>CM021109.1:146799486-146965418 GCA_007115665.2 Sequoiadendron giganteum | reverse complement strand
GGGTATAGGGGTTGAGGGATTAGGAGTTTAAGGGTTGAGGGTTGAGGGTTGACAGATTATGAGGGTTTAGGGGTTGAGGGATTAGGGTTTAAGGGTTGAAGGTTGAGGGTCGAGGGTTCAAGGATTAAGAGGGTATAGGGGTTGAGGGATTAGGGTTTAAGGGTTGAGGGTTGACGAATTATGAGGGTTTAGGGGTTGAGGGATTAGGGTTTAACAGTTGAGGATTGAGGGTTGAGGGATTAAGAGGGTATAGGGGATTAGGGTTTAGGGGTTGAGGGATTATGTTTTAAGGGTTGAGGGTTGATGGATTAGGAGGGTTTAGTGGCTGAGGGATTATGGTTTAAGCGTTGATGGTTGAGGATAGATGGATTATGAGGGTATAGGGGTTGAGGGATTAGGGTTTAAGGGTTGAGTGTTGAGGGTTGAATGATTAAGAGGGTATAGGGGTTGAGGGATTAGGGTTTAAGGGTTTAGGGTTGAGGGTTGAGGGATTAAGAAGGTATAGGGGTTGAGGGATCATGGTTTAAGGGTTGAGGGTTGAGGGTTCAAGGATTAAGAGGGTATAGGGGTTGAGGGATTAGGGTTTAAGGGTTGAGGGTTGAGGGTTGAGGGTTGACGGATTTTTCACTAAATTGGCAAGCTAGTGGGCCCACTAGCTTTCCAATTCGGTGAAATTGGCAACCTAACTTGTCTTGTTTGTAAATAACCGAGAGACCCCATTTCTTGGACCCATTTTTTCAAACAAGACAAGTTAGGTTGCCAATTGAATGAAATTGGCAATGTAGTGGCCTGTTGAAAAAAATGGGTCCAAGAAATGGGATCTCCCGATGATGTAAATCACTGAGAGACCCCATTTCTTGGACCCATTTTTTCAAACAGGACAAGTTAGGTTGTCAATTTCACCAAATTGGAAAGCTAGTGGGCCCACTAGCTTGCCAATTTAGTGAAATTGGAAATGTAGTGGCTTGTTTGAAAAGATGGGTCCAAGAAATGGGGTCTCTCGGTGATGTAAATCATTGGGAGACCCCATTTCTTGGGCCCATTTCTTCAAATAGGCAAGTTAGGTTACCAATTTCACTAAATTGCCAAGCTAGTGGACCCATCAGCTTGCTAATTCAATGAAATTGGCAATGTAGTGGCCAAATCACTGGGAGACCCCATTTCTTGGACCCATTTTTTCAAACAAGACAAGTTAGGTTGCCAATTTCACCAAATTGGAAAGCTAGTGGGCCCACTAATTTGCCAATTTAGTGAAATTGGAAATGTAGTGGTCTGTTTGAAAAAATGGGTCCAAGAAATGGGGTCTCTCGGTGATGTACATCATCGAGAGACCCCATTTCTTGGATCCATTTCTTCAAACAGGCAAGTTAGGTTGCCAATTTCACCGAATTGCCAAGCTAGTGGACCCACTAGCTTGCCAATTCAGTGAAATTGGCAATGTAGTGGCATGTTTGAAAAAAAATGGGTCCAAGAAATGGGGTCTCCAGGTGATTTACATCATCGGCAGACCCCATTTCTTGGACCCATTTTTTCAAACAGGACAAGTTAGGTTGCCAATTTCACCAAATTGGCAAGCTAGTGGGCCCACTAGCTTGCCAATTTAGTGAAATTGGAAATGTAGTGGCCTGTTTGAAAAAATGGGTCCAAGAAATGGGGTCTCTCGATGATTTCTTGGACCCATTTTTTCAAACAGGGCAAGTTAGGTTTCCAATTTCACCCTCTCTCAGGTCTCTCTCTCTCTCCCCTATACCCTATAAACTTAACCTTAAACCTTCAACCCAATGCCATCAACTCTATACCTAATATCCTAAACCCTAATCCCTATACCCTATAAAATTAACCTTATACCTTCAACCCTATAGCTTAAACCATAAACCCTACACTCTCAATCCTCATCCCTATACCCTATACCCTAAACCCTAAACATTATCCCTAAACCCTGAACCCTATAATTAAACACTAAATCCTACATTAAACCTTGTACCCTAAACCTTAAACCCTCAACCCTAAACGCAATGCCCTCAACCCTATACTGAATATTCTAATCCCTAATCCCTATACTCTATACAGTTAACCCTACACCCCCAACCTTGAACACTATACCTCAACCCTACATGTTCAACCCTCATCCTTATACCCTATATGCTCAACCTTATAACCTAAGCCTTGAACATCATCCCCCAACCCTATACTTAAACCCTAAATCCTACATTCAACCTTGTACACTAAACCCTAAACCTTAAAAATCAATCTGAAACCCAATACCCTCAACCCTATACCCATTATTCTACACCCTAATCCCTATACCATATACACTTAGCCCTATACCCTCAACCTTGAACACTATCCCTCAACCCTCAAGCATCATCTCTTTACCCTACATCCTCAACCTTATACCCTAAACCATAAACATTATCCCTCAACCCTATACTTAAACAGAAAACCCTACAATCTCAAGTCTTAATCCTATACCTTATACCCTTAACCCTACAACCTAAACCCTAATCCCTATACCCTATACACTTAACCTCATACCCTTAACCCTGAACATTATACCTCAACCCTCAACCCTTAAACTTGTACATAAATCCTAAAACCTAAACCATCAACCCTAAACCTAATATCCTCAACCCAATACCCTCAACTATATACCCAATATCCTAAACCATAATCCATATACCCTATACACTTAACCTTATACCCTCAACCCTAAACACTATCCCTCAACCCTCAACCCTATACCTTAAACCCTAAACCCTCATCCATCATCCCTATACCATATACCCTCAACTTTATACCTAATATCCTAAACCCTAAACCTTATTCCCTATACAATTAACCCTATAACCTCAACCCTATACCTTAAACACTAAACCTTACACTCTCAACCCTCATAGGGGGAGAGAGAAATAGGGGGAGGGAGGGATTGGGGAGAGAGAGAGGTTGGGAGGGAAAGAGGAGATAAAGATAAGTAGAGAGGGAAGGAGAGGTAGAGATACATGAGAGATAAAGAGTAGATAAGGAAGTATAGATGGAGGGAGAGGTATGGAGGGAGAGAGAGGGAGGTGAGAGAGAGGTGATATAGAGAGAAATAAAGAGAGTTTGGTAGGGAGTGATAGAGGGATATGCAGGTAGAGAGGGATAGGTGAGATAGAGATAAAGGGAAGGAGGGAGGGTGGCCGAGAGAGGGGAGGAAGGGAGAGGTAAAGAGGGATATGTGAGATAAAGATAAGTAGAGAGAGAATGGTGACATATAGAGAAGGAGAGAGTTATAGAGAGGGAAAGAGAGAATGGTGAGATAGAGAGGAGAGAGTGAGATAGAAAGAGGGTGAGGGAGGAGTGAGAGAGAGTGAGAGAGAGGTAGAGGGAGGGAGAGGAGAGATAGAGAGTAGATAGGGGAAAAGGTAGGGAGAGAGATATCTAGTGAGAGAGAGGGCTAGGGGAGATAAAGATAATTAGAGGAAGACAAAGAGGTAGATAGAAGTAGAGAGAGAATAAGGGAGGGAGAGAATCGATATAGAGAGGTATAGAGAGAGTGGTGGGGAGTGATGGATGGAGAGTTAGGTAGAGAGGTATTAGGGAGATAGAGAGTAAAGAGGGAAGTAGAGGGAGAGGTATGGAGGGGGAGAGAGGGAGGTGAGATAGAGAGCAATAGAGAGAGTGTGGTAGGGAGTGATGGAGGGATATGCAGCTAGAGAGGGATAGGTGAGATAGAGAGAATTAGAGAGAGATAGAGATAGAGGGAAGGAGGGAGAGTGGGTGAGAGAGGGGAGGAAGGGAGAGGTAAGATAAAGATATGTAGAGAGATAATGGTGACATATAGAGAAGTGGAGAGTTACAAAGAGGGAAGAGAGAATGGTGAGATAAAGAGGAGAGAGAGAGAGAGAAAGAGGGTAAGGGAGGAGTGAGAGAGAGTGAGAGAGAGAGGTAGAGGGAGGGAGAGGAGAGATAGAGAGTAGATAGGGGAAAAGGTATGGAGGGAGACATCTAGTGAGAGAGAGAGGGATAGGGGAGATAAAGATAATTAGACAGGGAAGGAGAGGTAGAGAGAGTAGAGAGGGAATGAGGGAGGGAGGTAGAGAAGCAATATAGAGAGGTGTATAGAGAATGTTAGGGAGTGATGGATGGAGAAGTAGGTAGAGAAGGATTAGGGAGGTAGAGAGTAGAGAGGGAAGGAGAGGGAGAGGTATGGATGGAGAGAGTGGGAGGTTAGATAGAGAGTAATGGAGAGAGAGTGGTAGGTTGTGATGGAGGGAGAGCTAGGTAGAGAGGGAGAGGGGATATATATATGTAGAGATGGAGGGAGAGAAGGAGAGAGATGTAGTGAGGGAGAGAGAGGTGAGATAGAGAGAAATAAAGAGTGTTTGAAGGAGAGGTAGGTAGAGAGAGGGAGAGATGAGATAAATATAAGTAGAGATGGAAGGAGAGGTAGAGTGAGAGGTGAGATAGAGAGAAGTAGAGAGGGAATGAGAGAGGGAGGGAGAGAGGTGTAGAGAGAGTGGTAAGGTTTGATGGATGTAGAGGTAGGTAAAGAGAGATGGGAGATAGAGGGTAGATAGGGAAGAAGAGAGGGAGAGAGAAGTATGGAGGGAGAGAGAGGGAGGTGAGAGAGAGGTTAGCTAGAGAGAAATAGAGAGAGTGGTAGGGTGTGATGCAGGGAGAGGTAGGTAGGTAGAGAGAGAGAGGGGGGGGGGAGATAGAGACAAGTAGAGAGGGAAGGTGGGAGAGAGGGAGAGATAAGTGAGGTAGAGAGAATTAGAGGGAAAAGGAGAGAGAGACAGAGAGAGATATTTCTTGAGATCAAGGGAGAGAGAGAGTCAGAAAAAGGGATAGAGATAGTGAGAGATATTTCTAGAGTGTAAGGGATAAAAATGAGTGAGATAGAGAGAGAAATAATACAATTTTCTTATTACTGAAATTTGACCTCCTGACTATTGAAATTTGACTAAGTTTGTGAGATCTTCCAAAAACTAGAAGAGAGAGAGGGGAGAGAGGAAGGAAGGGAGAGAGAGAGGGAGTGGAGTTATAAAGAGTAGATAGAAGGAGAGAGTGAGAGAGAAAGATGATATAACTTGTTGACTACTAAAATCTGACCTCCTCATTACTGAAATTTGACATGCTGATTACTGAAATTTGACTAAGTCTGAAATTTTAAAGATCTTCCAAAAACTAGAATTTGCATTATAACTCCTAGAGATCTGAAACCACTCTCAAACATCCTGGAAGTATATACATGAAATATAACTTAAAGTATAAGAAAGTAAATGTCCATATATAAATGTCAACTTAAATGTTTATTTCATGTATATAGTTTCCCTAAAAGATAACAAGAAGAAAGAGACAAGAAAAAGAGAAGAAAATATTTTCAATGTAGACCAAAACACGAGTGCGTGTTGGAAATGTTTTTTTTATTTCAAAAAATGCACATTTTTGAACTCAAAATGCACGCATTTTTTGAAATGTAAACCATAACGCGAGCGTGTTATAATGCGCTCACGTTTTAAAACACCCACGTTAGGCTCAGTAATGACCGAGCCTAGGCTCGGTCATTACCCAGCCATAATGCGAGCGCATTTTACTATAACGCGTTCACGTTTTTGCTATTTCAGGATGAAAAAGTAAGTTGGTCACAAAATTGCTACCCATTTCCATGCACCTACCCTGTGATATGAACCTATTGATGAGCTCTTCAAAAGTTTGTATTCCTAGTTGTAGTTTGGAAAACTACTCCATACACTGACCTCCTAAGCTTCTTGGGAATAACCTCATTAGGTAAGTTTCTTCCTATGCAAACTCTAATCTTATGGTTTTGAATTCCCTTACATGGTCAATTGGGTTTGTCTTACCATTATATTTATCATATGTTGGGAATTCGCAGTGTCTAGGGAATGGTATCATATCCACAGTTGGGTCAAAAGTATAAGGATAAATTTCTTATAATGGATACCTTTTCATGTTTCCCTTTTATATATCTTGAATTTGTTGTTGCAAGTTTTTCATTTGTTGTGTTAGGGCCACAACTTGATCTGTGTTTGGCATATGTTGTGTATGTTGTGGTATTTCAGTTTCGTTTTCTCTAGGTGCTTCCTTTAATCGATTGACATTGAAATATTTTGGAAGTTTGGCACCTGATTCAGCTAGCACTAAGTGATATTTTTCCATGTCTTGCTCTAAAATATTCTCCATAAATTTATGGAATTTTGGATCTTGTTGGGTTGTTTGTATGTCTTCTGTCGTTATTTCATTTTTGTCGTTTTGATGTAAGCTATTCAAAGGATTTTATTTTGCCATGATGTTTGATGTTTCAAGTTATTTTTCTAAGAGTCTCTGCTTTTGTAACCTTGTGAAGATTGGCATACAAGTGATTGTTTTTCCCACTAAACTTTTGATCTTCTATGCTTTGATGAGTGTGCAATGAATTTTAACAAATTCAAATAGGATGATATATCCTATTGATAAGAATAGGTTAAAAATTTGATTAATATGCCTCGTTTCGTGATAGTAGCATGATAATATCCTAATGGAGAAACTTAGCCTAATAACCCAGATTTTTGGTTTGATTTTTTGACACTTTATAGTTTGCAAGATCTGGGTTCTAGTTGAAAATAATGTTAACTTGTAGGAACCTATCTGTTTCTAGTTTCTGTATTGAAAAAAATACTTTTGGTTGATAAAAATCCAAGTTTTAGATGTTAACCAATCTGACAGATATTTTTGGAAGCTCTCTATTTTATTTTTTTCGGAAGCGCTAAAATAGAGTGCAGAAGTGCTAAAAAAAACTATGGAAGCGCTATTTTATAAGTGCTAACACAGAATGTGGAAACACTATGATAGTTTTTTGAAGCGCTATGTAGCAAAAGCGCTAAAACAGAGGTCAGAAACACTGAAATAGAGGGTGTAAGCACTACTTTGGATTCATAAGCGCTAAAACAGACCTCAGAATCACTAAAATAGACCTTAGAAGTGCTAAGATAGAATGTGGAAGCGCTACTTTGGGTTTCAATGATTTTGTCTTATTTTTCTACTTGTGAAGAGATTGATTTTTGAGAATTTTTATTTTGGCAAGATATCTCCACTAGTATTTTTCTGATGTTGAATTACAAGCCTAATGATTCTAATGTTCTCTCTACTACAAAAATTGATCAGGCTTGGTGGAGTATTCTATCATTGGTTGTGGGATTGAGGATTGACGAATAGGTTGACTATGATTATGATATTGTGTGGTGCAAGAGCACCTAGGAAACACTAGGCAATCTAGTTTTGATTCTTGTTTTTGGTATGTTACCATGAAGTTAATGTGGACCATTGAGTAGGTTAGATAGCTTAGGAACATGTTTTATCTCTAGGATAGTAATTGCGAAAGGGTGGATGAGTTTAGAAACTCATTTACTAAGTTTACTAGAAATTGGCAAAAGTTGCAAAATGGTGCATTTTTGCATTTTTGCAACTTTGCCACAATGTAACTGCAATGTCCAACCAAGGGGAGGTATAACTACTTTTTTTGACCTATATAGGGTGTGCCTCGACCTGAAAGCAATGTTGGAAGCTTTTGCATTAATGGAAATTCATGAATACAAGAGAAGATAGTGATAAGTTTGTGTAATTTTCTGGTTTTTGCTTTGAATTTGTGAGTTAAAGGGGTGATCATGGCACTGTGAGTTGTGTAGGACATAGTGCAATCATCTTTCAAGCATTTTGTGGAATAGTAGATAGTTAGTTTGTTCGTTTCAAGCATTCTTTTGTAGTTAGTTTGTTTCTTTTAGTTGCTGTTCTGACAAGCAGTCTGTGAAGAATGGAGGTTTAGATCACATTCCCACTGTACATAGTGTACGGGTCTTTGGGAATTGTGACTAGACTCCATGACTATAAATATGGTAGGATTAGGAGTCTTTGGTAGTCAGGTTATCACTGTGGAAGTCTTCTCCTAGGCGAGCCAAGAAGAGTCTGGCTAGGGAAGACAAGAAGTGCAGAGCACTTGATTTGCAGGGGTTTCCATTTCCTGTCAAATCACAGTGTGGAGAGGGCAGGTATGAGCCTTGCCAAGGTATAGCATGGAGGGGGAAGCTCCATCAATCCATTTGGTGAGTGGAATTCTTAACAATCTGCAGAGAAGCCAGGAAAGACCTACAATAACCTAGGTTCTTGTTCATTTCCAGTTTGGGGTACTGTACGGGCAGTGGAGGCTTAAGACCCCAAAAATCATTGAGAGGTGGGCATATGCACTAAGAACCTCAAAGAAATATTGGGGTGTTCTTTGGAGAACTTAGAAGAACAAGCCTTATTCTCGGAGATGGAGACCTAATTGGAATTCCTAGGCTAGTCGCCTTTTTAACCCTAAATGAGGGTTTGGTGGAAGCGATGGGAAAATGAAGTAAGGTGGACCCTCAAGAACCAGAATGTGATGGTGTGAGCCTGGTTGAAACATCTCCACACCCCTGCAAAGATGAAATCTAGTATTGGGAGTAGGTTAGCCTTTAGGGTGGATTAAGGGCTAAGGGAAGAATTGCAAAGAAAGCACCAAGGTTGTCTTGGTTGGAAGAATATGTATTGGTAGTTGGGTTGGAAAGGAGAACCAGGGGAGCCTAGTCAAGAGGTAGGTCCTATAGGTTAAGGTGGTGAAGTGTGACACCATAGGGGTCTTCCAAGTAAGACCTAGAGCAGGAATCATGGAGTGATTCCTCCAACCCTCCCTATCAGATTGGTATCAGAGCAACAAAAGATTTGGGATAGAATCTTGTATGTCAAATCTTGAGTCTAGTGGTTCTACAATCATGGTGACAAATGTGGAATTGGCCAAGAAGGTTGAAGATCAAGAGGAAGACAATAGGAGACTAAGGGAAAGATTAGCCCAACTTGAGGAGACATTGAGTAATGTGCAAATCAAGGCCGATGAGGTCAGTGATAGATTGGAAGGCAGGGTACCAAAGAGTGAAGAGGTTGCAGAGGAAGACAAGATCCCTAAACCTGACCCTGTTTAGCAAGAGGAGCCTGTCTTGAAGGAATTGAAAGCTTTGAGTGGGAAAGCACTTGAAGGCATACCACTGTTTAGTGGGAAATTAGAAGCTGATCTAGTCATAGATTGGATAGAGGGCATGGAAAACCATTTTGAGTGTGATGGAGTCACTAAAGCACAGAAAGTGAAGGTGGCCAAATCAAGATTGAGAGGATCTACCTTGACAAGGTGCAAATTCATTCAGATAGAGAGGGAAAAGGAAGGCAAGAAGCCTATTTCAACTTGGAAGGGTATGGTTGCCAAAGTGAGAGAAGCATAAATGCCAGATGATTATGAGATTCAGTTGCATAAGAAGAGGCAAAGCTTGAGGCAAAGAGACCAAGATGTGAACACCTACACTAAGGAGTTTCAAAAACTTTGTATGAGGTCTAATGTTTCAGAAGATGAAAGTCTCAAGGTGGCTAGGTACCTTAACGGCTTGAAGTGGAACATTCAAGAGGAGATGACTCTTCTAAGTCCCAAGACAGTACACCAATGTTACCAATTAGCTATAAAGATTGAGGAAAGAAGCAAGAGGAAACAAGATCAAGCTTCTAAGAGTAGAGGCAAAGGAAGAGATCAAAGAGGACATAGAGGTGGCTACCAAGGTAGAGGGGTTGAACAAAGAAAACAGGGAGAGTCTAAGCTCACACAGCATGGAAGTGAAACAACTTCTAGAGGAGGTTATGGAAGAGGTAGAGGATCTCAAGGAGGATCAAATAGAGGAAGAGGAGCAGGCAGAAGCAACTCATACTTTGTTAGTATGAAGTGTTATAATTGTGGTCAAATAGGACATCCAACTTATAGGTGCTCGGAGAAAGCATCTTCATCAAATGTAGAAAAGAGAGTGGCATATGCTCAAGAGGACACCATGAGTACCAAATCACCAGAGGTTAGTCACATTGAATCAGAGATGGGGGAGAACCTGATGTTTAGAAGAGTTTTGATCATACAACCGGTCAAGGAAGAGCCTTATTCAAGGTAAGATGCAAAATACTTGGGAAAGTATGCAAGGTGATAGTGGGCTCGAGGTATACTGACAACATAATCTCAGAGGAGGTAGTAAGGAAATTGAAGTTGGAGAGGGTACCCCACACTAACCCTTACAAGGTGACATGGTTCAATAAAGGGCAGAGTGTTTTTGTCAATGAGCAAACAACGGTGGAGTTCTCCATTGGAGGGTACAAGGATAAGTTGATTTGTGATGTGTTACCCATGGATGCATGCCATCTTCTATTGGGAAGACCATGGCAGTATGACAGAGGTGCCATCTATGATGGAAAGGAAAATACTATCTCATTCAATAAAGATGGAAAGACATTCAAATTGCAGTCACTGTCAGAAGAGGAAGAGGGACAGTCAAAGACCCCTAGTGTCTTATTAAGTAGTGGTAAAGAGTTCATTAACAACCTACATCAAGGAGGTGAAGGATATGTGGTCATGGTGCAACCCAAGGAAGAAGACCAAGCCAAGAAATCAGTCATACCCAGAGCAGTCCAAAAGTTGTTAGAACAGTTCAAGGACATAGTGAGTGATGGGACACCAACAACCTTACCTCCCAAGAGAGCCATTAGCCATCAGATTGACTTCATACCAGGAGCTTCATTACCAAACAAAGCATCTTACAAGCTTACACTGGATAAAAATCTAGAGGTAGCTAGACAAGTGCAGGAGTTATTGGATCAAGGATTAATTAGGAAGAGCATTAGTACATGTGCAATGCCAGTGGTCTTAGCAACCAAGAAAGGAGGCAAGTGGAGATTATGCACTGATTCTAGAGCTATAAATTGAATCACAATTAGGTATAGGTTCCCTATTCCTAGGATTGAGGACTTGATGGATTGTCTTGGAGGATCTCAATACTTTACCAAGTTGGATCTCAAAAGTGGATACCATCAGATCAGAATTAAGGATGGAGATGAGTGGAAGACAGCCTTTAAGACAACTGATGGGTTGTATGAGTGGAGAGTTATGCCATTTGGCCTCTCTAATTCCCCTAGCACATTCATGAGGCTCATGAATGAAGTGCTCAAAGACTTTACAGGGATATTTGTGGTGGTATATCTTGATGATATACTCATCTTTAGCAAGATAGCAGAAGAACATCTAAAACATGTGGAGTTGGTTCTTAGAAGATTGCAAGAAGAGAAGTTAGCCATCAACCTAGAGAAATGTGAGTTCTTCAAATAGGAGCTTGTGTATTTGGGGTTTGTAGTATCCCAAGGATCATTAAAGATGGATCCAAGCAAGGTGGAAGCTATCCTAAATTGGCCTACACCAACCATAGGGATAGAGGTAAGAAGTTTTCATGGATTGGCTCAATTTTATAGAAAATTCATAAGGAACTTTAGTGACATATGTGCACCAGTCCTTGATACAATCAAAGGTGGCTTAAAGACTAAGTTCAAGTGGACTCAAGAAGTTGAGAAGGGTTTTGAGAAACTGAAACAAGAAGTGGCAACTCAACCCATCCTTTTGTTACCTATTTCTGACAAGTTGTTTACTGTGGAATGTGATGCCGATGGAATTGCAGTAGGAGGAGTGCTAAGTCAAGAAGGTAGGCCTATAGCTTTCTTTAGTGAAAAGCTCAATGAAGCTAAGAATAATTATTCTACCTATGACCTAGAACTCTATGCTCTAGTACAGTCACTAAGAAAATGGAGGCATTATCTCCTACCTAAGGAGTTTGTAGTGTTCACTAATAATCAAGCACTTAGCTACATCAACACACAAGAGAAGTTGAGCAATAGACATCTAAAATGGATGGAGTACCTCCAAGCTTTCACTTTCACCATCAAGCACAAGAAGGGACAGTTGAACAAGGTGGCAGATGCATTAAGTAGAAGATTGTTGACCGTGCAAAAGATACAAATCAAGAGCATTGGAATAGAGAGTTTCAAGGATCTCTATGGGGAAGATGAAGACTTCTCGAAGGCCTACAAGGTATGTTTTGACTTTGAGAATCACTTTCATAGTCAATACTCAGAGTATACATTGCAAAGTGGATTGTTATTCAAGGGGAATCAGTTATGTGTTCCAAGAGGATCATTGAGAGAGAATCTCATCTAGGAGAAACACAATGGTAGTCTTAGTGGACGTTTTGGCATCAACAAGACAATGGAACTAGTGCAGAGGTTCTACTATTGGCCTAAGTTTCCAAGTGATGTCAAGAGGTATGTGGAGCAATGTGTAGTGTGTATGAATGCCAAACGAGGAGCTAGAAATGCAAGTTTGTATCAACCCCTACCCATTCCTAACAGACCATGGGAATGTATTAGCAAGGACTTTGTTGTAGGACTCCCTAAGACTAAGATAGGGTTTGATAGTGTCTATGTGGTGGTGGATAGGTTTAGTAAGATGAGTCACTTTATCCCTTGCAAGACCGCCCATGATGCTAGCTATATTGCTCACCTTTTCTTCAAAGAAATTGTAAGGATCCATGTATTTCCTTTGAGCATTGTATCAGATAGGGATGTGAAGTTCATGAGACATTTTTGGAAGACTTTATGGAGAAGATTAGGTACCAACCTATCTTTTGGATCAGCTTACCATCCTTAGACCAATGGAAAAATAGAGTTGGTTAATAGGGTGCTAGGTACCCTTCTAAGATGCCTAAGCAAGGAGTATGGATAGACATGGGACTTAGTCATTTCACAAGCAGAATATGCATATAATGACAGTGTGAACCGGACCACAGGGAAGAGTCCTTTTGAAATAGTGTATGGAATGCACCCAAGAGGTGTGTGTGAGCTTAGGGATCTAGGAGCTATGGAGCATAGGAGTGGACATGCAGAGGATTTCTCTCAGACCATGAAGGAGATTCAGGAGCAGGTGAAGAAGATAGTCACTGAGGCTACCCAAAAGTTGAAAAATAAGGTGGATATCTCCAGGAAGGATCTACAATTTGCAGTAGGGGACTATGTCATGGTCCATCTCAACAAATCTAGATTGTAGAAGGGAACATCCACTAAGTTACAAATGAAGAGAGTGGGACCATGTAAGGTGTTAGCCAAATATGGAAAGAATGCCTACAAGGTGGAGCTACCTGCAGATTTAGGCATCTCTCCAGTGTTCAATGTAGCTGATATGATCAGATATAAGGGAACAGTCACTGACATAGGTCAGACCAGCATGGATGTCCTGAAGGATGTGAGCAACATAGCCTTACCTACTCAAGACAAGCTACAAGCAGAGAGGATCTTGGAATCAAGAGTGAAGAAGTCTACAAGGCATAGGGTGTACATGGAGCATCTCATCAAATGGAAGGATAAATCAAAGTCTGAGGCTACATGGGTGGATGGAGCTCAGTTCAAGAAGCAGGGCATTGATGTATCATTGATCTCTCCTCACAGTCCTTAGTGTTTGTGTAGAGTGGGGGGGAGAATGGTGCAAGAGCACCTAGGAAACACTAGGCAATCTAGTTTTGATTCTTGTTTTTGGTATGTTACCATGAAGGTCATGTGGACCATTGAGTAGGTGAGATAGCTTAGGAACATTTTTGATCTCTAGGATAGTAATTGAGGAAGGGTGGATGAGTTTAGAAACTCATTTACTAAGTTTACCAGAAATTGGAAAAAGTTGCAAAATGGTGCATTTTTGCAACTTTTCCACAATGTAACTGCAATGTCCAACCAAGGGGAGGTATAACTATTTTTGTTGACCTATATAGGGTGTGCCTCGACCTGAAATCAAGGTTGGAAGCTTTTGCATTAATGGAAATTCATGAATACAAGAGAAGATAGTGATAAGTTTGTGTAATTTTCTGGTTTTTGCTTTGAATTTGTGATTTAAGGGGTGATCATGGCACTGTGAGTTGTGTAGGACGTAGTGCAATTGTCTTTCAAGCATTGTGTGGAATAGTAGATAGTTAGTTTGTTTCTTTTAGTTGCTATTCTGACAGGTAGTCTGTGAAGAATGGAGGTTTAGATCACATTCCCACTATACGTAGTGTACGGGCCTTTGGGAATTGTGACTAGACTCCATGACTATAAATATGGTAGGATTAGGAGTCTTTGGTAGTCAGGTTATCATTGTGGAAGTCTTCTCCTAGGTGAGCCAAGAAGAGTCTAGCTAGGGAAGACAAGAAGTGCAGAGCACTTGATTTGCAGGGGTTTCCATTTCCTGTCAAATCACAGTGTGGAGAGGGCAGGTATGAGCCTTGCCAAGGTATAGCATGGAGGGGGAAGCTCCATCAATCCGTTTGGTGAGAGGAATTCTTAATAGTCTGCAGAGAAGCCAGGAAAGACCTACAATAACCTAGGTTCTTGTTCATTTCCAGTTTGGGGTAATGTACGAGCAGTGGAGGCTTAAGACCCCAAAAATCATTGAGAGGTGGGCATATGCACTAAGAACCTCAAAGAAAGATTGGGGTGTTCTTTGGAGAACTTAGAAGAACAAGCCTGATTCTTGGAGATGGAGACCTAATTGGAATTCCTAGGCTAGTAGCCTTTTTAACCCTAAATGAGGGTTTGGTGGAAGTGATGGGCAAATGAAGTAAGGTGGACCCTCAAGAACCAGCATGTGATGGTGTGAGCCTAGTTGAAACATCTCCACACCCCTGCAAAGATGAAATCTAGTATTGGGAGTAGGTTAGCCTTTAGGGTGGATTAAGGGCTAAGGGAAGAATTGCAAAGCAAGCACCAAGGTTGTCTTGGTTGGAAGAATATGTATTGGTAGTTGGGATGGCAAGGAGAACCAGGGGAGCCTAGTCAAGAGGTAGGTCCTATAGGTTAAGGTGGTGAAGTGTGACACCATAGGGGTCTTCCAAGTAAGACCTAGAGCAGGAATCATGGAGTGATTCCTCCAACCCTCCCTATCATTGTGACAAAGCTCTTCTTTGGAAATAGGCTTGTGAATAAAGAGGCTCTAAGGCATAATCACTAGTATAACCCCTAGTGAAATCATGAAACCTATGGATTAAAGTTCTATGATGAAGCAATATTTTTGTACTCTGATACAAGAAACGTCTTCTTTTTAAAATATTTTTGTAACTAAGTGGTTTCTTCAGTTTCTTGACTCTTTTTTTGAGGGATTTCTTGACAAAAAATTTGGATTTCCAATCTCTATTCATAAATTTCCCAGTTTGATTTGGTTTGTGGTTTTCAGGATGATCTTTTATCTAAGTTACAATGATTTGAGAACATGGCAAGCAAGTTGTAGAATGGTTGCTTTTAAATCTAGAGTCTAAACAGATAGTGTATGTTCAAGAACCACGAATGGTCCTTATTGACTTCCACTGGTTTGTTTTAACAAAGATACACTTTAGACAGACTCACTCTTAAATTCAAAAATTTCATCGTTATACTCAACAGCCCACATCTTAAAATTGCATTGACTCACATAGTCGCGTCACCCCCTAGAGGGCGCCCGTGTTTTTGTCTTTTCTAGGTGTGTACTCAAAGTTGGATTTCTCATCCCTTGAGAAAACGGTCCTTAGAAATTATATGGTGAGTGTATTGGGGGCAGATTCTTCCCTACCCTTGCACTATGAGTATTACAATGTTTGGTTACTGACCTAGCTGGATACTACACTATGGTTCTTAGATAGGGTTTTCGTACAGTGCGGAAAATGATAAACTCCCTCAGGAGACCTCCCAATCTTTAGAACAAATATTTTAGGGATGGTTATCTTGCACACTACCGTCGAGTTGGACTTTCATCAACAACTCGTATTTGTTTAGAGTGGGTTGGAACCCTTGGCTTTAGGTGTTCCCACTTAGGTCATTCACGTAGGGTGAGTACTTTTTCCCATTACGGCAGGCCTTCTAAGGGTTTTAACAAAAGCATAAAATTGCATAAAAAGGAAAGGGTGAGTCTGGCACTTTGATCACCCAGTTAAGGGGAGAGCATAAGCCTATTCACCACACAAGCACAACAAATAATGATTTATTTTAAGCCCAAAAGACAAATTTTCTATTCTATGTGAAGATTTTGCTTCACAAAATTCATGGTGTTAATTTTAACTGATATAGAAAAATGTGTGATGTATATCCTAGGATTGATAAATTTTAAACCAAATGGCTACCCTAGGATTGATTCTTTTTAGTCCAAAAAGCATAACATTCTGGCCGCAGTCGCGTCGGATCCAGGAAAAAAAATACAAAAGCACTGAAATAGAAATCAGAAGCACTATAGTTCAAATCAGAAGCGCTATAAAATTTATTAGAAGCGCTACAAAATTTCTCAGAAGCGTCGTAAAATTTTGCCGAAGCGCTATTAAAATTTTGAGAATAGAGACTAACTGTGTTGTGAACGTTTGGTTGATGAGCTGAAATAGGCTATTGAAGCGCTATAGTTTCCCCTTTAAAGTGCTAAAAAATTATTCAAAAGCGCTATAGTTTATGTTGAAGCGCTGAAACAGAGTTTGTAAGTGCTGAAGTTTTTGTCGGAAGCACCAGAAAAACTCTTGCTCACGCTAAAATGAACATGCCAAAATCCTATACGACACTTTTTCAAAGAAAATTTGTGAAAATATGAGGTTATGCCCCATAGTGGGCACCAATTTGTAAGTGTGAATAAGTAACAATGTAAATACACTCCTTAATGAAACATTAAATCAAGATTCTACAGTAATTAACTAATAAAAAGAGCAGAAACATGAAAGCATCTCATTGTTTCCTATCTCCAAAGATTTATTAAATCACAAAGGGCTCTCAGATTTGGTAAGCACTTGTGACTGTTAAAATGCTAATCTAGAGAATGGAATGATGCTAAATGCAACGATGTAATGATTGATAATGATTTCTAGATGATATTGATGCTACTGTCTCCACTATCTGAAACTGACAATTAAGCTCACTCCTTTTGATGAATACAATTTTTCTCTATCACTTCTTCAAATGTCTTCTTAGCTGCTTACTAACTCACTACTTTCAGCAATCAATAATTTATTCCTTTGGCTCACTTCCTCCAACAAACAATTAAGCACACTTCTTTACTTCCATTTTGTCACAAAGATATGATCAAGATGAAACCATGCAAGAACTATCACCTATGCTCTTTCTCTTTTATTCGCTTACATAATTGTCATAATACATCACACACATCCCTCACCCTAGATCAAATAGGTTTACAATTTATACATGATATTACATTGATTACATTTCACATGTCGTCCTACAACAAAATATTACATCTCCAAGTCGGCCAAGGGTGAAACAATCAACATGAAACATGTACAAGGAAAGACCCAAAAGACTACATGCAACAACAGGAAGAGGAAAAAACCTTACAGATCCCATCACATGCTTAACCTAGTCTTAAACAATCTTCACACCTTCGATCTTCAAAATGTATCATCCACATGCTTTGTAAATACAAATTAGGTTGTCCATAAGCAAGAAAATAGGTAACTTGTAGCATGTCGACCCTCACATCATTGGTGGTAAACATGAATGATAAATAATTACTTGCACTTCTCCCCGATGAGTTGAAATGGCCCATACAACACCTTCAAACACTTCTCAAGCTTCACTCACACTTAAACTTGTGGTGCACATCATCAACATACCTTAGTCAACCTCAAAAAGAATAAGCCAATAAAACATTCATTTTAAACCACAACCTATATCGGAGAGACCAAAAGATAGTTTGCAGAGAAGCATCAGACATCACCTAATATTTAGGAACACTCTCATACATCCATTTTACAACTTCATGTAGCAACAAGTTGGATCAAGCCAACATAGATTGAGACCAGTCATCGGACAACACAATCCATTACACAATCATCTCTAACTTTCTTTGAGGAAAGATTTTTGACATGAAACTTTGGATATAACACCTTCATATCTCCATGAACTTAACTTCTTATTTTCACAAGCATATCTGCAAATGTGAAGATATGTGGAGTCAATCTTTACACTTTTGAGAACATCCTCACAAAATCAACATAGACTTAATTTTTTTACTATCAGAAGCACCTTTTTGTTAGCCCAAAGGACTTGAAACTTGGATAACACATGCCTTGAAACTTGGATCACACATGCCTTGACCATGAAGCTAACCCCCAAATCATAGGAGCAAAAAATCATCAGCAAAGAAATGTGGAGCATTTCTCAGAGAATTTGGCAACCAACTAACCAGACTATAGCATACTCCAATAAACTTTTGACATCAATGGAAACCAAACTACAACAATCTCCCCCTTTATCATTGATGGAAAAACTATCCTCACACCACTTTGGCACATAATATCCCCCTCAATATCTCCCCCTTTGACATCAAGGACAAAGGGAAAAAGGAATCCCCCTTTTGAAAATCTCTCCTTTTTGAAGCAACTTACAAGCTCCTCCTATCAGCAACAACCACTACCTACTCCCCCTAAGAGGTAGCTCCCATTAGTCCAGGAATAAATATATGACTTGAATTACTCCCCCTGGACAGATGCACCAACTATGCATCTAGAAAGGAGGGGAAATTATCCCAGACTTCAGCTTGAGATATTCAAATGTATCCTTTGCAAGTTTCTTTTTGCAAATGTCTATAGTTTGATCCTTTGTAAATACATACTCCAGCTTCACTTCTTTATCTATAAAATTCTCTCTCAGAAAGTGATATCTAATTGATATGTGGTTGGTTCTAGAATGCATCATTAGATTCTTTGAAATATTGATAGCACTTGTATTATCACATAGAATAGGAATGGACTCATCATACTTTAGCTTGATATCCTTCAATGTTTTCTTCGTCCACAACACTTGAGTACAACAAGATGTTGCAGCAATATACTATGCTTCTACTATTGACAAAGATATTGAATCTTTCTTATTACAATGCCATGAAACCAACATGTTTCCTAGAAATAAAGAACCACCACTGGTAATCCTTCTATCATCAATACAACCAGCCCAATCAACATCAGTGTATGAAGTCATATCAAAGTAATTACCTTTTGAATACCATAATCCATAATCTGGAGTGCTCTTCAAATATTTGAAGATTCTCTTGACTGCCTTCACGTGATTTTCTTTAGGATTATCTTGAAATCTTGCAACCAAACATAATATCAGGTCTTGAAGTTGTAAGTGTGAATAAGTAACAATATAAATACACTTCTTAATGAAACATTATATCAAGATTCTATAGCAATTAACTAATAAAAAGAGCAGAAACTTGAAAGTGTCTCATTGTTTCCTATCTCCAAAGATTTATTAAATCAAAGAGGGCTCTCAAATTTGGTAAGCACTTGTGACTATTAAAATGCCAATCTAGAGAATGGAATGATGCTAGATGCAATGATGTAATGATTGATAATGATTTCTAGATGATATTGATGCAACTATAATCTATATTGACATAAAAACATGATGAAAGAAAGCTATAGTAAAACTAAGATGCAGCCATGATATGAATTCTACTGATGCTATGATTGCTATTATACTAAGATGCTTGATTTCTTGATTGTTCTATTTCCTGTAGAGTAAGATTGCACAAAGTTGGGATCCATTTCCTGTGGAGAAAGGCTGTATTTATAGATTCACGACAACAGATTTGCATAGGGGTAGAAAAGTAGAGGCTTGGATTCAATATGGAGGATTGAATGGTGAGAGATTGAGAAGATTTTGGGAATGGTTCCTCCTCGTGAAAACACCAGGCAAGATGATAGGAAGGATCGGAGGAAGAAGATTGAGAGATTGATTTCTAATTTGTCTCCAATTTGTCTTCACAACTTCCCGTGAATACCAGTTGAATTAAATTAGACATATGATATCTAATTTGGTAGGTGAGTGAATACATAAAATTTATTTATGTTTTTATTTAAATATTAAGATTTATTTAAATTAGCAAAAGGGGAAATAAATAATTTAATAAAACAAACTATAGGAGTTGTTTATTAAATTAAAATAGAAGGAATATGATAATTAAACAACAAAGTATTTAACCTTTATTAATTAATTTTAATTGAATGATGTGATTAAGATAGAATAAATAGGGGAATTTGATAATTAAATAAAACAAATTATTTAATTTTGTTTATTTAATTAAGATGAAATAATAGTAGAATTAGAAGAATTTAACTAAGAATTTAAACATGAACTATATAAATAAATATTTATATTTATTCAATAGTAGAGGAATTTAGGGTATTTAATCAAATAAATCATATTTAATCAATTAGATTCTCCAAACCAATTTTAGGTGTATACAGAAGTAGTTAAGAACAATAGGCTTCCAATCATAGATCTATATAGAGTTTGACCAGCCAGGGGAGACTCATCATCTTTGCTCAAATAACAACCAATTACCGTAGGATTACTCAGTGGTTTGCAATCTTCCATACCAAACTTATTCAACATATCCTTAACATACTTTTGTTGGGAAATAAAGATACAATTATCTACTTGAGAAATTTGAAGACTAAGAAAGAAGGATAACTCACCAATCATAGGCATTTCAAATTCCTTCTACGTTTCTTCAATAAACTTCTTGTACATTTCATCATTTCCACCAAAGATTATATCATCAACATATACAACAACTATCAAAATTATTTCATCCTCAATCTTGAAGTAAAGATTACTATCTGTGGTACCTTTCTTGAAACCTTATTGAAGCAAGTACTTGTCCAACCTTACATACCAATCCCTAGGAGCTTGCTTGATACCATACAATTCATTTATGAGTTTGCACACCATGCTTGGTTCTTCTGATAACCAGAATCTATTAGGTTGCTCTATATAGACTTCTTGTTGAGCATATATTGTCATTGATGTCAAACTGATGCCAACAGGTCATTGTTGCTGATAGTGGTTATCAAAGGGTGTCAAGGTTATCAGATGTGAAGGTTGTCAAAGATGAAGAATATTGTAGGAGTACTAGAACTATCATTTATCTTAAGGTTTTGGAAGCATGTTTTTTTCCAATGTATAGACTGTCTAATCGATTCATGTATCGTAAAGCAATTTTTTGTTGTAGTGTGATTGCCTTCAGATAGTTAATGTATTTATTATACCATGTTAGGTATGCAGTCAACAAGAGTGTGGTGGTCTGGAAGGATATCTTTTGGGCAAAGAGATTTATTAAAATGGTTGGAATTTCTTTCATAAATGCACTATAGCTCTACATTTTGGAAGGAGAGTATCTCTACACTAGTTCTATCATTTTCTTGAGTTTCTAGTGGTGTGGCTCAGTGTGCAAGGAGTGTGAAGTATTAGAAGGTTGTTCAAGCTATTTAAAGTTTGAGGCATGTGTGGTATTGTCTTGAATCATGTGTAATTTAAATCATGCATGTGGAGTAAGGATAGGACCTATTTAAGATTCTTTTGGTGGCGCAAGGTGTCAAGCTCCTTTAATGGCAAGAATTTATGTTTGGACCGTTGTAATACACATTTCATCTAATTTGAATTTAGGTCCACCCTATGCTATCTAGGTTTGTACGGATCCCTGGTTGGCATGGAAGAGTGTTATTATAATATCATGTATATATTTCAAATGTTCAGATGCATTGTAGGAGTGAGATGTACAAGTGTGTTAGATGCAAGTGTAATGAATTGAAGTTATGTGATAAAATTTTGAATAAAAGAGGAAGCACAAGTATCAGAGGGTCATTCTTGGTGTGAGAAAGTGTTTGTTGTGTCTCTAGTGCATGTCAAAGTTAAATTTCAAATCCGTCATATTTTTTGTATTTTGGAAGGATTGGTGCTCTACCTGTTGTATTGTTATGGCTAAGGATTGGTGTCTCTAGTAGGTTGGTGCCTACAAATTTATTTAGGGATTTTTGTCTTCAGTAGGTTGGTACCTACATCACATTGTAAAATTCACTTATTAGATTCTTTCTTGTGAGTGTTTCTCACCATGGTTTTCCATGTATATTTGGTGTTAAGTGTTATCTTGTGTTGTGCTTTAATTACTAGCTTGTATGGTTCAGTACTCTTCATATTGAAAATCTATATAATAGTTGTAAAGGTTTCAAAAATTATTTTGATCTACAAATTCAGCCCCCCTCTCAATAGATTGTGTGCCCTTCACTTCTTCCAAATCTCTATTCAAAAAGGTTGATTTTACATCCATATGATATACCTTTAAGTCCCTATAGGTTGAAAAAGAAAGAAACATTTTGATTGCTTTTATTCTTTCTACCAGAGAAAAATTCTCCTTAAAATCAATTCCTTCTACTTATGCATAGCCTTTACATACCAATCTTTCCTTGTTTCTTACAACTTCACCTTCTTCATTCAACTTATTCTTGACTACCCACTTTGTTCCTATCACATTATTGTCCACAGGCCTTAGAACTAGTTCCCAAGTCTAATTCTTCTCAATCTAATTCAATTCTTCTTCCATTACTTGTATCCATCCTTGATCCTTTCTAGCATCAACAAAAGTTTTTGGTTCAATACTTGATAACAAACAAAATTTTGCTTATTCATTTTCCTTTGCAAGCCTTCTCCTGGTTAACACTCCTTCATTCTTATCTCCAATAGTTTGATCCTCTGAAAGATTCTTGTAGACATACTTGGTAGGAGTCTTATTGTGCTCTTCTATTGTTTCTTCTTTTTCTTCAACTTCTTCTTCTTCTTTTCAAAATGGAGGTGAATCATATTTTTAGTCCTCAATTTCATTCATATTTTGATGTAGATCTTCATCAACCTTAACATTTGTACTTTTAGCTATTCTTCCCAATTTTTTTTTTTAGCACCTGTATACTTTACTCTGAGATGAATATCCTAGAAAAATACCTTCATCAACTCTTTAATCAAAATTCCCCAAAATATTTTCATCTCTTATGATGTTGCATTTTCTTCCAAAGACTCTAAAGTACTTGATAGTTGTCAGTCTTCCATACCATAACTCATATGGAGTCTTAGTGTTATTTAGCCTTAACAATCCTTTGCTGAGAATATAGACTACAATATGAACTACTTCTCTCCAATAAACATCTGGCAAATTTGCATCCATCAGCATGGTCCTTTCCATCTCTTGAACAGTCCTATTCTTTCTTTCCACAACTCCATTCTGCTGAGGATTTCTAGCAACAAATAGATGCCTCCTTATTCCATGTTCTTCACAAAAATTATTAAACTAATTTTATGTGAACTCACCTCCTCTATCAGACCTTAAGCACTTTATTTTAGCATTCATTGCATTCTCAACCATTGATTTGAAAATCTTGAATCTACTAAAAGTATCAAATTTATCTTTCAATAATGTTACCCATGTCATCCTAGATAAATCATCAATAAAAAGCATGAAATACATTTATCCTTTTAGAATTTTTTATTCTAGTAGGTCTGCACAAATCAGTATGTACCAGCTCCAAAGGTCTAGTGGAAGAATACTCTTTAGACTTGAGACTTATCCTTGTCTACTTTCCAAACTAACATTCCTTGCACATAGTACTTGCAAGCTTGATTATCCTAGGCATATCTCTTACCGCATGTAATGATTTGATCTTCACAAGATTGTCAAAATTAATGTGTCCCATTCTCCTATACCAAAGCCAACATTCACTTGCTTGTCCCAGAAGAAAATTTCTCCCATTGACATCCCTTAGGCATTATATGTCACCATCTATCCTATATCCTTCTACAACTAATTTTCCAAATTTTCCTTTTCTAATTTCACTTCCTCTTTCATTGAATATGATTGTATCCATTTTTTCACATATGACTCACACTAAGAAGATTGTTCCTGAGACCACATAAAGAACATCTTTTGTCCTGTGCTTTCCATCAATACTTATTATACCTTTTCGACATATTTGTATTGAAGTATCATCTCCAAGCTTGACTATACCTCCATTCCACTTCACATGCTTGATAAACTTTATTTTATCCCTTGTCATGTGGTTGGAACAAACACTATCAATAGCCCAAGATTTTGCCTCATATTTTTCATGAAAAGTAGTACACACAACTCTTGAATCTTCAATCTTCTTAGCATCCAAAAATAGGATTTCATCCTTATTATCTGGACCACTAGATTCATCGTCCTTTGAAGAGAAAAAATATTCCTTGGAGTAGAGACTCTTTTTGAATTTATTCCTTCTTGAATCTTTGTTTCTCTTTTCAAAATATTTCAAGGGACATTTAGAAGCAAAGTGACCAACCTCTCCAGACTTAAAACATTTGAAAGGTACCTTACCTTTGTACTTTTCAGTACTCCTCTTCAACTTCCTTATAAATTTTGCTTATTATTCATTAGTGCCACTACTCTAATCAGATGCTTCATACATATCCTTCTTATTGGATTTGAAATTTTCTTCCTTATTTGGTTCTTCTTTGTCAAACTCTCTCATTTCAAATGCAGTGAGGGCACCATATAGTTTATCCATTAAAAGTTTATCTAAATCTCTAGCTTCCTCAATAGAAGACACTTTAGGACTATAAGCTTTAGGAAGAGATCTTAGTACCTTTTTGACCACCATAGAATCTTCCATATCTTCACCAAGTCCTCTGATTACATTGACCACTTCATCTACCTAGAGCAGACATCTTATAATATATTCATCCTATGATATTTTAGGTTCTCAAAATTACCTCTGTAGATCTACAACTTGGCTTGTTTTACTTTAATTTTTCCTTCATAGGTACCACTAATATTTTCCTAGACCTCCTTTTCCAACTTGTAGTGCATTAATTTTACAAGATCAAAATTTGCTAACCCACTCAAGATAGCATTCTTAGCCTTTCCATTATTCTCATAGGCCCTAATCTCTATCATATCAATTGGAGGAGTAGCAGGAACAAAATAACCATCTTTTACACATTTCCAAACACTAAATCCTAAAGAGGTCAAATAGGTTTCCATATTGAATCACTAGAAATTAAAATGTGTTCCATCAAACCTAGGTGCCTTGTGAGACCCTTGTTGTTCCATCTCAGATCTTCCTCAAGCTATTAAACTTCTTCAAAGGAACCAGGATTTAATACCAATTGTTGAACACACTGGAATACTGGGAGCGGGTGAATTAGTATTCTGTCAAATATCAAACCCTCTGGAACAAACAGATAATTTAAAATCTACCACATAATCAAGAACATAAAAGTAGAAGACAATGCACAACACAACACAACACCAGTATCATGGAAACCCCACAAGAGAAAAACCATGGTGATAAATTCTGCTAGGATTTGTTATCCTAATCCAACCTCACAATATGAACAACATTTACAACTTTCTTTTAGGGCTACAACCCAAGGAAGATACAAATCCCTAATTACACTTTGTTTTAGGGATTCAACCCAAGGAAGCTACAACTCCCTGATCAGAGAACACGCTCAAGAAATATTATAGAATGACAACCCTTCCACTATCTGAACTAACAATTAAGCTCACTCCTTTTGATGATTGCAATTCTGCTTTGTCACTTCATCAAAAAAATTCTCAGCTGCTTACTAACTCACCACTTTTAGTAATTAAGAAGCTCTACCTTTGGTTCATTTCCTCTAGCAAATAATTAAGCACACTTCACTTCCCTTTTGTCATAGAGATATGATCAAGATGAAATCGAACAAGATCTATCACCTCTACTCTTTCTATTTCAGTCGCTTACATAATTATCATAATGCACCACACACATCCCTCACCCTAGATCAACTAGGTTTACAATTTATACATGATATTACATTGATTACATTTCACATGTCACCCTATAGCAAAACAATTACATTTCCAAGTTAGTTAAGGATAAAATAATCAACATGAAATGTGTAGAGGGTAAGACCCAAAAGACTACATGAAACACCAAGAAGAGGAACACTCCTTGAAAATTCCAACACATGCTTAACTTGGTCCTAAATATCTTCACACCTTCGATCTTCAAAATATATCATCTGCATGCTTTGCAAATACAAATTGGGTCATCCATAAACAAGAAAATATGTAACTTGTAGCATGTCGGTCCTCACATCATTGATGATACACATGAATGATAAATCATTACTTGCACTTCTCCAATATGAGTCGACATGACCCATACAAAACCTTCAAACACTTTTCAAGCTTTGCTCACACTTAAACTTGTGGTGAAAATCATCAACATACCTTAGCCAACCTCAAAAAGCATAAACCAAAAAAACATTCATTTTGGACCACAACCTATATCGAAGAAACCAAAAGACACTTTGTAGAGTAGTATCAGAAATTACTTGATATTCAGGAACACTCTCATACATATATTTCACAACTTCATACAAAAATAGGCTAGGGCAAGCCAACATACATTAAAAATAGTCACCAGACAACACAATCCAATACACTGTCATCTCTTTCTCTGCAAAAGGATTATTAGCATGAGACTTTGGATATAACACCTTCAAATCTCTATGAACTTAACTTTTGATCTACACAACCATATATGCAAATGTAGAGATATGCAAAGACAATATTTATACTTCTGAGAACATCCTCACATAATCAACACAGAATTGAATCTATTATTATCAAAAGCACCTTTCCATTAACCCAAAGGACTTGAAACTTGGATCACACATTCCTTGACACACCATGAAGCTAACCTCCAAACCACATGAGAAAAATATCATCAACAGAGAAATGTGAAGCATTTCTCAGAGACTCTAGCAACCAACCAGCCAAACTACAACATACTCTAATGAACTTTTGACATCAATGAAAACCAAACTACAACAATTTTGTATGTTGAAGGTTTAAAGCATAATTTGTTAAGTGTTAGTTAGATGTGTGATAAAGGCTATAAGTTATATTTTAGTGATAAAGGTTGTGAAATAATAATTAAGCATTGGTGAACTAATTGTGAAAGGAAGCAGAACTGACAGTTATATATATCATTTCAATGAGTTGAATGGGAAAAGTTGTCTCACTATGCAGAGAGAAGAAATATGGATTTGGCATAGAAGATTAGGATATATGAACTTGTATGAAATTATAAAGATTAGCTCAAGAGGAATGGTCTAGGATATGCCAAAGATTAAGAAGCCTCAATCAACCAGTTGTGAACCATTTCATGAAGGGAAGAAAACAAGAAGCAAATATCCTAGTAAGGAGTATTCCACATAAAAACCATTAGATTTGGTTCATATAGATCTATGCAGACCTATTAGGACTAAAATTCTACAAGGTGGATGGTATTTCATGGCGTTCAATAATGATACACTAGGATGACTTGGATTACATTTCTTAAAGAGAAGTCATAAGCATTTGAGAAGTTTAAGGCATTCAAGGCATTAGTAGAGAATTAAATTGAAAGGAAAATTAAGGTCTTGAGATCTGATAGAGGTGGAGAATTCACTTCTAAGAAGTATGACAAATTCTATGAAGATCATGGGATTTAGATGTAGTTTTCAGCCCCTAGAACTCTATAGAAAAATGGAGTTGCAAAAAGGAAGAATAAAAATATACAAGAGATGGCAAGAACTATGTTATGTCAAGAAAATTAATGGACATATATTGGAGAGAAGCTACATATACTATTGTGCACATTTGGAATAGACTTCAAATCAGATGCAAAACTAATAAGAGACCATATGAGCTATGGAGAGGAAGACCGGCATTAGTTAGACATCTTAGAATATTTGGAAGCAAGTGCTACATCAAAAGAGATGAAGAAAATTTGGGTAAGTTTGATTCTAGATCTGATGAAGGCATTTTTCTTGGTTATTTTTTGAAAAGTAAAGCTTATATATGTTATAACAAAAGTTTGAAGAGGATAGTAGAAAGTGCAAATGTGAGAGTTGATGAAATTACTCAATCTACTAGTATTTCAGAAGTAGAATATGATGAAGAACCAATTCACAATAGTATTGAAGATTTAGAAGATGTTGTTACAAAAAATCTAGCAAAGTATGCTCAAAAAAATCACTCTACAAACCAGATTATAGGAGACAAAGATAGTGGGGTTCAAACCCAAAAGATACTTGAGATATCAAGTGAACAAGTACACTTTGCATTACTATCAAAGATGGAGCCTAATTCATACAAGGAAGAAATCAAAGAGAAAGGGTAGATAGAATCTATGGACAAAGAACTGAATCAAATCATGAAAAATAAAACTTTGGAACTTTTCCCAAGACCTAAAGGAAATAGTGTGATTGGAACCAAGTGGTTTTTTAGAAACAAGCTAAATGAAGAAGGTGAAGTGATCTAGAACAAGGAAAGACTTGTGTGTAAAGGTTATGCTTAGGTTGAAGGCATATATTTTGAAGAGATATTTGCTTTGGTAGCAAGACTTGAAGCAATTAGGATGTTTGTAGCTCTTTCAACTTTCAAGAACTTCAGTGTATACTGAATGGATGTGAAGTCAACATTCTTGAATGGATAGCTAGAAGAAGAGGTCTACATTGAACAACCAAAAGGATTTCAATATTCTAACAATTTGGATTATGTTTGCAAATTGAAGAAGGCTTTGTATGGACTCAAACAAGCTCCCATAGATTGGTATTCAAGCTTGGATGGATAATTGTAGCAACAAGGATTCTGAAGAGGAAGTGTAGATAGTAATTTGTACATAACAATAGAAGGAGATCAACTGTTGATAGTTATGATCTATGTAGATGCCATCATTTTTGGCAGTAGCAATGATGACATGTGCAAGGAATTTCATAAGGAAACGCCAAATGAATTTGAAATGTCTATGCTAGGAGAATTATCCTTCTTATTGGGTTTTAGATTGTACAATCAGAAAAAGGCATTTTTATATCACAACACAATTACATTAAGGAGATGCTAAGTAAGTTCAAGATAAAGATTGCAAAATGGTTGGAACACCTATGGTTATAGGATGTAAGTTAAGTAAAGATGATGAATCTGCTCTGAAAAATCATACCTTGTATAAATCCATGATTGGTAGTTTGTTGTATGTGATAGAATCTGGATCAGATATAATGCAAGCAGTTGGAATGGTTGTCAGATTTCAGGTAGCGCCTAAAGAAACTCATGTTAAAGTAGTGAAGAAGATATTCAGGTATTTGAAGGCTGCTAAATATTTTGGACTATAGTATCCAAAGAATGAAAATCACACTTTAACTACATACATAGATGTAGATTAGGTAGGATCTATTTATGATCGAAAGAGCACAAGTGGAGGAGAATTCTTTCTTGGTGATAGTTTGTTGTCCTGGTTGAGCAAGAAATAGGAATAAGTTTCTTTATCTATAGAACAAGCATAATATATTGTTGCAGCATCATGTTGCACTCAGGTGCTTTGGATGACGAATTTTTTTAAGAAAATGAAGATTGAATTTGATGAACCTATCTCTATTATTTGTGATAACACCAGCGCCATAAATATTTCAAAGAATCCAGTGATACATTCAAGGAAAAAACACATTGCAATAAAGTATCATTTCTAAGGGAGAAGGTTGTAGAGAAGGAGGTAAATTTGGAGTATTTTGAGACAAAGGAGCAAGTTGCAAATATATTAACAAGGCCACTTTTTAAGGAGATATTTTAGTTTCACTGAAAGAAGTTGGGATTTATTGCTCCCTCATCTTGAATCAAGAGGAAGCATGGGTTGAGGGGGAGCTTGGTCTCCCTACCACAAGAAGGTTGGGTGGTCTTGTGGTATATTTTCAGAGGTAGTGAAGCATGGACTCAAGGGGAGTCTATCTGGGAGGTAAGTTTCTAGATTGTGCAAGGTACTAGAAATAAAGAAAGGAGGAGAAAGAAGTGGTACTACAATTAGGAAGGTTCAAAGAAATGCTCCATATTTCTTTGCATTTGAAGTTTTTGTCTTGCGGCTTGAAGGATGTGTTTACAGAAGTGAGAAGAAATCATTCTAAGAGGGAGTAAATAGCGTCATGTATTTTTGGATGGTTTGGTGGCCCAACAATTCTTTTTGGTGGCCCATCATTTTTTTTTTTTTCCATCAATGACAAATGGGGAGATTGTTGAACATAGGTTGTCTTTGATGTCAAAGGGTCTCAAGGCTATCAAAAATGTCTTTGATGTCAAGGTTTTCATGAATAAAAAAAATTGTAGGAGTACTTGAATTATCATTATATTCTCTTGGACTTTTCATGTTGTCTTCCAAGAAATTTGAATAAATATATGTTATATTTCTTGTAGCATGTTGTGTATCCAGAGGTGTTAATCATGAAGAATTTGTCTCATCAATCGTAACTAAATAATTTTTTATTGAGTGACTGCCTTTCAAGAGTTGGTGTGTATTGTATGCTTAATATACCATGTAGATTATGTGGTCAGTATGACTGTGGTGGTCCAGAACTATGCACAAGGATATCTTTTGGATAGAGAGATTTCTTTGGAAATACAAATGTGGTCAGCATTTCTTTTAGAAATGCAATTTTTCTTTGTGTTTTGGAAGGAGAGTATGTCTACACTAGTTCTATTAGTTTCCTAAGTTTTCAGAGGATATGTTCCATGTGAAAGAAGTTTGAAGTGACATAAGGCTCTTTTTTCTTGTCTACCAACTTGTTCAAGTTCAAGGCATGTGTGATAATGGCTAGTAGCGTGTAGAATTCAAATCTTGTGTGTGGTATTAGGATAGGACCTAGTTAAGGTCCTTGTGGTAGCGCATGGCATCATTTTATTTTGGTGGCAATAAAATTGAAATTGGACCGACCTCTTACACGTTTCATGTAAATTAAATTTAGGTCGACCTTATTTCGTCCTAGTTATTTGTGGATCCCTTGCTGACATAGAAGAGTGTTAATGTAATGTAATATATATATTTCAAATTTTCAGATGCAGATGATGTGACTTGAGTACAATATGTGAAGCATAATTACATCGGTGTGAAGAAAACTTGTTCGAAGGGTGTAAATTGAAGAAAAAGTGTGAAGAAAAGTTAGTGTGCCAGTATCAAAATATCATTTTTAGTGAGGAAGAGTGTCAACATTTATTCTAGCATATGTATGTGTTTTATTGAAGATCCACAAGCTTTATCATTGTATTCTGGTAGGACTAGTGTTCTACCTATTGTATTGTTTCATTTGGGGGTTGGTGTCTCCAGTAGGTTGGTGCCTACAAGAACATTAGGGGATTGTTGTCTTCGGTAGGTTGGTGCCTACTTCAGTGTGTAAAATTCACTTGTACATTTCTACATTGTGAGGCTCGATTTGGGCAGTAGATCCAAGTAGCTATTCTCATTGTGGTTTTTCCCATCTTCGGTTTTCCATGTATATTTGGTGTTCTCTTGTGTGATTTATGATGTGTTTTGTTTGTTTATGTGGGTTTTGTTGTGAAGAATCATATGTGTTGGTAACTGCGGAAAAAATTAAGAATTCTAGAATTGTTTAGATCTATTTATTCACCCCCCCCCCCCTCTCAGTAGATTGTGTGTTCTTCAGAGAGTGTTTCACATAGTCTGGTACAATCTTACTCTTAAATTCTTATATGAATTTATGTACTCTAATTTTTATGTGATTTAATTTTAACACTTTCCAATTTTTCCATCCTTTAAATAATACTCAACATTCTTAAATAATTTAACATCCACTAATTGTCCAAAATCATTTTCAACACTTTCATGCATACATTCTCCTAAGAATAAAAGATTGCCACAACTAGTGCATTGTCCAAAAATACATGAACTTAAATAAAACAACCCATTAGATTTTTCACAGAGCAAACCTTCTATAAACTCCTTGATTGTTTTAGGTGGCATATTAATACCACATTCCTACATAATCATGTTAGTATGTAAAGTACAATATATATATATATCAAAAAATATCATAATAATAATGAAATTGCACATGCATTTAACAAGAACAAGAGATTTGTTTCTTATTAATTTTGATATACGAAGGTTTACATTTTTCAAATGATCTTTGACTTATGGTAATATTTCCAACTAACATTGAATCATCTAAAAATATTATATAAAATATTGTTGAGTCATGTCTAATAGGTGTTTTGGATGAGGATCATGAATTTAGGACCCCACTCTTAATTTCAAAACATCTCTAGTATTAAATGTGAAACAAAGAAAAATATGGGTGGTAGATAGGGTTAGAAGTAAAATGGTTCACCACAATGGAAGGATGACCTAACACACCTATTCTTATTTTATTTTCATTAGGAAAAAGGAGATTTCTCCCAAGGGTAGAATTGACTTTCAACCTTGATGCAGAGTAGGGGTAGAAATGACAACACAATCTCAAAACAACCACACACAAAGAGCTTTTGACATCAAACAATGGGTCTTGCTTCACAAAACTATAGTCTTCCTTCACAATTTGATGCATAGAAATGTTAATTAAATCTAGCATAACCTTAAAGAAGTGCTTACAAATCTCTTTGTTCATCAAAATGTGGGTTTTCCTTCACAAACCTTCATTCTTGCTTGTAGCCTTTCAAAAATGGATTTTTGGACATAACTCTTCAATCCTAGCTGATCTCCATAAAATAAAACTTGTTTCACATACTCACTTATCCATTATTGAACATATCTCAAAATAAAATAGGTTTATTTTGTACATAAAGGCTCAAAAATTGATTGTCCTCCTTTTTGACTAGACCTAATTAGGCAAATATGCATGCAAATGAAAGGAACAATCACCTATAACTTTCACAAATCAAATAATTAATCCAATCGCTCTGGTGAGACTAAAGAGGACCTTATTACAGACCTTTCTTCAATATTTTTTATCAAAATCCAATGGTATAACTAAGAGTTATGCCATTTTTCCCAAAACTGGTAACCCTAGGAGAAATTCAGGCGAGTTTTAGTAAATTTGCAATATTTTCCTCCAAACTCAATGAAAAAACACCAAACCAATTGTAGATGAAATTTGACTCAATACTCTATTATCTCCAATCAATTTCAAATCATTAAATGTAAATTAAATTCCATACAAAGCCAAATAATAGTCAGATTTTCTGGAAAAACATTATTTTGGACATGCAAACTTTGTATTTTCTTCATTCCATTCCTTTCCAAAACATTCCCAACCTTGGGATCCATGTTTACAAAGAATATTTATGTTATTAAAACCATTTTCCAATGGTTTTCAACCAACTTTTCAACTTACAACTGTTCATATTCGACCAATGTGCAATTTGACAACATTGTGCGACATTGACACTTTTTGCAACTAGACACTTTCATTCACCTAATGACGTAGCTTAGACTCCAAAAACATGAAATGGTCTTAGAAGACATTATTACATGTAAAAAAATCAAACAAAACAAAATATCAACTTTTGACCCCTTGGAGGCATAAAATGACTTGTGGGTGCCCCTGCACCAAACCTTGAGGTGAGTCAACTCTATGGTGATGGGGGATCTCTGATTTTTCCTTATGACAGAAAGTGACTAAAATGCACTTTTGGGAGATTAAAATAAAAAGAATAATGAACTCAATCATGTGATGCAAAACTTGAAATTCAAAGTAAAGGATAGCACAAAAACAAATAATATTTTTTTGGCATATTTGAGAAGGGAAGATTGATGTGTACATGTCACCAAAAGTGGTTGTTAAGTGTCATGCCAGGATAGATTCACCCTAGGGATAATGGGTCTTTGTACAGGGGTCCAAAATCTGATTTCATAGTACTCTAATCTTGTATCTACATTCCTGATTCCTCTAGATTCTACTATCAGAAAGTTGAAAATAAATTTTGTAGGTGAGTTTTTGTGGCTTGACAACTTTTATGACAACTTTGAAAAATTTGTAAAATTGCTCTTTTGATCCAATATTAATCCTTCTTCACCTATAAATCTGCATACACAAAGAGGCATAAGAAATGTTTAGTTTTGGGTGAATCGGGGTTTGCCTTGGTCAAACCCCGATTCGGTAATTAAACCTTGATAATGAAATAATGAAAAATGCAAGGAATGATGAATGAACAATGCTATGTCACAACTCACTAAACCTTTAATGGCTACCCTTAGAGGATTGAATTTTAACACATATCTCTAAGGATCTAGATCTTGAATGAATTTTCATGAATGATTGCTTGATTTGATGCTTGAATGCTTGAAACCTACATCACAATGTAAGCTCCAAAACGTAATATGAACATACATGAATCTTGACATGATGATATTGTTGTGTATTTTTTGCATACACGCCCCAATGAAAGTAGGGACCCTCTTTGCTTGGTCTTTTGGCTCTTTTCTATGGCCTTGCCTTTTGGACTTGTCTTTGAAAATTTTGAGATTTTGGTATTTAATGCTTTGGTCCTTTGGTCATGGGATTTGGTTACCTTGGAATGTTCCACAATGCTTATCTTGCTTATGAAAATCTCCCTTATGAGGTAATACTTTAAAATTGTGATTCTTGGGGTAAACTTCAATTTTTTCCTTGGTTTCGAGAATTTCCTCTCTGGAGAGAATTCCTTGGTTGCCTGGAAAACCTAACGGAGGCTGGTTACAAGCTATTTCTAGAGATTTTGGTCCTTCACGGAATTTCGTGTCAATCGTATTTTTCCAAAATTCCTTCATTGCCTCGGATTCCCGGATTCATCCTCCATTGTCTTGTTGCTGCATTTGTGTTTCATGTGCAAGTTCTGCAGTTGGGTTTGATGAAGTCTTGGATGGTTTTTAAGCTGTGAATCGACTTCTTTTTGCCTTGTTTGAATTTGAATGGATTCGGTGAATGGAATGAGTCTGTAGTTGTGTGTTCATCATGAAGCCCTAGAGTTTGGTCTAGATTTGATTACCTTAACTATTAGATCACCCTTGGAAGAATTAGAAGGTTAGATTTTTCAATGATCGATTTGGGGTGAGTTGAATCTGAGCTTGAGTCCCAAATTGGTGATAGTTCGATCAATTTGGGCTAGATCCTGATGAAATCCAAGATTTTGGGCTTTTGATCATTTCAAGGATTTCCTTTGCCTTTGGATTTCCTCGGATTTCCATCGCTGGGTCATTTTCTCGAAAAGTGCATAAAACATGAGAACTATGGTGGCTTCACGAAAATTTGTAGCTCTCGTATTTCCCTGGATTTCCTTCGATCCATCATTTCCCAGAAATATGCACAAAACATGAAAATTGGACTAGCGTCGTGAAAATCCGTCGCCCTAGGATTTCTCTGAAATTTTTTTGTTTCGTCATTTTCCTGGAGTATGTTAAGTTTCACTGGTTTCAGAGATTTCTGTCCCTGACGGAATTCCCTGAGGAATTGCTAGGAATGAAGAAATGAAGGAATGCATGAGTTAATAGTTAATGATTTTGCATTTGCATGATTGATTTGGATAATTTAATGATATGTGCAAATATTTCTTGAGTTTTGATTGATGACTCATTGGCATTTTGGTGTTTTCTGTGCTTTCATCACTAAAATCCGCCTGGCCTGGAATTCCCTGAAATTACCTTCTAGTATGAATTTTGCGAAGGGATGAAAATCCTAAACTTTGAGGATGGGATGTTTAATGATATTCTTAGGGATTCTGATGGTTTTTTTGATTCCTTTGATGATTAGCATGTTTTTTATGATGGACTAACTTGGATTTTGATGCTATAATGGATACTTATTGTGGCCTTTTAGGCGCAAGCTAGATCGAGTGAGATAGTTGTTGGTAGGGCCAAGGATAACAGGTGGTGAATCATGGTGATGAAGGTGCTTCTATCTCAGAAGCCGAGGAGATCGAGTTGGATATCAAAGTATAAGCGACTCCAAGTTCGTGGGGTTTCATCACTTTCGTTCCTCGCCAGCTCATGAAAGAGGATGAGCGTACTTTAAAGATGTTGTGAGATCCGTGGGATATAGCCAAGTACACTTTGCAGCCGTGGGCAGGTGGAACTCGCTCGTACACGGGAAGGTTAATTCAACAAATGCTCAATGGTCATTCATCCGAACTGGACATGATGGGGCAGATTCAAACAAGTTTAACTTGATCAGAGTCATTCAAAATGTCCAACTCATCTATCGATAGGTGACCCATATTCAAAGTCACATAGTGCACCCGTTATAGTTCTTCTACTTCGTGTGGGTGGGATATTAATGGTAGAAGTGACCCGCAAGGTTTGTTCAATCTGAACCAAGATTTGTAGAGATCCCAGGCCGATCTGAGGGGGCGCCTCATGCATTCATTGCAAGGTGGTGATTTATTGCGAACTGTCCAAACCGATCTAGTTGGTGGTCGACCTTGTTGTGTAACCCTAGCTTGGGGTGACATGATGAAATCTCTATAAGTATGGCATTTGGCCTCATTTTTTAGAGTTAGTCGGTTAGTTAGACAGAGTTAGAAGAAGCTAGAAGATTAGGTTTTGAAGTAAATAGAGTAGAAGGTTAGAATTAGGAGTTAGTTTTATTAATCAAGCAAGTGTGGTAATACAGAATATCAGAATTGTTTCTATTATTGGTGATTCAATACAAGTGAAGACGTTGTGCTATTATTGGTGGCTTCTTTGGATTGATTTGTCTTGCATGGTTCTTATTCTATCTTTGAAATTACTTGGAAATATTTGAATGCATTTTATATTTAGAGTCAAATGATTTTATGATGCTTGTGATTTAGTGCTTGGAGTGTTGTAGCGATCTCTGGTTCATACTTTGGGTAGCTTCTTGATTGTGGGATTGTTGTGCAAGGTCAACTTGTACCTGATATTTGTGTGCTTATTTCAATTGTGGGTATTTATTCATGTCAATTGCAAAACCAAGGTTGGATTGAATGAATGTGCATGATCTGAAAATCTTTAATTCCTTAGAAGATTGCACTGTTTCTCTAAGATTATAGGTCAACTTGGGTCGAACATGAATTGATTTTGAGGGATTGGTCTGTTCCAAGTATTTCATCATTAGGATTGTTGATCTTAGGAATAATCTTAATCTTAGGATTTCTGAAACCCTTATCTTTTGTTATTTCTTTGAACTTTGGTTAAAACTAGGAATTCTAGTATCATTATATTGCAAAATCTGATAAGTTTAGAGTTTCCAGTATTTTTTTTGTAAGGTCCCTTTGTGATTACCAGCATTTTCACATTTATCACTGAGTTGTTTTTTTGCATTGTCAAGACCTGACATTAGAGACCTTGGGGTTATCTCTTTTTCAATAGAGATTGACCTTTTAAGAGAGATAGGATACTGTATCTTGTTTGAGTTTTTGTTGTGTAGAAAACACCATCAACAGATTGTCGCTAGAAGGAGGGCCTAAATAAGCAAGCTGGAGCATTTTCTAAATTCCCTTTCTCTTAAGAGACTCGGAAGGAGAACCGAATCTACACCAGGAGAAGAAGAGTTTCAAGAACTGCCACCTCCAACTAGGTCAAGGATGACCAGAAGAAGGGAGGATTCACCATCCACCTCATCATTTCCACCATCCTCAGCCTCATTCATCTCATCCTCATCTGATTCTAAGGTTGGTTCCATTCAACAACCACCCATCATCAATCATCCTTTACCACCTCCACCTCCACCAATGGCTTTCTTGGCAAATAACCCATCACCTCTATCCTTTAACAACTACAATGTCATGCCCAAGAACCCCGAGCATTTTTGCTCTAAGTTTCACACGAATGACCCTAATAGGATAGCAAAGGAGCATATTAGGATTTTTCAGACTTGTCTGAGAGATAGACGGATTAATCATGAGGATGTTGCATGTAGACTTTTCCCTTATTCTCTGGAAGAGGATGTCTTTTATTGGTACAATCATTTACCTACTGCATCAATTCATAATTGTACTGAGCTTGAGGCTGCATTTCTCTAGAAGTTTAAAATCCCTATCAGTGCTAATGAGCTTTACATGTGGTTTACCGGGGTTAAGAGAGAAGTTAATGAGCCTATAGCATCATTCAGCAATAGGTTCCACCATGCATACACTAGATTGCATGCACCTTATGTTGTAGATGATACCACTACCCTAGAGGTCTATTTTAAAGCCCTTGATAGTCTTACATCCACCTTCCTTAAGTGGAGAACTAATCCCCCAACTACCTTTCTCACTACATATACAGAGGTTGTTAAGGTTAACACTGACCTAAGACAACACTTGTCAGGACCCTTGCCATCTCTGGGACCCACTACTCACCCTGGCCAGGTCCAAGCTCTTAACCAGGCTTTGACTAATCACACTCCCATTATGAACCCCATTTCACAGTTGCCTTTGGTTCCTCACCTAGGTCATCCAATAAACTAGACTCACCCGGTACCTAGTCACCTGCAGCATGGTGCCAATCAACCCCCTCATCCATAGCAACAGGCCAGTTTCCCTATATATTTGCATAGCTCATAAGTCTTGAACTATTCTATTAGTTCTGGAGGAGTGTCAAGATACCCCCCAAACAATGTGAATTCATTGCCTTACATTAGTCTTGATAAGGAAAGGTTAGATGAGTTAACTGAGCAAGTGAAAAAATTGAATATGGAAGTAACCTACTTGAGGAACCAGAAAATCCAACTCCAAGCTGCTCAGAGAAGCATGCAATCAAATTACAATAGGGAGAACTGATATGTTGTACAAGGTAAAAACTTTGACAGAGGACAACACTCTGACAGGAATCAAAAAATTTAAAGAGGACAAGGTTTTGGTCAGAACTTTGATAGAGGGCAACAAGGTGGACAAGGATTTGAAAGGATATAGCCACCTAGGTAGAATAGGCCATGGAACACCATACCTAATAATGGAGGAGTCCCCACTCCAGTGGATCAACCTCCTAATCAAGAGAAATCTATGAGTGGTTTATACCTAACAGAGGTTGCTTTGTTCGGATGGTGTAGGCTTCACAAGACAAGTCAACACTCTGAGCTAGATTGTCGTGAGTTCCAAACTGTTGCTTCCATCTTTCAATATGAAGTTGAAAACAACTCCACTGGTCAGGAGTTGGTATCTTTCAATCCTTATGATTCCCCAATTTTAGTGCTAAATCATGCTCCTTTCCTGAGGGATGAAGAGAATGAGCCAGAAGAGGAGTCAGGTAGCTAGAATGAGGAGGTTGAATAGGTATTAAATTAAGATGAAATCTCTTATTTATTTAATGAAGGAACTGAGAATGATAATGGTCCCTTGGATGAAGAGGAAACTGGTGTTGAATAAGTATAGATGTTTTAGCAACCTACAAGAAAGTATGATTTGAGGAATAGGCCTAACAGGAATCCACAAGCTAGAGGCCCATTTACTACATCTATTCCTCCAAACAATTTTACCACTCCACCAGATCCACATGCCAGCAATAATCCATGTTACCCTCAAGTGCCAACACAATACTTTGCAAAAGGAGGACAACCTAATGTGTCAAAAGGAAGCAATTTTGATGCAGCAAAAGATAAGCAGACTGGTCATTCTAAAGAGACCCATGTCGATATGAATGTGGAACAATTGGGTGAGTATTTGACTAAAGAACTCAGGAGGGTAAAGGTGAGTCTTTCTGCTTTTGAGTTGTTAAGGGTTCCTGAAATTAGAAATATAGTCCTAAGGTCTTTTAATTCAAGTACAACACCACAAGGAATAGTGGTCAATGAGGTAGTTGGCATGCCTCCTAGTTCACAGGAACCCAAAGGTCTAAGTCAAGCACAACCTGGATATGGAGGGAAAGAAAAAGATAAGAACCAAGTTTCACAAGTTGACACTCAATTGAGTTTGTTTCGAGCCAAAATGGAGACCCCTCCCTTCCTGATTTCTATTCATATCTTTGGGAATAATTTACACAATTGTCTTCTGGATTCAAGAGCATCTACACATGTTATGTCTTTTGTTGTCTGTAGAGCACTAGGTATTACCCCTGCAACCTCTCAGAAGAAGGTCACTCAGTTAGACAAGACAGAGGTAAATATAGTGGGAGAACTGAACATGATTCTCATGCAAGTTGCTTCAAATCTTAGAGTGCAACAAGTGATTAATATTCAAGTGGTGGATATTCCTAATGCTTATGGTCTAATTTTAGGTCCAGAATTTACCAAGGCCCTGAACGAATATACATCTATAGATCACTCTCACATGTGGCTCCCTTAGAAAGGAGTCCCAAATCAAATTAGAATTGAGAGAGGACCCAGAATGAAGTATGTAATCACCGAATATCAGAACACTTCGAATGAGATATTGGTGTCAGAAGTCAGCATGGGGAACTATGTATTAGCTTCCTTAGTTTCGAATACGGAAGAGGTCTTTATGCTGCAAAGCTCCTCTGATGAATCCAAATCAGAATCTAGTTGTTCTAAAGAAATCACTATGTTACAAGATGAGTCTACATCAGAAGCTAGTAGTCCTAAAGCACTGCTTGAACAAACAGATGAGACAGATGATCAAGAAGATAGGCAACTCAGGTTGCTGGATAATTTCTAGGAGTTTATATAGAAATGTGTAGAGAATCAAATCCAGCTCGGAAGAGCGATGAAGTTTGAGGACCTTCTTCTTCCCAATTAGTGTAGAGTACACAATGCTCCTCACTCTGAGCTGGAATGTTGCCTGTGGAAAACAATAGTGGAATAAATACAAAGGTGCATTAACCCAACCCCAGTTGTCAGACTGGATGTACATGGTATTAAAAATAATTCTAAAGGTGAAAGCCCTATGCTTCCAGAAGAGCCTCCTGGCAGCAGTAAGGCCAAGGGTAGCTCAAGGAAATCAGGGGCTAATGGTTGCTGGACATTGAGATTTAATGGATCCAATTCAAAGAAGGGCTTTGGTCCATGGATTATTAATGGAATTAAGAAGGAAATTTAATATTTTGCAAGTGTTTGTGGATTCTAAGTTGGTAGTCAAGCAAGTAAGAAAACAATACTCATGTCATGATAGAAGGATGACTAACTACATGCACATAGTATGGGATCTCATTGAAGGATTTGATGCCTTCGATATCCAGTTGATCCCTCGAAGTAAGAATCAAACTGCAAATTCTCTGGCACAAGCAGCTAGTACGTTGCAACCCTTGTCACTTTTAGGTTTGAATAATTTCACTATGGAGCTCACTCCAGTACCCTTAGTGCCTGACAATGTAACTAATTTCTAGGTGTTTGAGGATGATAAGCACATTCTTGATTTTATTACTAGTTGTGTTTTCTTCTTAGGTGATTGATGAGGTAGAACCTCAAGAGGCAGAAATGGACCTGGAAGGGGTCATCAACCTGAAGATTAATACTATCCCAAGAGGTATGGTGCAATTGGAGAGAATTTTTTATTTAGATAAGATAAAAGATCAAGAACAGCAAGTGAAAAGGGAGTCTCTCAACAGTCAATGTGAAACATACAACATGGGGACCCAAAATGATGTCAAAAATGTCTTTATTGGTAAGGTGTGCACTCCAGAGGAAAGGAGAGGAATTATTGATGCCTTGCACACCTATCAAGATGTGATAGCCTGGAGTCATGAGTACTTAAAGACATATGATACTTCAATCATTACACATACTATTCCCCTGAGGTCAAATTTCATACCATTCAGGCAAAGACAAAGGCTGATTAATGCTCTGTTGGAACCCATCATTTAGAAAGAGGTGCAAAAGCTACTTTCAACACAAATCATATTTCCAGTAAGACACTCAACATGGGTTGCAAACTTGGTTCCAGTAAGGAAGAAAAATGGAGAAATTAGACTGTGTGTTGATTTCAGGAATCTTAACAGGGCGTCAGAGAAGGATAATTATCTAGTCCCTTCACTGGATGAAGTACTTCAGATTGTTAATGGATCTCAGATGATGTCTTTTCTGGATGGGTATTCTAGGTACAACCAGGTTATGGTGTAATATGAAGATAGACACAAGACTATCTTTACTACAAAATGGGGAACTTTTTCTTACAGGAGAATGCCCTTTGGATTGATCAATGATGGAGCTACTTTCCAGAGAGCCATGGATATTTCTTTCAAAGACATCATTGGTAAGTGCATCATTATCTACATGGATGATTTGATGGTTTTTTCTAAGAAGCGAGGTGATCACATAGTAGATTTACGTAAAGTATTCCAAAGGTGCAGGGAGTTTAGCATCTCACTTAATCCAAAGAAATGCATTTTTGGAGTCAATGAGGGAAAATTGTCAGGACATGTCATTTCGGAAAAAGGTATTGCTATTGATCTAGAATGAGTGGAGGCTATAATGAATATTCAGCCCCCCGCAAGAAAAAAGGAAATGAATTCATTCTTTGGGAAAATTAACTTTGTCAGAAGGTTTATCATTGGATTTGCAGAGATAGTGAAGCCCTTCAATACCGTGTTGAAACAAGAAGCAAAATTTGAATGGAGTACAGAAGCTAAGGAGGCATTTGTAGAAATCAAGAGAGCTATTGTTGAGGCTCCAGTGTTGGTAAGTCTGGATTATGCCAAGCCTTTTTACATATATTCATTTGCTTCTGATCATTCCTGTGTTGGAATGTTAACTCAAAATTATGATCAAGGCGGTGAACATCCCATAGCTTTTATGAGTTCTCCTTTAAAAGATGCAAAACTAAGATATCCTAATGTGGAAAAGAAATCCTATGCCCTAGTCCAGGCTATGAAGAAGTTTAGACACTATATATTGAGAAATAAGGTCTTTTCCATAGTACCTGATCCTGCACTTAAGCTGTTGTTGATGCAGAATGAATTGGGAGAACGCAGAGCCAAGTGGGTAACTATGTTGCAGGAATATGGTATTGAGATCCAGCCCATGAAATGGTGAGAGGGAAAGGACTAACAAAGACAATGGCTGAGATGGGTCCTAACCTCACAGCTCAGCAATATCACCTCCAAGAAGTGTCTCCAGGAGACTGGTATGATGAAATTATCTACTATTTGTTGAACCAACAATGTCCTGAACACCTTAATGTAGTACAAATCAGAGCTTTGCGTCTAAAGAGTGAATTTTTTATGATGAAAGGAGATGTCTTGTATAAGAGAAATCATGAGAAGGTTTATTTGAGATTCCTAGGAAAGGAAGAAGTTGGGAGAGTGATGACTAAATTTCATGACAAATATGGCACAGGCCATGGCTCAGCAGCTTCCACTGCAAATCAGATCTTGAGGGCAAGCTATTATTGGCTTACCTTATTCAAAGATACACAAAACCATGTGAGGACTTGCCATGTATGTCAGACTGCAAAAAGTAAGGAGAAATGTGCAGTCCTTCCACTTCAGCCTGTTACAGAGGTAAAACCATTTACACAATGGGGAATGGACTTTATAGGTCCAATCAATCCACCTTCCTCTACAGGCCATAGGTATATTCTTACTATAACTGATTACTTTACCAGATGGATTGAAGCTCTTGCATGCAAACAATGCACTTCTTAAGTGGTAATCAATTTCATTGAGTCGGGTATCATTAATCGCTTTGGTTGTCCGTTGGCTTTAGTTTGTGATAATGGTCTTGCATTTGCATCATTGAAATTTTCTAATTGGGCCTTTGATCATGGAATCATTATAAAATTTGCATCCAATTACTATCCACAAGGTAATGGTCTGGCTGAGTCTTCCAACAAGAATCTTTTGACAATCATCTATAAGCTATTAGAGAAGAACCCCAAGGATTGGCACACCCGGCTTAGATTTTCTCTTTGGGAAAACCATACCAGATAGAAGACATCCTTAGGAACCTCTCCTTATCACTTGGTGTATGGTTTGGAACCTATATTTCCATCCAGCTGAAGATCCCCACCCTGTAATTCATTAATGAATATTATGATGGAGAGGATAAGCATGAAGCCCACCTGGCTGAACTGTTATACCTTGAGGAGAGAAGATATGAAGCCCTAGAAAACTTTTCCAAACATCAGGGTGTAGTGAAGAGATGGTTTGATAGGAGAGCCAAGGTGAAAGCCTTTAGAATCTTTGACTTGGTTCTCTACTGGGATAAGGCACATGACCGAAAAGGGAGCATGGAAAATTTGACAGACTTTGCCTCGGCCCTTATCAGATTGCAGATTTTCTGGGAGATAATGCTTTTCATTTGAAAACTCTCAGTGGAGAGGATATCCCACTGCCTATCAATGAAAAGTATTTGAAGCATTATTTCCAATCCTGAGTTTTTTATAGCTCTTTCCTTGTACATAGGTAGATTAGGTTTCCTTTTTGTCTCGTTTTTTTTGCTTTGGTTAGATTAGGATTTCTTTTGTTTGTTTTGCTTGTTTTCTACTTTTGGCTAGAGTAGGTTTTCTTTGGTTGGTTTTGCTTTTCTGCTCTGCTCTTGCTTTAAATTTTCTTGCTTTCTTTTGGGCCTGTTGCATCTATATAACTAGTTGCTTTCCTGGGGTTGTTTTGGGGATTTCTTTTACAAACTCTAATCATCTTTTCAGAGCCAATTGGTGGAATTTATTTATCTGATGTTGCATATGCTTGGAATTGGAGTCACTTGATTAAGTCAAATTCTGGAATGTATTTGGGTCTCATATTTTCACACAAATCATAAAGATAAGGTTGAATATGGTCTATATGAAGTTTGAATGGGTGAAAAATCTTATGTTCTACTCCAGCGTTGTTGTGGTTCTCATCCCTGAATGTGGGCTTCATTGCTTGCAAGGTGACAGGGAAAGTTCAAAAGATCTCAAAAAGAATATCAAAAAAAGGAAAAAAGAGAAAATATTGAAAATCAAAAGATGTGTTCACCTTATCAGGGGTATCCTACTATCTCTACTAGGGCTATGGATGCATGGCTAGAAGTAAATCTATGCTAGGGAGGGTCACAGTGATAACCTCATTGGGGATATGGACTCCTGACTGGCAGCAAAGCTCTATCCAGGTTGCTTTTGGAGTTGGAATCTTTATGTAGCCCTATCAAACTAAGTTTGGTCCCTATTGCAACTAAGGAAAAGGGAAATGAATGCATACACACACACTTAAACCCTAGTACAAGAAAGGTTTGCTTGGTTCTAATTTATGAAACCTTGTCCATAGGTGACCTGATGCATGGACTGAAACTAGAGATTTTGGGTTGATTCCAGTTTGTCCTTGAAATGCTCTAGAGCATTTCCCCAGCAAAGTTGTCATTTGTTGTGCAGTTTTTGTACACACGTCCCACTAAAAGTAGGGACCCTCTTTGCTTGGTCTTTTGGCTCTTTTCTGTGGCCTTCCCTTTTGGACTTGTCTTTAAAAATCTTGAGATTTTGGTCTTTAATGCTTTGGTCCTTCAGTCATGGGATTTGGTTACCTTCGAACGTTCCTCAATGCTTATCTTGCTTATGAAAATCTCCCTTTTGAGGTAATACTTTAAAAATGTCAGTCTTGGGGTAACCTTTGAGTTTTTCCCTGGTTTTGGGAATTTCCTCTTTGGATGGAATTTTCCAATTGCCTGGAAAACCCCACGGAAGCTGGTTTCACATTGTTTCAAGAGATTTCGGTCCTTCATGGAATTCTGTGTTCATCGCATTTTTTTGAAATTCCTTCATTGCCTTAGATTCTCGAATTCATCCTGGATTTTCTTGTCGCTGCATTTATGTTTCACGTGTAGGTTCTATAGTTGGGTTTGATGAAGTCTTCGATGGTTTTTATGCTATGAGTCGACTTCTTTTCGCCTTGTTTGAATTTGAATAGAGTCAGTGAATGGAATGAGTCTGTAGTTGTGTGTTCATCATGAAGCCCTAGGGTTTGGTCTCAATTTGATTACCCTAACTATTAGATCGCCCTTGGAAGAATTAGAAGGTTAGATTTGTCGATGATTGATTTGGGGTGAGTTGAATCCAAGCTTGAGTCCCAAATTGGTGATCGTTCGATCAATTTGGGTGAGATCTTGATGAAATCCAAGATTTCGGGCTTTTGATCAGTTCGAGGATTTCCTTCACCTTTAGATTTCCTTGTATTTCCATCGCTGGGTCGTTTTCCTGAAAAGTACATAAAACATGAGAACTATGTTGGCTTCACAAAAATCCATTGCTCTCGGATTTCCTCAGATTTCCTTCGATCCATCATTTCCCCGAAATATGCGCAAAACATGAAAATTGGACTAGCTTCGTGAAAATCCGTCGTCCTGGGATTTCTTTGAAATTTCGTTGTTCCTTCATTTTCCCAAAGTATGTTAAGTTTCACTTGTTTCAGGGATTTTTGTCCCTGATGGAATTCCCTGAGGAACTGCTAGGAATGAAGAAATGAAGGAATGAATGAGTTAATGGTTAATGATTTTGCATTTGCATGATTGATTTGGCTAATTTAATGATATGTGCAAATGTTTCTTGAGTTTTGATTGATGACTCATTGGTCTTTTGGTGTTTTCTTTGTTTTCATCACTAAAATTCGCCTCACTCGGAATTCCCCAAAATTCCCTTCTGGTCTGAATTTCGTGAAGGGATGAAAATCCTGAACTTTGAAGATGGGATGTTTAATGATATTCTTAGGGATTCTGATGGTTGTTTTGATTTCTTTGATGATTATCATGTTGTTTATGATGGACTAACTTGTATTTTGATGCTATAATGGATACTTATTGTGGCTTTTTGGGTGCAGGCTGGATCGAGCGAGATAGTTGTTGGCAGGGTCGAGGACAATAGGTGGTGAATCCTAGTGATGAAGGTTCTTCTATCTCAGAAGCCGAGGAGATCAAGGTGGATATCAAAGGATAAGCGACTCCAAGTTCATGGGGTTTCATCACTTTCATTCCCTGCCATCTCGTGAAAGAGGATGAGTGTACTTTAAAGATGTTGTGAGATCCACGGGATATAGCCAAGTACACTTTGCGGCTGCGAGTAGGTGGAACTCACTCGTACATGGGAAGGTTAAGTTAATGAATTCTCAATGGTCATTCATCCGAGTTGGATGTGACAGGGTAGATTTAAACAAGTTTGAATTGATCAGATTCGTTCAAGATGTCTAGCTCAACTATCGATCGATGACCCATATTCAAAGTCACATAGCGCACCCGTTACAATTCTTCTTCTTTGCACGGGTGGGACATTAATGGTGGAAGTGACCCACGGGGTTTATTCAATCTAAAACGCGATTTGTAGAGATCCCAGGCTGATCTGAGGGGGTGCCTCATGCATTCATTACAAGGTGGCGATTTATTGTGAATTGTCCAGGTTGATCTGGTTGGTGGCCGACATTGTTGTGTAACCCTAGCTTGGGCTGACATGATGAAATCTCTATAAGTATGGCATTTGGCCTCATTTTTTAGAGTTACTCGGTTAGTTAGACAGAGTTAGAAGAACCTAGAGGATTAGGTTTTGAATTAAATAGAGCAGAAGGTTAGAATTAGGAGTTCGTTTTATTTTTCAAGCAAGTGTTGTAATACAGAATATCAAAATTGTTGCTATTATTGGTGATTCAATACAAGTGAAGACATTGTGCTATTATTGGTGGTTTCTTTGGATTGATTTGTCTTGCATGGTTCTTATTCTATCTTTGAAATTGCTTGTAAATATTTGAATGCAATTTAGATTTAGAGTTAAATGATTTAATGATGCTTGTGATTTAGTGCTTGGAGTGTTGTAGCGATCTCTAGTTCATACTATTTCATCATTAGGATTGTTGATCTTAGGAATAATCTTAATCTTAGGATTTCTGAAACCTTTATCTTTTGTTATTTCTTTGAACTTTGGTTAAAACTAGGAATTCTAGTATCATTATATTGCAAAATCTGATAAGTTTAGAGTTTCCAGCATTTGTTTTGCAAGGTCCTTTTGTGATTACCAAAATTTTAACATTTATCACTGAGTTGTTTTTTTTGCATTGTCAATACCTGACATTAGAGACCTTGGGGTTATCTCTTTTTCAAGAGAGATAGGATACTATATCCTGTCTAAGTTGTTGTGCAGAAAAAACCTTCAACAGATATGATCTTGATTGATGTTGTAGATGCTTGATAAATCTGATCTTCAATTCTCTTGACAATAATCTTTGCTTATATGATCTCTTGATTGTGCATGTTAATAATTCTTAGGTTTAAATTGATAAAAAAATTATAGGTGTTTATCTAATTTCTTGAAAATTAGATTCCATAAGCCAACATTTGAAACTTGAATTTGAATTATTAAAATGCTACCAAAATCATATTAAAAATTTGGTCTTGGCATTTAAGGAGGACCCATTCACCCTCGGGCGAATGCATCCTGAGACCTAAATCTAGGACACAAAATTTACAAGGTGTTAAAATAATGTTAGCGTTTATTTAATGTTGGTTTCCCTTTCAAAAAATGGGAATAATAAGGCTTAGGAATGCATAATTTATTAAATTAGAAGCTTAATTAAGGGGATGAAAACATAGTGTGAAAATGTAAAGGAGTACATTTTTCTACACTACAAGATGATACTCTTGTATTATCATGCCAATATTTTTCAACCAAAGATTTGATTTCAATTTTCAATTTCAAGTCATACCTTGGGAGTCGACTACTAAAACTCCATTGGCTTATTGGATCGTTTTCAATACTTTCTCTTCTCTTTGCTACTCTTACCAATGTTTTAGGATGTATGTTTAGAATTCCACTAATGTTGCTTAACATTCCTTTATCCAAAGTTGTTTTATTCACTATAGCAGTTGTTATAGCTTGCCATGCCACATTCTTATATTTAGATCAACTCTTCTTTCCAATAGACTCAATGGCACTAGCAACAGTAGATATAGCATGTTTAAGTGATTCATCTTTTTTTTGGTTTCACAAAAATGCCTAAATTTTTCATTAATTTTATCATTTTTCATATTATCATCAATTGCATCATGAGTTGACATTGAAATGATAGTTTTTTTATTAAAAATATTGTTTGTATAATCTATTGGCTTACATTCTTATTTGTCTCCAAGAAATCTTACTAGGAAGATTATCCAAAATAGTACTTTCAAAAAAAAATTTAAATATTTTTTATTTTCGGCAACACGGGGATTTTCATTTCCAACAATAAAAGGATTTTCATTTTCACCAACACAAGGATTTTCATTTTCAACAACAAAGGGATTTTCATTTTGACCAACACAAGGGATTTCATTTTTAATATTTGTTTCTACAACTTGTCTATGAATAGAATCGATCTCAACATTGGTACATCCAACTTGTAAATCATCAATATGAATATCATTTATAATCACATTTTCTATATCATTCAAATGTGGATTTGAAGACGTACCTAGATTTATGCCTATTGTCACATTCTCCATATCATTGAAAGGTGGATTTGAAGACATACCAAGATTATTTTCTATAATTGTATTATCTTCCACATACACCTCTTGCAAATTTGTATCATCTACATCCATCCCATCCTCCATGGTCTCTTCAATGTTTTTATCTTCAATAGTCATGGAACCAGATGCTTCAATATTATTCATTTCTCGAATCTCATTCTTATATCTCTTTATTATTTTGCCTCCTCTCTCTTTGCTTCAATTTCTTCAGGGGTCATGACCTTCCTATCTTTCCTCTTTTGATGATGTATTGATCCCAGGATTACCAAATTCTAAAGTACAAATGAATTTGAATAATAAAAGTCTATTTTTTATTCCTCCTCAAAATGACTATATAATTAACACAATTCCACTCCAAAATTGTCGCAATGGTTGAATCCTTCCAAAATTGAAAAGAAATTACATGTAAAGAGCATGTAGAATACAATAATCATTAAAAATATGCAAAATAAGTCGTTGTCAATCGTACAGTAAAAATGTTAAGCTACACAAAATCACAGGTAAGTAGTTATCAATAAAATTTTTAAAAAAATAGTCAAAAGGATCTCGTTTGCTTTTTGACCATGTGAAATCTTAAAAAAAGTAAACGGGATCCCGTTTAGGATACGAGATCCCGTTTAGGATATGGGATCCCATTTCTTAAAATTTGAATTCCCAACCTAGTTTCTGCTATGGGTTTCGGGTTGAAAAAGGGCTTGGGGACCCGACCCTTAGCTTTGGACCTACTTTAACCTGCAACTTGAAGATCATGTTAGTGTCACTAGAGAAGAGTGACTTTGGACATATGTCTAAATATTTTTTTTACAAAAAAAATTAACAAAATTAAAACCCATTATAGATGAGATTGTGTAGATTTCAAAAATGTAATTTTTTTACAATTGGATTATTTTTCTATTTTTCAAATTTTTTTGATGAAACTAGTTCATAAAATTGAAATAACAAGTTTTCTTATTATTTTAATAACTTTTTATTTTTAAATTGTTTTTTTAAAACAAATTATATGTGAACAATCTTCAGACAATTCTTTTTAATTTGAAAAAAAAATCAAAAAATGATGAGTTTAGGTCTACTTATGCTTTACGTACATGAGGGGTTTTCAAAACAACAATTACGACCAATAAAAAATTAAGAAAAAATGTTCAAATAATTACAAAAAATTATCCTAAACAATCTTTAGTGTCTTACATATATTTTCCCAAAAGGATTTTAAAAAATACTTTTATTTAGGTTAAAATATGGTTGACGTACACATGCATGGTATGGTCATGAAAAAGTGACTTAATGTGACACCTCGCCTATTGATGAGCATTGCAACACCTTTTCCATATTTATATTAAAGGTTTTTTAGTGGAATCATAGAATTAAATATTTGATTAGTTGTAAACATATTGTGTTAACTAGTGCATACAAATGGGAAAAATGTTGCACTGAGGATGATTGACTTGTGACCCACCAATAAAGAAACATGGCATCAATCTATAGGGAAAATAAAAAGTTGCACATCATTAATATAGTATGCCATCCCTGCACTTGGATGACATAATTTATACAACCCCATATTACTATTAAACTCTAACAACCCCATTGATTATGGGCGAGTACATAGGGAGAGGACAAATTCAAAAAATCTTACCATTTTCATTCACTAGGGATGGCATAGGGAAGGAGTGTGACAATGCCTTTACGACAGTATGGTATCCCCCACTCCATATGGATTGCTTGCAAGAAAGGAGAAATGGTTGAGCAGTTGACTGAGGATCAGATTTCAGAGTTCAAGGAAGCTTTCAACCTGTTTGACCAAGATGATGATGCCTATCAATGAATTATTTTGAGGATATTGTGTAATCCATGCATGCCATGAGATGACATCTCTTTGAGACTTTCTTCCAAATAGTTTGTGTGCCTTGTTTTTCTTCCAAAGATTTTGTGCATGTCTAAAGGTACGATTGCAACTACAACATTGGATACAAATTCTTATATCCTTTATACTTCAAGTTTTGTCCATGCCTTACTCCCAAGATCCCATTTTGGCACAGGCACAAGGATGGCAGCAAAGGTTGTGGAAATTAGCGTTACACCATCCAATCACATATGATTGAAATTCCTAAAGTCTTTCCAACACATTTGTTTACAACCTTATTAAAGAATGATATCAAACAGCAGCACCAAATTGGTATCTGAATAGCAACAATAACTTAATTTTGAAAGTCTTCCATTCTTCACTGAAATCCAAAATTGTATGAGATAAAAATTCTGCAGCAGACAAACACCTGCACATTATTGGCATAGATATATTGAGAGAAGTATATAAATTTGTGCCTTTTCCAAAAATGGCACTTGACAATATAATATTTCCTTGCCCCAAAAATCTTGGTCGTTAAAAATAAATAGGGAAGAAATTCGAACAGTGTGAGTGTTTTCTTATGGTTTTCAATATGTTACTGGTTTTCCAATATTATTCTTGTGGTTTTCAATATTATTATACCAGTTATATGTGAAATAATTGAATATCAATTTAGTTGGATGTAATAGTATCATTTTATTATAATTACTTTTTTTAATTATTATAATTTATTATAATAGTAGAAAATATTTGGCAATTATTATTATTGCTTCTTCTTTTTTCTTATCATATTAATGATAATTTGAGGCGTAGCCTCATAAATAGATCATAGCTTTCATAAAATTTTCAATTACCTTTTTTATTGTAGGAAATTATATACCTTTACAATTTCACACTATGTTTGGGTCTCTTAATTTATTGGACTTAATTAAGCTTCTAATTTTCAAGATTATGCATTCCAAAGCCATATTTTTATCATTTTTTTAAAGGAGAACCAACATTAAATAAATGCATTTATTATTTTAATTGTCTTGGATTATAAGTGTCCTAAGAATATAGGCCAAGACCCATTTGCCTAGGGTGAATGGGTCCCCTTTATGTGCTAGGAAATATTTTAAAATATGTTTTTGGAGGCAATTTAACATTCAAAATTCAAATTGTAAGTGTTAGCTTTTGGAATCTATTTTTTGGAAAATTAGATAAACACCTATAAATACATAGTCTTTTGATCATTTGAAATCTAACACTTTATGAAGCAACATGATTTGGTATTAAGGAAAATTTCAAGAGTAAATAATATTGTCAAGAGCATTCAAGAGCAGCATTATCATTCATTAGCAACATCAATCAAGATCTTAACATCATGTCAAAGTTTATGTGTGTTCATGTTGTCTTGTGAAGGCTAACAAGCATTGTGGGTCTTCGTACATTCAAGCAAATAAAGAAAGAAAGATCCAATTCCTTTAAAGATATGTGTATGACTTCAATCCTTCAAGAAATCCATTGAAGGGTGGTGAGTTGTAGCAAGTGTTCATTCTTCATTTCCTTCCCTTTTATTATCTTTTTATCAAGGTTTAATTACCAAATTGGGGTTTGACCGAGGCAAACCCCCATACAAAAAAAATAAACAATTTTTCCCTCTTTGTGTATGTGCAGATTACATGTTGAAGAAAGATTGAAGAGGTTTTGAAGAACAATTTTGCATTCTTGTACTTTTTATCATCATTCTTGCCAAGAAACGGAAACTAAGTTACATAATTTATTTTTGTCATTCTAACAAGTTTGCAAGAAGAAATCAACATCCCAGATCTAACATCAGAGAACTATAAAAAGTGATTTCAAAAGCCCTATCAAAGACCCATTCACCTAGGGGAAATCAGTCCCTCTCCACACATCAAAACCAAATTTTGGTGATAGGTACACATTCTCATATATCTCCCAGATCTTCCTACAAAGTGTTGTTACAGTTTGTACATCTTTGAGAATCTGCAATTTGCATCCTAGGTCATCTAGTTCATTTTGTTGAATTATTACAAATCTCCTAATCATTTTTTGTCCTTTAAGAATCACCAACCCAAGTTTGATTGACTCACCTTTCAGGTTGAAAGTCAATTTACTGGCTTTGTGGATGGTGCTTTTTAATGAAATATTGGAAAGAGGGACTTTAAACCATCATTCCTTTACATCAAGGGAATTAAGGTTTTCACCATATATTTTTAGGTTGATGGGTCTTGTTTTAGAGTTTTTTTTATCTTTCATAGTACATTATAAAGAAAATTGCTTCTAGAATACATGTTATAGAAGTTGTTACATGATGTTTTGGATCATGCATTACTTTAATTAAGGCAATTCTAAGTTCTCATTTTGTCTAAAATTTGAACAAGCTTTCTTATTGTTTGATGTTTTAAAATTTATATGGCATGCAATATAGAAATTTGGAGTAGTTTCTTGCTTTAAACTTCCCTTGCCTCTTAGAATTTTTTCGTCTAAACAACATGAAAACTATATTCACCAATCTAAAGCCAAGATCCACATAAAGGTTACTACATAGCTTGATTGGAGCACTTCTAGGCTTTAATCTGTTGAAAAAATAGCTAAGACAAAGATTGAATATGGGTATTAAATGTTTAAATTTATAAAACTATTGTGATTTTCTCCTAGATTTCCCCTGATCACAAGTTCAACTATTCAAGTATTCCTACACCATGGATTGTTTTTTTTCACTGATTGGTCTAGTGTAACGATAATGAGAAGTATGTGATATTCATGTTTAGATCCAGTAGTTGCCAATTTCTTAAATTACTGGGAAATACAACCAACCTTCATTTTTTGCTTCCCATAGGAATGGTTAAGACTAAGAGTGGTTCATTGTAGACCAATATGTAAAATAAGTTAAAGTTATCCTTGATGTTTGACAATTTTCTTTAGGATAACAAATAAAATCCTTATCAGGGAGTTGCATTCACAAAGGTTCAAGTATAATTATAATTGTTTCTTAATCAAAACATGTGTTATGTGTATAATTAGATTCCTTGCACCAATAATTGGATGCCTTAGTTATGCAGATATGTAATTGAAGAGATGTCGTAGGTTACTGAAGTTCTTAGTCCATTCAAGTACTTCCCACTATTCCCAATTAGTTGTGGTAGATATGTTACACCTTTAATGGTATACTAGTAGGTTATTGAATTGAGGTAAGTTGTACCTACGCTTAGAATTGGAAGTTTTATATTAGTTGCATTCATAATTGGATGCAATAGGATTCTCAATTTTCTTGACTGTTACCATAGATTACACCAAAATTTGGATACATTATATTATGTTCATGGATATATTAATTTCTCCTCAACATAGGCCGCAACCAAAATTGGATGCAATAGATTGGTTGCACCCTTAATATGATTCTCTAGGTTGCTCATATTCCTCAATTTTTGATGTTAGGTGGACCTAAATTTGATGCAATAGCTTAGCCACAAGCACTCCTCAATTTCCTCATCCATTGACATAAGATTCACCCAAAATTGGAAACCATTACTCAACCATATTTATAATTAGATATGGTATGTTAGTTAATTTCGTGGTCTCCATATTTCTAATGTTTTCATAATTTTATGATTATATTTTTATTTTTTATATACATTAGTGAATCTTATGTGTAGGATGGTTTTTATATTAATAATTAAAATTTATTTATATATTTGATTATACTGTTTAGAAATTGGTGTTGTATAATTAATATATAAGGTAATTTTTATGATGAATATTATGTTTAGGAAAACTTAGAATGAATTAAAAAGACAAGTGAGACCATGCTTATGATTAGAACCTCCATATTATTATGACTTAGTTTGGTAACATGAATTTAGAGGAAGTTGTGAAAGGAGGGGTGTTGAAAATGGAATTTAATTCATAATTCCAACTAATTTTTACCAACCTCAAACTTGTTGATCTACAATATTTAGACCAATAAATAAAAGAACTATGTTAGCTTGTTTTTGTATTGTGTAGATGTTTAGGCATGCCATTAGACATTGTAGTTCAATGGAATTAGTAAATCAAAACCACCTTATTTTCATAATATAGTTTTCTTAATCAATAAGGAAATTACAGTCCTTGGTAAACAATAGTGTAATATTCATTGTTAATCAATAGTATAACTTTGTTTGTCAACCATTGATACTTATTTAAAAGATATAGAATAGATCAATGGTTTGATAAACATATGCAAGTATATAATCATTATCATTTTGTTTTTATTTGAAGTATCCTTGAAATATGTTCATACTATAGTAATCAAGTGAGTAATACATACATTTAGTTCATAGGTTATTAATTTTCTAATCATTAGTTTGTTTAAGTGTTAATGACTATTGATTGATATACATAGACTATGAGTTGTTTTTTATGCATTTAAGATATCGATCTTGGTTAGGCTAATATTATATTTGACAATTGAATATTGTCATTTATTTATATAGTAATAAAATTCTTATCCATAAATAGTATTTGCTTAGCTATTATATGAGTTGTCATATGTTAATCACTAATTTTTGTATAGAAATCGTTATGGTAATTAATTATAATTGTATAGTATCAATCAAACATTTCCAATAATTTCAAAATGATGATTGTAGAACATTATTACTTTTGATCTTCATATTATAGGTGATAATTAGAATTAATATTTTAATCATGTACCTGTTGTGCCTTCACACTTATGTCCCTTTTTTGTTTTGGATAAATGAGGGGCCCCCTCTTTCATTTTTTCCTGTCTTTGTTTCCCTTGTGTTTTCTCTTTTCTTTCTTTTTCCTCTTTCCCCTTTTGTTGTTCTTTGTTTCCTTTGTTGTCTTTGGGGTTTGTATGTCGGGCTTTCAAGGAAGGGTATACCTTGTCAGGCCTGACCTCCAACCTCTCCCTCTCATTTTCAGTGTTTGTTTTCCTCAGTGTCATTTATGATTTCATCATCAAGCTTGCTTATTTTCATGTGCCTCAACCTATGATGTATGGTGACGGTACCTCATTTGGTGTGCACATCATGTCACTTCTTATTACATGATTTCTTGGATATTTTGAATTCAATGCCATATCATTTTGAATTTAATGCACACTGCTAGACTTAATACTACGCCACTCAAAGTGAATGCCATTCCCCTGCAATGCTCCATCAACATGCTGATATATGGGTGTTAAGTTAGGATTTTCTCATTTCACAATTACCTATTCGATAAAATTGCATTCAGTCAAGCTCTATAGCTCTCTTGTGTTTGGGAAATTACCATTACAATCACTGATTAATTCATTCTTTACCGTTGAGGTACAGAGTTTCATGGTGCCACTCGCTTTCCGGTGTTTTCCCGCATTCATTCACCTATTTCATTGTGTTTTTGTGTTTTCTTTCTTATTGGTGTTTGTGTTCTTCCCCTCATCTTGCACGTTCTCAGGTTGGTGAATCCTTACTCTAGTGCTCTTAAGGTTCCTTAATTGATTTGCATGCTTGGCACGAAATGGCTTTTGGGGAGTGTTTGTTTGTTGTTTTCCTCTTCATTTTTTTCATTTTTTGTTTTGGTGGGGTTTTGTTTTCTTTTGTTTTGTTGTTTCAGTTTGGTTCAAGGGAATTTTGGTGTTGTTTTTTTCTGCTTGTGTTTTTGTTTGTTTCTTTGTTCTTGTCGTTTTTCGCTTATGTTGTCCCTCCAGATTGAGTTTCCTGATGCTGCATCGATCGATGTCATTTATGGAATCATCGTCAGGCATCAGACCTCAAGGCTCCTCAAGGTCCCTTTTCATACTTTTAGACTTGATTGTTTTTAGGTGTTGGGTGTTGTAAATCTTCTTTGTGCAATGCATGTATGAAAACTATTCAAACGATTAAAAGGAACTCTAATCTCTAACCCCTAATCATGCCTTAGGAGTTCAATAAAACAATGCATTCAATCTTTAGCTTTTAGGGATGTATCTTTCTCATCTCTTATAGAGGTGAAATAAGTAAGGGAGACTCCTGATCTCTTATTCCCAATAAAATTTTGAACTTTGGGTTAGGGTTTGATGAGCCTTCAAATTGTCTTTCAAATTTTGGCCCATTGGTTTTCTTACATTTCAATTTGAACTCATGCCTTAATTATTTAAGATTCAAAACACATTTTTGAGCTTCAAGCATTGCAAGTTTTCATTACTTCATATGCAAAGACATCTGCAAAAGGATAAGAAGAAAACTCGATCCCTGATTCCCGACCTTGCCTTTTAACTAGTGAGATTACTGGAGTCTTTTGGACTTCAGGAATCGAAGATACTTCTTAATCGTTTCTTATAGAGGCACTGAAAGGGGTGAGATGAATCTTTGATTCTTGATCCCCGACAATACAAATAAAAAATTAGTTAAAATTTTGATCTCCAGATTCCTTTTTTGTATTTCAGATGTCGGAGATTTTGTCTACATATTTTATTATATAGGTAGAAGGTATGATGGATCCTTGACTCCCAATGTTCGTGAATAAAAGTGTTTGCTTTCATCTACTATGTGATAAATGCATCTTTCATTTTCAAAGCTAAGGTTCAAAATAGAAAAATGAGATTGTTAAAAGTCACAAGTTTGGTGGTAATGATTAAAGAAAAAGCTCAAACTCTAACTCTCGAAGTCCTTTCCTACCATTTAATCAATACCAATGCTAATAATGTAAAGGGTAAAGGGTATTCTTGATCCTTGACACCTGATCTAGCAATGAAACATGTCCTCCAAGGTATTTTATTGATAAGAAAAGGGTAAAGGATATCTCATATGTATGATGCCTGATAAGCTTCAAACTTAACAAAGGAGACCCATTCTATGAGTAGCAGGTATGGGGTATTCTTGAACCCTGATACTCGAAGGTGATAATAATAAAAAGAATCCAATGTTTAAGTGTACATGTTGGTGATAAATAGTAAGGGCTAAGCCTGAAGGAGGATCCCTGAAACTTTATATACAACTCCTTCTTGATAAATTATAACCTTGAAATAAAAGTTGATATGGTCTAACATGACTTGTTTCACAGGTTTTCTCTTCTTAGTATATGAAAATGTTAATACAAAGTATTGGTGTTTGCAGGAGATATGCCTCCAAAAGATTCAAAGGAAATGAATTATCAATTCAAAGGTTACCATCTGCCTTCCAAGATGTTTTCTCCTATAATGAGATTGGTGACACGAACCTAGGACATGTCAGCGTGGATGAGTTCAAAAGAAGAATCAAGGATAGTATTTCCAAGACCTCAGTGGAAAGGGTTCTTGCTAATTCTGGATTGATGGAGGTTGTTGCTTCCCTAGTTATAGTGCAATCTTCGGAACTAGTATTGACATGTGCTCAGTACTACAATCATAAGACCCAAAAAATCAAAGGGTCCAATGGCGAGATTGTGTTGGACCTAAATCCGAAGATGATTTAGAAATTTTTTAGAATCATTTCTCAGCTTGAATATGAAACAATGGTTATGAAAAATGCCATCAAGTACTTTGATGATTCTCTAGTTGACAATTTGGGTTACATAAATGATAACTTATTAGAGAAATCCAAAAAGGTGGCATTTAAACTGGCAAGGATATGACACCAAAGTGAGTACAAGGATTATTTCAAGGACTTGATTGTGTTATTGAGTCGAGTGTTTAGGATACCTAATACAAAGGACTTATATCCCTGGTTGTTGAGATTCATCAGGATTATCAATTCTTCTCACAAGAAGAAAATTGATTGGGTGCATCTTATCAGTGACAACATCCATGAACAAATTTGTAATGTCCTTCCATCCACTAGGTTCTTTATGACTTCATGCCTTGTGTATTTGTTAGTTTCACAAACATCGTTCCTAGGTCTCACCAAGGTGGTCTCTTATGAGCTAGTTGAAGTCACCATTTATCAACATTACCCCTAGTTGGAGTTGGAGTCAAGTTTCTACCATTTTGGTGTTGTAGGACAATTCTATTTACATGATAATTAGAGGCTTATAAGGATATTTTTCCAAGAGGATATTCCCAGGTTTCACCAAGGTGGTCTCTTATGAGCTAGGTGAAGTCACCATTTATCAACATTACCCCCAGTTGGAGTTGGAGGCAAGTTTCTACCATTTTGGTGTTGTGAATGATAGTTTTATTTACATGATAATTAGAGGCTTAGAAGGATACTTTATGAAAGTGGTTGTAGAGATCGGGTACTAGTTCATCCAATACAAAAAAATTACTTACATCAAAGTGGAAAGCTTCCACAAGATGCCATATAAACTTCCAAGGTATCCTTCAGACAAGCTTCTTCTTTTGGAGGTTCACAGGTAGATCATTGATGCATAGCAACTCATTACAGGGAAACATAAGCATGTATATGGTTTTCCAATTTAAATAGGAGTGTATTCTTGTGCAAATACGCAAAATACCAAGAATGCAGAAATTAAAATGTCTAGGTATATATTTGATTTGTAGAACGATGCTTGGGGAAGATTTGACCTTTGGGAATATTAGCAAGATGATGGGAGAATACTTCATCCATGGGCCCAAATTGTGAAGAATATTTTGAAGTGAGACTGAGAGATTATTGTCGATTGACAATATTTTTTTATGAGACCTTGTTTAAAGGCTAGGATCCCTAAATAACAAGTAGAAGATGGAAGGGTTTTGGATCTAGCCTATGCTGCCCATAGGATCTTTGATGTTCCTATTTTCAATGTAGACTTTTTAGTCAAGGAAAATGACAACATAAATGGCAGGTCTCAACAAGTGGTGGCATACTCTCAATGCTAGTTGACTACACCGTTTTCCATGGCGAAACCTCTGGAGAAGCCAAAAGTGTTTGAGTAAAATGAAGGAGGAACTTCAGCTAAGGTAACTATGAAGAAAGAGCATGATAAACCTCCTTTATCACCCCTAAAGCCAAGAAGAAAAACATGGGTGATCCTATTAAGGAAGCAGGAAAGAAAAGGAAAGAAACGAGGCCTATCAACATTGATTTTGAGGAAGAGGATGAGCCAAAAGGAGAAAAGCTATATAGAAGAAGGAGAATGAGGGTAGCAACTAGAGAAAGAGTATCCCAACGGGAAACTAAAGAGGCTTACTCCTCTACCCCTCCTTGTGAGTCTTTTTTGCCTAGTCCACCTCCATCACCAAAAGACTGAGTACATGTGCCACCATCTCAACCTTTGTTGTCAACTCCTCCCCTTCCTATAGGTGGATTACCCCTTGGAGGAGTACCTGTTGAAACCATTGTTGAGGAAGAGGAGGTTGAAAAGGAGTCTCTCAAAGAAGAGGAAGTTCTTAAGGATAATGGTGATGTTTTATGGAATTTCCAGCTTGATATTAATATAGAAGAAGTGTTAAAAGAAGAAGTGAATAAAGAAATACCTCACACAGATGAGCATGTTTCTCAAGAGGAGTTATTGAGACAACAAGAGGTTAAAAAGAAAGCCAACCAAGAAGAGAAAGCTACTGAGGAGAGACCTCAGAGTGAAGAAATGCACCAAGAAAGGGCTCAAGAATAAGAAAAGAAAACTCGAGAAGATTTAGAGGTAAACGTTGGTGCTTCTTAGGATGCAAGAAAGTTTCTACTCCTCCCAGAGAAACCTCTATTGTAATACCAGTATAGTTAAACCAAACTATCAAGAAAAGGTAGAGGACATATGTAGAAACTCCAGAGCCAAGCTTAACAATGTTGTTAGAGGCCTTCCAATCTCCTGGAAGAAGAAAGAAGAAGGCTCAAAGGGTTTATACCATCTCAGTGGATGAATAGGGAAATAGAATATTTGAGATAGCAATCCCTCTAGTAGACAAGCTGGAATCCAAGATGACACCTTATGATTACCAAATCCATCAAGTGGATTTGGGGATGCAAACAAGGGAGGTTGAATAGCAAGGATTGCAGATGTCAGTATATGCTATTTTGAGAAGGATGCAAAAGGATGAGAACACCAAAGACAAGATCAAAGCTCGGTTTAAGTAGTTAACTACTTGCAATAATAATCTCATTGGGCTCGTAGATGATAGAGATCCTAAGTTTGCACTTCAAGCTGCCTTGAAAGTTGAAATTAGGCCCTCTAACCCTGATGGATGGATTCCAACTATGTAGCAATTGAAGGAAAAATTATTGGAGTTGGTAGAAACCATGTTAAAATAGCTTGTCAAATCGTACCATGTTATTAGTGATAAGAATAACAATGATCAGTAGCTCACTCTAAGTATTGAAGAATAATTTTTAGTATGGGAGGAATTCAATCCAATCCTCCACAAAATTAATGCAACCAAAGAAGAGGAATTGCTCAAGGCAACAATAATTGAGGAAGAAGAATAGGTGTTCATTCCTATTTGGGTAAGAGTAGCTGAATTCTGAGTGGAGATTTTGAATGGATGTAAAGATAAGTTGAATAGTGACAGGAGTCAGTCTGAGAAGGTAATGAATGATGTCTAGCAATCCATAGAAGATTTAGGATGCATGTTTTGGGAAAACCCTTCACTGGTAAGAGAACATAAGAAAGTGATAGAAGATTTATAGAATTTGATGCAGGGATAGGTTACCCAAGAATGCATAGACAACATGGTCAAAAAAAAAGTGAAACTCCAGTCTCTTAGAGAGGACTTGGAAGCTTTTTCAAAAACACAACAGATCGAAAAGGCCACTTTTGATCAAAAGATCAAAATCTAGTTTCATAAGGGACCATCCATAGAAAGAATGAATGAGATAGTACCAACATTGTCCGATAACTTTGCTAAATAAATTGGAGACAAAATAAGTGTTGTTGTAGCCGGACCAATGTTTTGTAAAGCATTGATGATGTTGAAGATGGTATTCCTTTTTAGATCTCCAGGAATTGTTGACATTAATTTGGGCGTAACTCTTGGTAGTAAATATTGATGTAAACTCAAGCGTCACAATACATGGAAGAGATGTGCATTGGATTTTGAAGACTCTCAATTAGCCTGAATTTGAATTGGGTCTCAATCATAGTTGTTTCTTTTAAGTTTCTTTAGTTGTTAATTGATAACGAGACTATATGGGGTGGCGATCAGCTTTATGTTTTTCACATATTCAATTATTTAATGCTTTCCTTAAAATTAGAAAAAAGACTCAATTGCTAGAGTTAGTTCTAGTTTCTTTTTATTTCAAATCCACAATCATGGGAACTTGATTTTCTATATATGTTTAAATCTGGATCATTTTAGGGGTCAAAATTCTTATGTAGTTTTTTGCAACTACAAACAAATACAATCTTGGTGTGGAGTTTTGCCTGTTGACTTTGGTCCAAAGTGTTGATTTATTTATTTAAGAATTTTATCTGTGTTGTATGCATTTAGATTTAGTGCCATGATGATGGTATGATCATTCTATTTTAATTACAATTGCTAAATTGATGAGATCTGAGTTTAATCTTTGGAATTAAGTAGGATTTTGTCCCAGATCTGTGCATGATTGATGGTGCTCTGGTTGAATAAAATTTGAAAATCTTATTGTAGAGAAGGGAGATTTACTACTCATGAGTCTATTTCTTACCAAGAGATTCCCAAGGAATGAACTACCCTAAACTACCTCAGCTTAGTTAGTGGATCAAAGAGAGGAATGAAGAAATTGCAAAGAAAGAGTTGAAGACAAAATACCAAAAATAATATCAGACAAACATTTTCAGGAACCGAAAGAATAGATCACTGAGATTCTTATCATAAAGAGAAGCTCTCAACCAAAGGACAAAAGCATGGGATTGGGATGCTAGTGTGGCACGTTGAAGTCCCAGAGGCATGCTAGTGTCCTGTACAAATAGAGCACTGAACCCTTGGATAGAATTACAAAGGATCTGCTAACTGATTTAGATTTGAGGTCTATTTAGCCTACTGAATTAACAAAAAGCTAGAAATGTTGATAAAAGACAAGGAAGGTAGAGAATCAACTTACATAGGGTCCTACACTTTGAAACCTTCCTCCAAGCTCCACATGATAAACCTGCACACAAGGAAAATGAGGAAAAATGTTGGGCAGTTTTGGGGCTTGCCATAGTCAAACCCCCATTTTGGTGTTCTCATCTCCACGGACTGCCAGATAGATAGAGAGAATAATAGACACTGAGTAAAGTATACACAAAGTAATAAAAGCAAACCCCACTCGGGAGGAGAACCTATATAAACAGATAATACATGCAAAGTGATAAAAGAAAACCTTGCTTAGGAGGAAAGCTCGTACCACAAGATAAGGCATAATAGAGAGTATGATAACAAATAGACAAGAATCGAGAGAGCATTACTAACAGTCCATGGCCCCCTCTTGGCTTGATAGACACATTTTTCAATACTTGCAAGAGATCTTTGGTTATTGGAGGAGCTTCAATCCAGTAAAGCTTTGTCGTGGAGATGAGATCAAGAGAATGGAAGAGCAAGAGAAGAGAGCTAGAATCAGAGAGTGATAGAATGAATGAGAATGATAGTGAAAAGAAAGGTTTTGTTCAATTACATTGGCAAGAGGAGCCGTTACTCTTGAAAATCGACCAGAGGGACATGTGTCACAAGTCAAATATTCTAAGATTCCTCATTTAAACTCGTAAAAGTATAGGAATGTTAGTGCACCATGCAACATCTACATGCCACATAGGCATCCAACTCATCATTTCACAAGAAACGATGTAATGGAGTGCTCTTGCTTCATCATTGGTCCTTATCAGGTTGAAATTGTGAAATTCCAACCTATAAGGTTCTTATCATAAATGTAGCTAGGCATCATAAATTCAAGGGTCAAATGTGTAAATGTAAAATTGCCACGAGGTGCAATTTTATGAGATTACATGTTGCCCCTACTTTAGTGAGTTGATCTTTGTAACAAATCAACTACACTAAAGTAGAAAGTAAAACATTAGAGAAAAGAAAAATTGGAAAATTTTATAGATTTACATGACAAAATGATACTATAGAGGCCATAGAGGTCGAGCAAGTAGGTACCAATGATGCCCCCAATGATCAAGATCAGTGAGAAACCATAGCATCTGACATGAAAGTTCATTCCGCAAAACTCAAATTTAAGTCAACTTAAAGAATCGGAAGAAGCTACCAAGGCAAGAGGAATGCTCAAGAAAAATCTAGTCGTTTGAAAGAAAAATATGATGAAGAAGTGAGTATATTCCCCCTCTTGATTTTGCCATTTTTTCCCTAGCTTGGTAGGGTAAAAGTAGGAAAAATGACGGGACCATGATCACCAGGAAAAATGGACCCTGAGGGGCCTATATATACCCAAGTGGGCCCCTAGAAGGGTCATTTTCACTATTCACTATGAGAGTTTTGTTGAATTTTATGAGAGAAAATCCAACAAAATGCCTTGCAAAAGAGAGTTGGAGGACCCACGGATCGAGCAGCTATGACAAGAAATGGCCAAGGGGCATGCGGTCAATTAGGTGAGTCCAAAAAACATTGTTTTTCTCATTTTATAGCAATTTCTTTTAATTTGAGGAGCATAGGCATCCCGACAACGTGAATGTGTCCTGCTTATGTGTTGGTGTCTCGCCTGCACACTGGTGTCCCGCCTAGGGCTAGGAACCTTTGACTGCACTGGGGTTTTTCATACGTGCTAGCATCTAGCTAGCTTCTAATGGAAGACTTCAGACAGTAGCATGGCGTGTAGATGTTTGCATAACACACCTACGTCCCAAAGGTCATACTTTGAAAAAAATTGATGCAGAAGATAGAAGTTTTGTAGATAAAGAGATTTGACTTGAATATGTTTTCTATTATGTAGGATTACCCCGAGATGAGACAACATGGTGGCAGATAGGTTCTATGGTTGATCCATGACCAAGTGTAACACATGTCCCAAGACAAGGAGGGGCATCTCCATCGTGTAGCCCTATGGTACGCCTACACCATGCTAGAGATGTTATATCATGATCGCATGTTGATGGCCTTAATAGAGTAGTGGGACTTGACCACCTCTGCATTCCACCTTCTAACAGGTGAGATGGCCATCACCCTAGAGGATGTATATTGCATTATCGACCTCACCATCCATGGATGATGGGTGGCTCTAGATGATACGCGCTCTGCCCAAGAGTGATTCGAGGGTATCCAGTACTATGTAGGGCACACTGACCTTGGTGATAGGACCAGCCACATTTACATACGTTGGTTTGAGCAGGGCAACATGGTGGTCCCCATTGTATGGAGGGTGATGGTGGTGACGGTCTCCATGTGGGTGACCATGGATGGGTGAGGATCTAACCTTCACAGGGACCTTGTCCAAACCATCAAAGAGATGGAGAAGCAGTGCATAGTCTATGCATGGGTCCAAAGCATGTCAGCACACCTATACCACAAGTTGGGCAGGTTCATGCATTATGAGCATTCTAGCCTCATCATGTGCACATTATTACAAGTGTAGGAATTTGCTCACATCACTCACACCTATCCAATCATATCCATGAGTGAGCGACCATAATGTTTGATGGCACACTACTACGATCTTGTTCACCAATGGAGATATGGAGACCTACAGTTTTGGAGACTTTAGATTGATACATTATGGGTCGACCAAATTAGATGGTTGCCATATAGAGGGATGAGATGGGTGGAAAACCATAGGAAGCTATAGAACATGCAACATAATCATTTTTTGCTTCATTGTATAGATTTTGTCATTATGCCTTTTTATTGGATCCAAGTGGCACAACAGTTCAGGATTCTACAAACCATTCTACCAACTTTTCCATCATACATTCGAGCAATGTGGAGTTTGCTAGACAAGGCGATCATCAGTATCCCACTATAGCCAACATTGTCCCTATTAATGACAAGGAAAAGGATCATGACCAGCCTCTGATGCTACCTATAGACAACATGGGTCTGGCACGGGGATTTAGGACTTGGTGGCAACAGCATGGTCCCGCTCCAATTTTCCTAGTGTTTGTAAATAGATCGGCCTTCTTCAAATAACCAAATAAAATGACTCAAATATGCCCAGTAATGAAGACAAATCAGTTACCAACTATTTGGAGATCGTTATGTAATTAGTGATCTTCTTTTGAATTTTGGAGGTACATCTCCCTCTTATGATCTTCAACGAATTAGAAAGGATTGAAAACAAAACTAATGTGTGCTTTTGTCCAGAAAGTGACAAAGGCAAACAAACATCTGTGTATAAAAATGACACAAATTTGGAGACAATTTGGAGTAAAAGGCAAATGGAAACAAATGACACAAAGACCATCTGATATATGCCTGCAAACAATAATCAACAAAACAAGCAGCAACTTCTTCCAAATGAGAGAGTAGATTTAGATGCTCAAGACTCAAAGATCCTTTCACATATCCATCTTCAACCAATTATAACAAATTTTTATACCCAAAGAGATAGTGGTTTCACAAAAGAAAACATACAATTAGAAAGAGGATAAATAAACTCAAAATACAAATATCCCTTTATTAGTTTGAAAGATAGAGCTCAAAGACTCTATAAACTCTATACATAATGGTCTAGCATGAAAGAAGCACTATAAATAAACTAGAAAATACTATCTTCCCCTGAGAACTCACAAAGAATTTTCCCCTGTTTCGATAGTGATCAGAAAAAAGATCCCCTTACAAATGAGAAAAACTCATTTATATTTTCCTCTTCACCATTAGTAACAGTTTCTTGAAAGAAACTTTTCACATTCCTCCTCTTCGCCTAAGTAACTCCTCTTTGGATTTGATTTTTCTAATCTCAAATAACCGTTTCTTGGTAGCCTTTTTTAATCTTTTTGAAAGCATTTGATAAGGATACTAAGAGTCTCCCACCTATCGATAATTTTTCTTATCAGTCTTCTCAGGCAAGATAATCTAAACTTAGAAATTGCAGTTGTAATTCCACTATTGTCAGGTTCAAAAGGCACCTAGCACGTTTTATCCAATAGAAAATTGTGGGTTTTCACCAGATCTTCTAGGGCAACCACCATGTTAAGAATTAAACCAATTTCTTATTGTTGGAAACATAATATTCTAGGGCAACCACTATCTCTAAGACCGTAAGTGTTACTGTCATTACCACTCGCACTTGGGACAACAATACTTCCATCTTTTGGAACTTCTAGGAAGAATTCAATCTTGTGTAGCAGTCGTAGTACTTATTCTTTGAAATCGATGAACCAAGACATTTGTTCTTGTTATGGGAACACATTAATTATGTCATTTTTCATACAGTGTATGCTTTGAAGGCTTCTATTTCAAAAACCATTCTATTACTTCGATGATGCCTCAACACCAATATTGGTTTATGTTTCATATAAAATGTCGATTAAAACATCAGGCTTGATTTTTCTCATATCTTCTTTCAAATCACAGGAGGCGGAATTTCATCGTGGTGGATCCTCTGTCATCTACATCAGAATATTATTCTTGAGAAACTACAACCATAAATGAGTTTTCTAGATGGGATGAATAACCTTACAGCCAAATGACAATTTCTAATGAATAACCTTACAGCCAAATGACAATTTCTAATCTTTATAAATGATTCATCCTAACAACTTATGACATTCACTAAAGGATCTTTTCCATTACTTATTCCCATGTTAAAATCTTTGAACCAAGATACATAATCTGTATGCCATATAGAGATTCAAAGGTAGACCTATTAAGGAGTATCGACTTCTTTCTAACTAAAGTTTTCGATAAACATGCATTTCCTTTGTATTCACCTTTATTTCACTGATCATTTTTTTTGCAATCGAATAATCAAAATGTTGGAAAGTAATACATTCAATATTTATGATGATCTATAGAGCTTTCAAAGTTGCTTGGTTATCGATGATTGTGTTTGACCTGAAGTCTTCATAGCTGCATTGAAAGGCATGTCGGCGAGGAGAGATTTGCAAACCGGTGCTTCCAATCTTCTTTTTAGCACAAAGAGACCACAACTATATGAGAAGATATTTCATAGTCTGTGAGAATCAAAAGCTTATCGAGGCTAAAACAATTATCCTTGAGAGCTTGAATGAAAATATTGATAGACTATTCATCAAATATGTTTAATTCAACCAAAATTTTGTTTGAAGCATGATCGAAACTATCATAGCAAGCATGTTCTTGAATGGTCATAAGTTGGATTACGTTGTAGCCAAATTTCATGAAAAGTATCACTTCCTGAGACTTTGGGAATAATGTGGGAATCTTTTAACAAATCCAAATAAATGTGGCGGTGAAATGAAGTTCTTTAACTCCAAGTAGCAAGTTATACCATTTTACAAAATCACCGCTTATAGAATTTTTGAATGGCATGGCGGTCTTTTGAGTGGTTTGAGTAACCATACTAAATGCTGCTCGAATTTACGTAACTCCATAAAATACCACCCAATCTTTGTTTTTAACTTTACTTTTTGCCCACGATGTAATGGATCGGCCCTTTCAAATTAAGGACTCCAACATCTCATTGCCACTAGTCTCTTAGGGTCTTGTACAACATTAGACACTGGTTTGGAATCTTGCATTTGTATCCATATTTGTAAACTCACTCAAACTTTTACTGTTATTAAATCTTTGCATAACCGTCTGATTGCATAAAGCAATATTAGTCAGGACCCATACTTAAGGGTGTTGCTAAGCCTTTGTAATATGTTCCATTTGTAAAGTTGGACCAATCCTTATGTTCTACTGTAGAACATAATTTCTTTCATAAATGGAACAACATTTGTAGAATGGATGATATAATTGACAGCCAAATCCCTTTGAAATTTAATGCTCCCACCTTGTAGCATGCTTCCTATTTGCATATTGTTTCCTTGCATCACTATTTGATATTGTTGCACAATTGCTTTACTGTACCGGTGCCTTAAGAGATGATCAAAGAAGCATACTATTTGGAGAGTCAATATAAAGGATATCTGAAATAGAAGCAGAAGTATTCTCACGAAACCATGTCTACATCACCAAAAAGGTATAGAATTCTCCTTGATAGTCAAGCAAACCACCCTTTTCAGACCAAATTTCCTAAACTGAAAAGGCTTAGTGATAGTAAAGAGAACTTCAGTAGCTTCGACCTTATTTGTAAAGGTTTCTCCTTGGACCACAATAGGCTTAACTAGCATCTTGAAGGGGAGAGAATTTTAAAAAAATTCATGACCAAAAATGGGGTTAACAGTGGCTCTGATTGGGGGTTGTATTTTCTATGAAAATATAGAGAATTCCAGCATCTCTGGTTAAAATTCAATGCTTATCCATTGGGCCAAATTCAAGAAAGAGAGGAAAGGATAACACAACCCAAAATTGGAACCAAACCCAAATACTTGAAAAATAAACAGCAACCTAAGACACTGATGCACCCAAACAAGGTGCAACACTCAAAATTTATCATGGGACTATGCAAAGCCATTAACAAGCTGGGAGAAATATCTGCTATTGAAAAACAAGGGTGCGAACTCATGTAATTTTTGTAAGCTTAGTAATAGGAATGCAAGTCTGAAGTTCAAGAAATGAAAGCACTTACAAAAATGCAAACCAAATAACCATTTGTCATCATCGATTTCTGAATCCTTTGAGCCATCTTCCATGTCAACTCCCTTTGGAATAGACTGAAAGATTACATCATGATTAGCAGCTTCAATAAATCTAAAATTATTCTTGAACAAAGCAATTTCACCTTTCTCTCCACCATTGGATTCATCTTTCTCTATTAGCAGCTCTACATTTTTAGATTCATCAACCAAAACATCCCCTTGTGTAGCCTGCAAAGGAGATAAGACAACTCATTCTCCATATACAATCTCAACCTCGGGCATTTCCAAAAACCAATTTGGAATATAGACATCATGAGGATGAACATTCTCATTTACTAAACCAACATTACTTTGTTTAACCTCATTTATTTCATGTTTAACCAATTCTGAAGTAGATTCAAGATGAGGTGACTCAACAGTATGATCACAGCTAACCTTTGTTTGCAACTTTTCATCTTCATGATTTATTGTGAAAGCTTCACGTTTTAGTTGTGCATCTTTGGAAAAAAAATTGATGTATCATTGCAGTTCTTTGTATTATTAGAAATTTGTTTGCATGCTACTATACAAGGTGTTAAATTACCAAGGTCTAGACATGAAGAAACCTGGCCCTTCTCTTTATTTAGAGCATTAGTAGATTCTCCTTTAATTTCTTCATAATACAATCCATATACTTCAGCCCTTCTATCAATATTTGAACCAATTTGATAATTTCTTGAAAAAAATCCTTCATCAAAAATTGTGAAATTGGTGCATTCAAACGAAGAAGAAGACAAAGGTTTTACCTCTTGTGGCTGCACTTGATTATGAATCTTTTCAACTTTCTTTGCTTTCCAAAGCTCGAATAATATTACGTTATCTTCAATACTAACAACCTCATGTTGTGTAACTTCAATGTCACTTACTTTGCTTTGCTTCAGGAGAAAACCAACATCCGGGTGTAGTGCTGCAATAAAAATCACCAACTGAATCTCTTTGCTTGGTTGAATATTATCAGAAATTCTCACTAAGCAAAGGCTAAATTGATATATAAAATCCCTCATAAGTTCATCTTCTCTCTTTTTGATGTTGAAAAACTGAGATAAAAGCATGGCTACATCAACTACTGATTCAAATCTTCCAATAAATTTCTTCTTTATGTTGTCCCAATTAGTGATGCATCTCATCTCTAAATCCTGGAACCAACGTGCAGCAGCTCCAATGAGGGACTCAATGAATAACCAAGCAAACACATTTTTTTCATTTACCCCCAAGATTCCACAAGCTGCAATGAAGGCTCGGATATGATCATCAGAAATCTATGAGTTTTCTCTACTTAATTTTGGAAAATGTTTTCATGAACCTTCAGGTAGGGCTGAATACTGTGATAGCGATAAAGGCCCAAATTGAGCACACCAAGGTTGGGATGAAACTAATGCCATAATGCAGATTGAAAGAATGTCACTAGAAATCTTCTACCAAAGAAAACTTTTTTGAGCACGTTCCAACTGACAGAGTCTCCAACCTCCATCCTTGGGGAGGTACCTTTAGATTTATGAGAAGAGAAAGACATTGGCACTTCAATCCTCTCCCCATTGGAGTCGCCAGAAATATGTTAGCAAATAGATTGGCCTTCTTCAAATAACCAGATAAAATGACTCAAATATGCCCAACAATGAAGAAAAATCAGTTACCAACAGTTTGGAGATTTCTATTTAATTAGTGATCTTCCTCTGAATTTTGGAGGTACAACTCCCTCTTATGATCTTCAAGGAATTGGAAACGATTGAAAACAAAACTAATGTGTGCTTTTAACCAAAAAGCGACAAAGGAAAACAAACATCTGTATATAAAAATGACACAAATGCAAAGGCAATTTGGAGTAAAAGGCAAACGAAAACAAATGACACAAAGACCATCCACTACACGCCTGCAAACAATAATCAACAAAATAAGCAACAACTTATTCCAAATGAGAGAGAAGATTTAGATGCTCGAGACTCAAAGATCCTTTCACATATCCATCTAGAACCAATTATAACAAAGTTTTATACCCAAAGATAGTGGTTTCACAAAGGAAAACATACAATCAGAAAGAGGACAAATAAACTCAAAGTTTCAATTATCCCTTTATTCATTTGAAAGATAGAGCTCAAAGACTCTATAAAATCTATACATAATGGTCTAGCATGAAAAAAGCACTATAAATAAACTAGAAAATACTATCTTCCCCTAAGAACTCACAAAGAAGTTTCCCCTGTTCTGAAAGTGATCAGAAAAAAGATCCCATTGCAAATGAGAAAAAATCCTTTATATTTTCCTCTTCACCGTTAGTAACGGATTCTTGAAAGAAACTTTTCACATTCCCCCTCTTTGCCTAAGTAACTCCTCTTTGGATTTGATTTTTCTAATCCCAAATAGCTATTTCTTGGTAGCCTTTTGTAATATTTTTGAAAGCATTTGATAAGGATGCTAAGAGTCTCCCACTTATCGATAATCTTTCTTATCGGTTTTCTCAGGAAAGATAATCTAATCTTAGAAATTGTAGTTGTAATTCCACTATTGTCGAGTTCAAAAGGCACCAAGCACGTTCTATCCAATAGAATATCTTTAACAATAGAAAATTGTGGATTTTCCCCAAATCTTCTAGGGCAGCCACCATGTTAAGAATTAAACTAATTTCTTATTGTTGGAAACATAATATTCTAGGGCAACCACTATCTCTAAGAGCATAAGCATTACTGTGATTACCACTCGCAATTGCGACAACAATACTTCCATCCTTTGGAACTTCTGGGAAGAACTCAATCTTGTGTAGCAGTCCTAGTACTTATTCTTTGAAATTGATCAACCAAGACATTTTTTCTTGTTACGGGAACACATTAATTATGTCATTTTCATACAGTGTATGCTTTGAAGGCTTTCATTTCGAAAACCATTCTATTATTTTGATGATGCCTCAACACCAATATTGGTTTGCGATTCATATAAAATACCGATTAAAACATCGGGCTTGATTTTTCTCATATCTTCTTTCAAATCACAAGAGATGGAATTTCATCGTGGTGGAGCCTCTATCATCTACATCAGAATATTATTCTTGAGAAACTACAACCATCAATGATTTTTCTAGATGGGATTATTAACCTTACAACCAAATGACAATTTCTAATCTTTATAAATAATTCATCCTGACAACTTATGGCATTCGCTAAAGGATCTTTGTCATCACTTATTCCCATGTCATCACTAAAGTTTTTGATACACATACATTTCCTTGGTATTGGCCTTTATTTCACTGATCATTTTTTTTGCAATCGAATAGTCAAAATGTTGGAAAGTAACACATTCAATATTTCCGATGATCTATAGAGCTTTCAAAGTTGCTTGGTTACTAATGATTGTGTTTGACCCGAAGTCTTCATAGATACATTGAAAGGCATGTCAGTGAGGAGAGATTTGCAAACCATTACTTCCAGTCTTCTTTATAGCACAAAGAGACCACGGCTATATGAGAAGATATTTCACAGTTTGTGAGAATCAAAAGCTTACCGAGGCTAAAACAATTATCCTTGAGAGCTTGAATGAAAATATTGATAAATTGTTCATCAAATATGTTCAATTCAACCAGAATGTCATTTGAAGTGTGATTGAAACTATCATAGCAAGCATGTTCTTGAATGGTCGTAAGTTGGATTACACTGTACCCAAAGTTCATGACAAATAGCACTTCCTAAGACTTTAGGAATAAAATGGCGATATTTTAACAAGTCCAGATAACTGTGGCGGTGAAATGAGGGAGCTCTTTAACTCCAGGTGGCAAGTTATACCATTTTACAAAATCCCCACTATAGCATTTTTGAATGGCCCGATGGACTTTTGAGTTGTTCATGTAACCACGCTAAATGCCACTCAAGTTTACGTAACTCCAGAAAATATCGTCCAGTCTTCATTTTTTACTTTACTTTCTACCCGCGATGTAATGGATCGGCCCTTTCAAATTGAGGTCTCCAACATCTCACTGCCACTAGTCTCTCAGGGTCTTGTACAACATTAGACACTGGTTCGAAAGCTTGCATTTGTACCCATATTTGTAAACTCACTCAAACTTTTACTAGGTATTACTAAATCCTTGCACAACCGTTCGATTGCATAAAGCAATATTAGTCAGGACCCATACTTGAGGGCATCATTAATCCTTTGTAATATGTTCCATTTGTAAAGTCAAACCATTCCTTATTTTCTATGGTAGAACATATATGCTTGTTTAAATGGAACAACATTTATAGACTGGAGGATATAATCGATAGTCCAAATCCCTTTGAAATTTAATGCTCTCGCCTTGTAGCATGCTTCTTGTTTTCAGATTGTTTCCTTGCATCACTATTTGATTCCATTACACAGTTGCTTTACTATATTGGTGCCTTAAGAGATGATCAAAGAAGTGTACTATTTGGAGAGTCAATATAAAGGATATTTGAAATAGAAGCAAAGATATTCTCATGACACCCTGTCTACATCACCAACAAGGTATAGAATTATCCTTGATAGTCAAGCAAACCACCCTTTTCATACCAGATTTCCTAAACTGAAAAGCCTTAGTGACAGTAAAGAGAACTTCAATAGCTTTGACCTTATTTGTAAAGGTTTCTCCTTGGACCACAATAGGATTAACTAGCATCTTGAAGGGAAGATAATTTTTTAAAAAATCATGACCAAAAATGGGGTTAACACATAGAAAATGCCCCCAAGGGATATGTCAGTGTCCATGAGGAGGTAGTGTCAGCGGGAGGAGGAGGAGATAGAGGCGAAGACGTTAGTGCTAAGCAATAGTAGGCCAAGGAGGTGGGCACAGCAGTGGTGAGGTCGAGGCATTGATGGAGGTTGTCATCTCCTCCACCATCCATCCCAATTTCAACAATAGTGCCATCAGCTCCCATCAGTCCGGTGACTACAACAACAATAGTATCTAGCATAGGAGGTGCAAGACCTAGCGTTGCTCCTCCCCCTGACCCACACTAGTAGGCTAGGGATCCAAGTACTAGATATATTCATGTTATTTCCTTCGTAGTACTTTTAATTTCACCTTGTATACATAATGTGTATACATGTTTTTATATATCACGTGATACCAATGAGTCCACTTTCTCTATGGTTGTAGTGGATACACAAGAGTGGATTGTGTTTATCACGTAGTGCATATTGGAGGCAAACCCAACCATGCCTATCTAGGGGGTTGTCTTAGAGGTGTACAGACCAACTTCAACAGGGCAACATACCCATCTTTTCGATTTGGTAGTGCATCTTAGGACAGCATACAATGAGGCATGGGTAGAGTTCATCTAGATGACTGTTGATGTGACGATCCTCATTGGACAGAGGGATCAACAATTAGTGCAATTGTAAACTACACTTACCAAGAGACACAAGGTGGGGATGAGAGCTGAGAGTGCCAAGGAGGCATGTGATGCTCTTTAGAGCCGACTCGATGACCTCAGAGTGCAGCCAACAGTTGTGATGTCGATAGCTGATCTGGAGTTGTAAGAAGTCCTAAGGATAGTAGGGATACAAATAGCCTCATTGTAGGGGGAGATTAGGGGACTCCGAGCAAGCATGTCATTCTTGTGGTCACATTGATCTTGCTCTATTTCCACCATCCAGCCCCAACCACGTTCATCGCCAGGACTAGAGAGATCAGGGAGCCACATGCCTAGACCTTAGATGCCCATTTTGATATGCACCATTTTTGTACTGATGATATATATTGTAATTCATTATTTTCAATATATATACATTGACAGATATACAACCAACACTATTTTTTTATGATAGTGGTGTGATATATGTACATGACATACACTAGATATTTATATATATACAAGAGATATTGTTTCTGACATCATGGTGTTCATATTTATGTGTATGCTTTTTCTTTCATGTATGATTATGTAATGGATGTTTTACTTATGGATGTATGTTTAGATTAGATGCTATCATGATCTAATAAACACACATGGATGTATATTAGCTAAATACAATGATGATCTAATTTCCTAACCAAAAGATGTAATCAAATACAATACATAAACACATAGCATAATAGCACATGTATGTATGTAATTACTAATTAAATAAATTAACACACACACACATGTTTACATCATAACACAGTATGCAATAACATGTTAATGAATGGATGTCACAATATGATACATTGTGATCCACAAGGGATGATAGTTACACATATGACACATAGACACTATGCATAGTATCTGTGAAGATGCATCACATTGACTGGTTCTTTTAGAGGCGTTTCATCCATAAGCACAAAAAACATACAAGAAGATGACAATGTAAGGGCCTAACCAATTAGGACTAAACTTTCCCTTTTGATAAGGCAGTGTGTTTACATTTCTCTGATTCTCATAGAGATCCAAGTCACCTACCTTGAAAGTCCTAGTGAGAACACCCTGATTGTAGTGTTTAGATAATGATTGTTGATAAGCCTTAAGATGATCGAGGGCCAATAGTTGGCGCTCATCGAGCAAATCAAGCTGATGCAAATGATTATAATAGAAAGTCTCATCATCAATTAAGCCTTTAAGAGTAACTCACAAAGATGGAATTTCAAATCCTAGAGGCATGATAGTCTCAGCGCCATACACAAGTTTGTATGGAGTTGTTCCCATAGTTGTACGAACACTCATGCAATAATCCCACAAGGTGTAAGTTAATTGAGTATGTCAATCATTACCATGTTTGTTTACCTTTTTTCTAGAGAATAAGCTCAAGAGTTTTATTAGACGCTTCGGCTTGACCATTAGACTGAGGATAGTATGGTGTAGAAAATCTATGTTGAATGTGAAACTTCTCTAGAAATTGCTTCACCTCTTTGTTCTTAAATGGCATAAGGGTAGAAGGAAATCCAATGTGAGACATGATATTGTTCAAAAGAAAGCTACAAATGGCTTCAACATTCGTGGTCCAGAGTAGAATAGCTTTGACCCATTTCATGAATTAATCTATAGCAATGATGATAAAGACATGTCCTTTAGAAGAAGGAGGTGATATTTTACCAATGATATCCAACCCCCACTTTGCGAAGGGCCAAGGAGAGGGCTAATTTTGATGCTCTTGAGTAGGAGCATGAATGAGATGGCTATGTTTTTGAAATTGAGGACACTTCTTGACAAAGGAAAAAGATTCTTACTTCATTGTTTGCCAAAAGTATCCCATATGAATCAATTTTCACACCAGGGATTCACCACCAAAATTTCCACCCCCAGAGCCTAAGTGGGCTTCCTTAAGGGCAAGGGGTATTTCCTCTTTAGTCAGACATCAAAGAAGCAAACCATTGTAGTATTTTTGGTAAATAAAATTTGACAACATAACATATTAGATTGCAAGCTTTCACATCCGAGTGCGATCATTTTTCATTGCATCATTAGGAAATTTTCCAATCTTCAGATAATTGTAAATATTAGAATATCACTCCTCTGAGTCCACGTGAGAACACATAAGAACATCGAATTTAGGTTGTTCTAAGATAGTGGGAGAGTGAATAATATTAACCACAAAATGATATTCTTATATATCCTTATCTGAAGGCACAAGGGAGGTAGCACTCGCCATGGCATCTGCATGTTGGTTTTCTCTCCTAGGAACATTGTCTATCATGAAAGAGAAGTGATCAAGAAATGATAAGGCCAAGTCCCGATACTGAGATAGCTTATTTTTCTTAGCTTGATACACCCCTATGATTTAGTTTACAAAGAGTTCAAAATTTCCATGTATGCGAAGATGTTTGATGTTCAATGCAATCGCGACACGTAAGCCAGCAATAAGGGATTCATACTTAGAGATATTATCTATACAATGAAATTCCAATTAAAAGGATAGAGGAATTGGCTTGACTTTAGGTGAGATCAAAACTACCCTCGTACTAGAGCCAACTTGACATCTCGATCCATCAAAATACATCTCCCATATAGACTCAGGATTAGTCGTAAAAAGGTCTTCGTCCTGAAATAAATCCAGATTAGGTAAAGACAAGATGAGGGAGCTTTTGCCAGTTGATCGGCAACAACTTGACCCTTAACAGATTTTTGAGTCACAAACTTGATGTCGAACTCAGAAATAAACATTACCCATTTCACCAAACTCCCAACAAGATTGGTTCTAGTGAATAGATACTTCAAATCACTTTTTATGATAACGTGAGTTTCAACATGGAGAAGATAATGTCTTAAATTATGTGTTGTAAAGACAAGAGCAAGACATTGCCTCTCAATGGTGGAGTAACGAGTTTCATAATCAACAAGAATATGACTAATATAGTAGACTACCCTTTCTTTACCATCATCATCATATTGAGCCAACAAAGTTGCTAAGGCATAAGGTGATGTAGCGAGATAAAGAAAAAAGGGTCTATCCTACATAGCTGGCATTAAGATAGGAGGATTAGCCAAATAAATTTTGATAGACTCAAAATATTTCTCTCACTCATCATCCCATCGGTAATAAACATATTTCTTCAGAAAACGTGTGAAGAAGGGTGTGATTAGCCAACTAAGATATGAATCTATGAATTGCCTGAATCTTCCCCTGTAAACTGCGTAGCTAAGATATGTTCTTAGGTGGAGGCATCTTAATGATCGCGTCAATATTATTTGTGTCAACTTCAATTCCATGATGGAAAACTATGAATCCTAAAAGTTTTCCAGTGTCAATGCCAAAATGCATTTAAGAGGATTTAGTTTCATCTTATAGAGTCGAAGCCTTTCAAAAATAATACAGACTTTCTATGTGATCCGAATGAGTCATAGACTTAGCCAAAATGTCATCAAAATAGTCTTCTAGAATTTTGTGTATGAAATCATGAAAGATTAGGGTCATCACTTGTTGGTAAGTTGCACCTGCATTATTTAATCCAAACGGTATGACCACATAATAAAAGGTACTCCATGGGGTAGTAAAGGTTTTCTTGTACTGATCTTCCAGATTAATATGAATCTTATTATAACCCGAGAACTCATCCATGAAGGACAAGGCATGACCTACAGTCGAATCTATAGTCATATCAATATTAGGCAACAAAAATTCATCTTTAAGAGAAGCCTTATTGAGATCATGAAATTCAATGCAAATGTGAGCACAACCATCAGGCTTGCTAACAACAAGGATATTTGATATCCAAGGCAAATAGTCAATAAGATGGATAAATCCTACTTTTAATAGCTTCTCTATCTCAGTCTTAACCAACAACACGACCTTGGGATTCATCTTTCGGATCTTTTGCTTAATAATATTAGCATCGAGACCAAGGATGATATTATGAACCAATATAGACTCATCAATACCAAGCATGTACTCGTATGACGAAGTGAATATATCAGGATAAGAATGTAATAATTCAAAATTTTGCTTAGACTCTTCTAGAGAAAGGCACTTCCCAATCTTAATTACATTTTTCAGAAGATTTAGGATCCATGGAAACATCAATATTATCCCCTTTAAGGAGAGAACTATGATCTTAAGGATGGTAAATAGGAATAGCATCATCCACATTAGATAAAGGAGCCTCCTTGTCCACACTTAGAACAAATTCTCCAAAGTACACTTGTTTATGCAAGCGATGTGGGAATCGTCATTTATGGTGAAAAGAAGGCAGATGGGAGTAGACACCTAAGAATTCTTCCAACACTTCCTCTAAAAATAAAACATCTAGGGGAACTTCATCAGGTCTAACTTTTCTCTCAATAAGTTTAGGATGAACTAGATCAAGAGGCTCAACAGAGATAATGTTAACTCTCCACCATGGTTTATGCATAGACTGTTCAAGAGGACACCCCAACCCCAAGTTACACCTACGAGGTCTAACTTGGATAGGGAATTGAATTCCTTGTTCAATACACCCACAACCTTTACGATTATTACCAATATTTAATGAATAGTTCATAACCAAGGTTGTATCATGTTTGCAAAGCCTAAGAAGAAGGTGGATCCACATATAGAGTTTTATTCCACTAATGGATGTCAAACATATCTACAAGATCATAATATTGTTTCTTAGCAGGGTTGCAAACATTAATTTCCTTAGTAGAAGCCTTATTATCTTCCTCAATAGAAGTACAATTACTTTCCTTAAGAAGATCGCAACTGTCCTTCTCAAAGGGAGGACGATCAACCTTCTTAGCAGAGGTGTATGAGACTATTGAAAGGTCAAGGTGGATAGGTTTGACTTTATATTCTCCAATAAAGAAATCAGAGAAATACAAGGACCCCCAATCATCACCAAGACATGCATCCAATTTAGAAAAATAAGTGGAAGGGGAGGACTTAGGACTCTTCACTTTAGGTTGTTCTTCTTCAGGGGTATCCACTTTAGGGGAAACCTTCAAGGCAGGAATCACTAAAGAGCATGTCAATGCATCAGAAGATAATTATGGAATATAATTCTTAAGGGTTGAAACAACTAAAGCTTGACCAATAGTTCCCAACTCGCAAAGGTGCAAAACCTCAGGGTCAACCTTGATTGTAATAACTTCATTATTAGAAAAAAAAATTATGCAATGATGTCAACTAGAGATTACAACCCCAAAAGCATGAATCCAAGTTCTTCCCAAAAGAATATTATAAGGTAAGGGACCAGGCATCACATATACCAGAGTGGTTATGGTAACAGGTCTTATCCTCAAAGGCAAGATTATCATGCCTAGGGCTTGATGACTAGAATTATCGAATCCACAAATGTATAGAGAAGAAGCAACTAAAGAAGAATAATCAATCTTAATCTTAGGTAATATGTCTATGCCACATACATTGAGAGTCGAACTCATCTTAAGGAGAGCATGTCTAATACGAATGTTGTTAATGTTAACTATAATCATCAAATGGTGCACATCCGAGGGTGGGAGTTCTTAATGATAGAATGTAATATTCGGTGAATCCGCATGAATATGATCCATCAACGCATTAACATCTACCGACTTAGTGGAGGTAGGAAAGAGGATCTTTTGCAAGGCTTCCTGAAGCATACCTTGATAAACCATAGAAGACTAAAGAAAATCCCATAGTGAAATCTTGGCGGGAGTAAAACGAAGTTGCTCGACAAGATCATAATCACCAAGTGTTTTAGTCATGGGTTTAGGTGCTAAAGGAAGACTTGGTTGCAAAGGCGGTAAAAATGTAGGAACCGGAGTAGGTTGAGTACAAGATTGATCTAAATTCTGCTAATTTCTTCTAGTGGTATATGTGTGCCCTACGTCATTATAAGAATTTGTAGCTTTTCAAAATCTCATATAGAGGTTCGACAAGCCATTAGAGACTTCAACCCCATGAATAGAATGAATCCTTGTAGGCGAAGGACTAGCTGGAGTCAAGTAAATGATAGGTCTCTTAGGCTTTTTAGGGGCCACAAAGACTACCACCACATTCATTGACTTCTCAACCTGTGAAGAGGAAGTAGATGATTGTGAAAAAGAATTTTTTTTGGGAGATCTAAGAATAGGAGATAATGCCTCTAAGAAATCATCCAGGGAATCATCTAACATATCAAAATCCTCCTTAGAAAAAGTGTTATCATAGATATTAAAACATTACAGAAAAAGATCTGACATGGTTCACATCAGGTTCACCAAAAATGTAGAGAAGGGGAATTCACTTCTCATGAGTCTCTTGCTTACCAAGAGAGTCTCAGGGAATTAACTGCCCTAAACTACCTCAACTTAGTTAGTCGATCAGAGAGACGAATGAAGAAATTGCAAAGAAAGAGCTAAAGATAGAATATCAAAAATAATATCAAACAAACAACTTTAGGAGTTAAAAGAATAGATCACTAAGATTATTATCACAAAGGGAGAAGCTCTCAACCAAAGGATGGAAGTGTGGGAGTGGTACGCCAGTGCAGAATGTTGAAGTCCCAGAGGCGCATTGGCGTTTTGTGTGGATAGAGCATTGAACCCTTGGATAGAATTACAAAGAATATGCTAACTGATTCAGATCTGAGGTCTATTTAGTGTATTGAATTAATAAAAAGTGGGAAATGCTAATAGAAGACAAGGAAGGTAGAGGACCAACTTATAGAGGGTCTTTCACTTTAAAATCTTCCTCCAAGCTCCACACAAGAAACCTGCACACAAGGCGAATGAGAAAAAATGTCGGGGCAGTTTTGGGGTTTATCACAGTCAAACCCCCATTTTGGTGTTCTCACCTCCACATACTACTAGATAGATAGAGAGAATAATAGACAAATAGTAAAGTAGACACAAAGTGATAAAATCAAACCTCGCTTCACAAGATAAGACACAATAGAGATTATGATAGAAAATAGACAAGAATCATGAGAGTGTTACCAATAGTCCACGACCCCCTCTTGGTTGGATAGACATAATGTTGAATGCTTACAAGAGAGTTTTTGTTATTGGAGGAGCTTCAGACCAGAAAATCTTCATCGTGGAGACGAGATTGAGAGAACGAAAGAGCAAGAGAAGAGAGCTATAACTAGAGAGTGATAGAGTGAATGAGAATGAGAGTGAAAAGAATTTTTTTGTTCAATTGCATGGGTGGGAGGAGTCGTTACTCTCGTAAATTGACCATAGGGACACGTGTCATGGGTCAAAGATTCCAAGATTCCTCATTTGAACTCACAAAAGTATAGGGATGCTACTATCTCACGCAAGTTTCCAACTTGTCACTTCACAAGAAACGAGGTGACTGACTGCTATCTCTTCATCAGTATCCTTATGAAGTCAAAATCGTGAAATTCCAACCTATAAGGTTCTTGTCATGAATACAACTAGGTGCCATAAATGCAAGGGTCAAATGCACAAATGTGAAATTGCCACGAGGTACAATTTTATGACATTACACTTATGTTTTCCATGTCTCCTTTGAATATTACACTCCATTAATAAGAAATTGTTTGAATATGGTTTCTATTAATGATTGTTTCTAGTGAGATCTCATTTAAATATGCAAACATGATTAATTGGATGCTTTATGCTATTGTTTGGTTAGAATAAATATATATTATCCTATGTTGCCTTACTTATTTTTTCACTTAGTTTTATAAATGGTTCATATGTTGTACTGAAAGAGCAATAAATAAATTCTTAATCTGCAATGTTTTGAAATACAATCTACTATTTTGAGTTATTAAGATTATCTTTTACGATTGTATATAATTTTCCAGTTATCTAAATTTTAGATCCCCTCATGGAACTACATTGATCTTACAACTATGTTATCCACATATTCAAGACCTAACAAAAAGGGAACATTGGAGTAGTTCTCACTACTTTTAAAGAGAGGAAATTAAACCTCATTGCCTAGCACGTTGTGTGTGACTAAAATCACCCTCAACAATACCCATCATATCCTCTCATTTTTTTAATAGGGACCTTAGTAATTAGACAATGATGGATAATATGTTGATTCAATCTAATGTGCAAATTATATTTTAAGAATGTTATAGGTGAGTTTCTCTTATGATTTAAATTACAAAGTTAGATTGGTATCAAGTTGGGTTAAGTATGCAAGGGATTTATTCTTTTCATTATTTTCTCTCACCTTGTATGAATTTATGATTTGAGTATTTTATCTATATCCTAGTGAGTAAATAATAAATTTTGTGTTCATGGAAACCTAGTTTCCTACAAAAGTAAAATTCTTAGAACTTGGGCATTCAATACCCAATAGGTAAAAAACAACAAACATCGAATCAAGAGGAATAAACCTAGGTTATAAGTAAGAATGGAAACTTAAATAAATTATCCTTAGAGTGTGTTTTATAGTATATCCTTAACAAGGATTATTTTCCCTATTTCGCTTGAGTGGGTGGCAACCGCCAATAAAACTATATAGGGAAATGGACCCTAGAAAGGGTTCACCTAGTTTTATAAACCATAGATTAGGGGGCATATGATATATTTGAGTAGAGGAATAATTTTAGCACATGTTGGTATTATTGGGTTATGATTGTAGTAAAATAAAGTTTTAGTCTAAAAACCAAGGGTAGGTACCCTTATTATGAGTAACCAAGCTTGAGTTGGGAAAAGTCGAACAATGAAACCTTTGCACATACATAGGAAAGGCCATAGAGATGAGACCTTGAGGAATAGGTCTGGCCCTTAGGTCCCATCCTTCTAAGGGTTGCTTTTAACTTACCATTATCTCTTGATGATATGTATACTCTATCCCTCTTTACAAATCCAGTTGTAAAATGCCATCTGATTTATCTAGCTAAAGTAATGATATGGATTATCTTGATGATCATATAACTGACCATCCATTGATCTTATGTTGTCCATCTAGTCATGTAGACACCTTGTAGGTACAAGAATTGGGAGCAAGGAAAATACTACATAAGAAAAACTTGACTAAGTAAGAGGTATATCATGTTGTTAACTAAAATTAGTAGTCATTATTGTTTAAAAATTGATTCATTGTTATTTTGACTCTTAACTAAATGATATTATTGGTTTTTGCTTTAAATTAATGTATTATGTTATTGTTTAAAAAAATATATAAATTAGAAAAGTTGGTGTAGAATAGTAGGTTATCTTATGCCCATTAAGTGTCTAAAAAGTGGGAATGACATTTGGTATCAGAGTGTAGGTTTCCACATTGGGAACTCCTGGAAACATGTTGGTCATATTTAGTTGGTGTTGTGTGTTATGCTAGTCACTACAAGAAGGTAGGAAGAAAGTGGAAAGTCCTTAATGAATAATGAAGATAATTTATTTCAATGCATTTTATTTAAGACCTTAAAGAATATTAGTCTCATTATATAAACGGTTTGTCCTTGGGTGAAACAACTAAACTTATAATGATCCTCATCATGTTTGTGATACTTAGCCATATCTTGTAAAGAAATTAATGAATTTGAATGTTTGTACAACTAGTTTTTATGTTGGGCATTCAACTTGAGAAAAGGGTTTGTGCATAGTGTACATAGTTTTTTCTGATGCATACTCTTGTGTGATAACCATGTGCTATTATGAATCTTAGGTGTTGTGCATTATGGTGACCTCCTTACTGAGTATTGAGTATATGTTTATGTGTTATGTGTTATGTGTTGGGTTAGGGGCTTGGTGTATATCTAGAAGGAATTACATGTGTACCCCTTGTGAAAAAAATGTGAAATGTGAATCTAGTTATAGAGATGGATGTCTATTGTGATCATGTTTGGTTATGTTGGTGTATCCCCTAATGTCAACCACTCCTAAGGGAGAAGAGTCTGCTAGTGTAATTAGGGGTTGAGTGGGTAGGAGAAGACCTTCATTATGACCTAACCTATTTTGGGTGAGGTGAGCAATGGTTTGGTCCTCACTTCTTAGGGTAAGATGAGCTACCGTGGGGCCCTTATCTATCTGGGGGTGAATAGAGCTACTATATAGCCCTCATTGTCATCTTGGAGTGTCTTCTCCCATCTCCCCCTCTTTATGGATCTATATGTGTTTCATGTGATACCATTACCTATTTAATATTCCCTTGTCTCTCTTAATTACCATCTATTATTGTAAACCAAAAGGGTTGAGGATGGACCTAAGTGTTCCCTTGTTTTAGAGCAGATCTATCATTGAAAATTCACTTATTATATGATTTTCTCAAGTTGTGTGGGACATGCTTATTGTGATATTGTGATTTATTCATGAGATCTATGTGGTTTGAGACCACCTTATCCCCTCCTCCCCCTTAGTTGACTCGATTGAAGTCATGAAGTGATCATATTGTGAAAATTTATGTGATTTTGGATTCATATTTATGATTGTTAATATGATTTTATTAGATTGATGAAACCCAAAATTTTGAAATTCTTTAAGTTATTGATTAAATGTGTTGTGAAGTTATCCTTTTTGCCTCAAGGACTGGTTATTGTGAATTTTTGTTTGGTGGCCACCATTGAAAATTTTATCTTTCTCTGTAAATTTTGAATTGTTGTTTTATTTAAAATTTAAAAATTATATTTTGAGGCTTTATCAAAATTTTGTTGTTGCTAGCATGTGTGTAGTAATGTGGAATATGTTAAGTTGTCATACTTAGGAGGGGTCACTGATGGGATGTATGGGGGGAGTATATGGCCTGGGGAATTAATATGAAGGGGTAAATGAGATCGGTATGGGATGGTTACAATCCATTTCCCCTAGATCTATCTAATATTTCTATGCAGAGGTTCCTCGAAGAGGACCTGATGATAAATTTTTATGTGATGTAGATTCTTAGAGGAGAATTTTTGGCACTAGGAGTCCTCATCCCTTTGTGTGAGCCTTGTTTTGTGAGTCAAGTGAATCCTTTTGTGGTCATTTATGTGTTGGCTATGTCAATTTGGTTGTGCAAATGAGAAACCAAGTGTAAGAAAATAATACTTGGAGAGGAGATTAAATGACTGCTTAAAAATTATGGGTATGATATGTTGATGTTAGGATGTGACATATGACTTCTTATTAAGGATAAAGGTTGATTGAGGAAATTTTGACAACCAATATTGAATGATTAATTAGAGATTTGTCAATAATAACATAATAATTATGTAATTAAAACTATCTTGGGTGTGTGATGCAATTATTTTTAAGTATATTTTGATTTTGATGACCTTGTCTTAGGTGTGGTGTGTATGAAAACCTATGCCTCGTTTGATGTTACTCTTATTTTTAGGAAATTAGTTTGGTGGATACTTATATAGTTGTGTTGTACTAGTTAGCCATGTTGTGATACACATAATACTTGCTAAGGAATGATTTTGTCTTTTTATCTTTTAGATTATCTCTAGGGTGGGTGTTCTAACCCCTTACCAACTTCCAAGAGGAAGTTTAGTCATATGGTGGTGAGGATGTGACTCCCCACCTATTGATGAGCATTGCAACACCATTTTCATATTTATATATTAAAGGTATTTTATTGGAATCATAGAATTAAATATTAGATCAGATTTTTTAATTTGATCTACATCAAGATTTATGAAACAAGATGGTGTTTATGCGTTCTGTTGGTCGAGCTAGGGCATTTTTTCCCTAGCTCACTCTCCATATTTTCTAGTGGGTGCGATGAGGGGGGACTTTTGCTGCATTCGAGGTGAAAGTTTTTGTAGTGTTGAAGTTACTTGTTGCACAGCGGCTGGTGTTTGGTTGTCACGGGAAGGGTTTGGGCCTACATTCGTTCAGTGGATGGTGGCTTGTGTGTGGCTCTCTACATAGCCTCTTGGTGAGGCTCTGTCATTTTGCTAGGCTCGAGTGGGGCTGAGACTGTTGGGTGGGGTGTGGGTGTTTGGTGCGTGAAGCATGAAGCGGCTATTCTCCTTGGGTTGCATGTGGTCTCGCTTGGGTGTGGGGATTTTCTATTTAAAGCTGACATTCTTGAGTTTTGGTGGGTTGTGTGTGGAGCTGGAGGGGTATTGTGTTAACCTCGTGTGGATGTATTCCTTGTTATCTTGACCTGAGGCCTTGCATGCCTGCTTAGGGTCTCGTTTTGGGTTCATGTTTTGAGGGGAATCATCTAGGGTTAGTCCCAAGATGGATATTCGATTAGCCTTTGGATCAAAACCTTTGGCACAGGGTGTGAAGGTTTTCAATAATAATTTGTTTACGTCAGATCAGAAAATGAATGGTTCTGGCTCATCTAGAGGATCTAAGATTACGAAGATCAATGGATGTTTGGAAAGATGTAAAGAGAGGCCAAAATTGATTATCCTAATGGAGATGCTAGCTGATGATATTGAATATTATTTAAAGCACTCCTTTTATTGCAAGTTTATGGGTTTGAAAGTCTTGTTGCAATTTTTGGAATCTTGGGCTTAGAGGACCTAGTTGCCGGAAGGAGAGATGGAGATTAGGCTCCCGGTTAATAACTACTTTATGGTTTCCTTTGATTACATGGCTGATCAGAATAGGATTTTTGAGGGGGATCCCTATTTCTATAACCAAGTGAGCTTGTTTATGAAGTCGTGGTATGCGGGCTTCAATCTGACTGAAGAGCTCCCGAATAGGGTTCCAATTTGCGTTCAGCTGTCATGGTTTCTGGTTGAATGTTGGCAAGAGGATTTTTTTCATTTGGTGGCTTCAATGCTTGGTAAACCTGTTGGGTCTTCATAGCAGACACAGTTTAAAAAGGTAATGAATTTTTCCCATATCTGTGTGGAAATTGATTTAAGTAAGCCATTTCCAGATTCAGTGGAAGTGAGTGTAGGATCATATACATGGGTGCAACAGTTAGACTATGAAACTCTACGTTTTCGATGCAGAGCTTGTCATGAATATGGACACTTGCAGTGCACGTTCCCTAGGGCTAAGCCTTTGGTGCCCCAACCTTCCCAACCTCCTTGCAATCCATCTAGAGGTGATAAGGGGAAGGAGACTACTCCGAGTGATGGTACTAGAGATGGTGGATTTATCCCTATCAAGCTCGCAATAGGAATCAAGGGCAGAAGAGGACCCTAGGGAAGAGGTAGGATGATGACACTTTTGACAGGTTCGAAGTGTTGGATGATCTCAGCCAACAGGAGGTGAATCTGGTTTTGACAAATTTGGATTAGGGAATTTTGGGTACAAGAAAGGATGGGCCTCCTTTGGAGGCTATGTAGGTTGTGCAAGATACCAGTGTTGGGCAGATGAACACAGATTAGCAATTGATTGTCCAAGTTGTGTCGGATCTTGTTATTGGAGTTTTGAAGAATGGGGGGGGGGGGGGGTTCTCCTTTGCCCCTGAAGGATGGTGTGAAAGTTGGAAAGAGCTCTTTGTCCTCTTCTCGCATGGGTATTCAACAAAAGGAACCAAAGAAAGGGGTTGGTGAGAAGAATCCCAAGCTAGGTATGAAAAAGGATATGGAAAAGATTAAATCAACTAGGGAAACTCTAGTGGAGTCAGGGGTAGTCAAAACCCTGGATTCACATTTCTCATGTCCCCAAAAATGATTGTTCTATCTTGGAATGTTAGGGGCTTGAACAGTGCCCTCGACAAAAATTTGTTTGTGATTTGGTTAGGAATCATTCTCCAAATATTATTTTTCTTCAGGAGACTAAATTATTTGTGGAGAATATGTTGAATATGGTACCTAAGTTTTGGACGTATGGTGAGTGTTAGTGTATTGGTGCTCACAATGTGTTCGGGGGGGTGGCCTACTTATGGAACCCCTAGAGGATTTTCCCTCTCTGGTGGATATCTTCTAGATCTTCTATTTCCCTGGTGGCCTCACGCTTTATGACAAGAGAGTGTATTCTCCTCTCTAATGTGTATGTGCCTATTGAGTATCAAGGTAAGCAGCTTCTATGGTCTCATCTTCGATTTGTTCACAACTTGGCTCCTTTCCATCTGTGGGTTCTAGTTGGGGATTTCAATGCTATCGTGGAGTTGTCTGAGAAAAGGGGTGGAATTGCTAGGTTGGAGCCTTGTGCGCTGCTTCTCAGGGATAGCATTTCAAATCTAAACCTTATTGATGTTCAGCCCAGTAATGGTCATTTTACTCGAAATAATAGGAGGATTGGTGAGGATTGTGTTGCTAAGAGGTTGGATCGGTTCTTGGTCTCCTATTATTGAGTTGGAGACTGGTGGTCTACTTCCTCTAAGATTTTGGATTGGAGGGGTTTGGACCACTAGCCTATCAAGCTTAGCATCATCTCTACTCGGATGCCTTGATATCCTTCCATCATGTTCCAGCTTATGTGGTTACGGGATTCTACTCTTTTTGACCAAGTGGTTGTGTGGTGGAGGATGGGTAGACCTGCTTTTGGTACAGTGATGTATACTCTTTCCAAGCTTCTTCAATTTTTCAAGTATCAACTTAAAAGTTGGAATCGATGATGTTTTGGTAATATTTTTGATGATAAGGTCATTGCTTAGGAAGAGTTGAATAATATTACATGATTGATTTAGGAGAATGGGGCTTCTGAGGATCTTTTGAAAGAGGAGGCTAGGACTCTAAAGGTGGTGGGGGAATGTGAATTATGAGAAGAGGTTTATTGGAAGCAAAAGGCATGATTTGAATGGTTGCAGGAAGGGGACAAAAACACTTCCTTTTTATTTAACTTTGTGAAGGCCAGGAGGCATGGTAATTCCATCTCTATTCTGATTAATGGTAGGGGGGATTGTCTTGTCTCGTTTCAGGAAATTGTGGTTGAGGCTTCATAGTATTTGGCTACTCTATTCAGAGAGGATTCTCAAGGGGGTTCAGTTGAGGAGGAATAGGTTCTTTCTTATATCCCTCAATTGGTTTCCATGGAGGCGAATGAGTATCTAATGAGAGAGATTTCTCTAGAGGAGCTGGAGGGGATTGTGTTTCAGATTAAGAGAGGAAAAGCTCCTGGCCCTGATGGTTTCCCAATAGATTTTTTTCAAGAATTCTAGGATATCATAAAGTTGGATCTTCTGGCGGTTATTCAAGAGTCTTGGAGGAACAAGCAAATGTTACGAGCTCTTAATTCCACCTTCATTGCCCTTATTCCCAAGTGTGAAGGGGTGGATAGGTTAACTCAGTTTTGACCTATCTCCCTTTTCAATGTGGCTTATAAAATTATTTCAAAGTTAATGGCTGAGAGGTTGAAGAAGTGGCTTAAAGTGCTGATTTTGGAGGAGCAAAGTGGATTTGTTGCAGGTCGGCATATTTTTGACGGGGTTGTTATTGCTACGGAGACCATCCACTCTATGGCCAATTCCCATGAGAAGACAATGTTCATCAAGTTGGATATGGCTAAGGCCTATGACAGGGTTATATGGTCCTTCCTACGGAAAATCCTTGTTGCTTTTGGATTTTGTGAAGAGTGGATCCAATGGGTCATGAGTTGTGTTACATCGGTATCCTTCTCGGTGTTGATAAATGGAGATCATTCTGAACTTTTTGGGGCTTCTAGGGGTTTAGGACAAGGGGACCCTCTTCCCACGTACCTATTTTTTCTTCTTGCTAAAGGTCTTGGTCGTTTGTTGAAAAGAAATGTTGGGCTTGGCCTCATTCAGGGTTGGCATTGGGGTGGATATTTTCCTATGCAGTCTCATTTGTAGTTTGTTGGTGATACTGCCTTTATGGGGATGGCTACTATCAGGGAAGCTACTTTTTTGAGGCAGTTGTTGGATGTTTACCTTGTGGCACTGGGGCAATTGATTAATGAGGATAAATCATCCATCTTCTTCTTCAATACGCCTGCACCCATTTAGAGAAGAATTGTTAATATTTTGAGGTTTCAAATAGGGGTTCTCCCTTTTACATATTTGGGTATTCCAATTTATGTCAGTCGTCTTCCCAAGGGTTCTTGGCAGAATATTATTAATAAGTTTCGAGTGAAATTCAATCATTGGACACATAGATGGTTGTCTTTTGTAGGGCGGGTTCAGCTTCTTAAGTCAGTTGTGCAAGCTCTCCCTACTTATAGGTGTATGCTTCAGGTGGCTCCAGTGGGGTTTCTTAAGGAGTTGGATTCTCTAGAGACATAGTTTTTATGGGTTGGATTCTTGTCATCCTCCAAGTGGAGTTTGGTCAAATGGGAAGATGTGTGTAGTCCAAAGCAATATGGTGGTCTGGGTCTTCACAAGTTGACATTGTTCAGAGTGGCGGTGGTTGCTAAGCTATTCTAGAGATGGTGTGTGGAGCAGGATCAGCTGTGGGCCAAGATAATATCTCATAAGTATTTTTCGGACGTCCCTCGGCATGACCTCCCTAGGTACCCTCTTGAGAGGAAAGGTTTGGTGATTTGGAGTACTCTTCAAAAGGGTGTGAAGCTCATCAAGGATGGTTTATTTTGGATCTGCAGAAGGGGTTCTAAAGCTCTTTTTTCGTTAGACTCTTGGGATGGTTTTCCTCCTCTTACCTCTCAATTTCCTCACCTGCTTCCTTTGAGTCAGATATTTCTTACAGTTGGTTGGTCTAGGGTGAGTGACTTCAAGTCCTTATCCTTTTATGGTTAGTTTGAGAGGGCTTGTTGGAAGGATCCCATAGAGTGGTTGGATATGGGAATGGAGGTAGGTAGTGCTGAGCTTCACATGATTCTTTGCAGTAGGCATTGTAGCTCCCTTCTGGAAGAGGATGTTCTTACTTGGACCTATAATCCCAAGGGGATTTACTCTGTTGCTTGTGGGTATCAGGTGTTATTGGCTCAGAAGTTGGTTAAGGTGGAGGTTCATTGGTGGAAGAGGGTGTGGAACAAGCTATCATGGCCAAAATGTAATTGTTTTGTCTAGACTTTGGCATGGAATAGGTGCTTGACCTGGGATAACATTCGTAAGAATGGTTTCTAGGGGCCTTTTGTTTGTGTACTTTGTGGGAAAGAGGAGGATGATTCCTCGCACTTGTTCTTTCGGTGCCCCTTTGTTATGCAGCTTTGGCATTGGTGGTGGGAGGTTTGGAAGAAACCTTGTGTTCATGCTTCCTCTCTAGTGGAGTTCTGGGATAGTATGAGAAGACCCCCCTCAATGGTTTCCTTTTTGCAGGATGTTTGGTATGTTGGACATACTTTTCTTCTTTGGTAGATCTAGCTAGAGCGGAATCATAGGATATTTCGCGATGTGAAATCGGTGGGTCGACAGGTGTGGATGCATATGGTAGGAATGATATAGGAGTTAGTTGCGGCTAAGAGTGAAGTCGTTTTTTTTCCCCCTAGGGAAAGGGGATGTTGAGTTGATGGATAGACTAGGACTTCAGGAGATATATTCTTCTTTTGGACGTTCCAAGAGATGCAGGCATGGGAAAAAGAGAGTGCAACGGATGGGTAGGTGGTTACCTCCTCCGACTGGTGTTTTGAAGATCAATACTGGTGGATCTTCTAGAGTAATTCCTAGGCTTGTTGGGATTGGTGGGGTTGGCAAGGATTCAGGGGGTTCGATGATATTTATTTTCCCTGTCCATGAGGGGGAGAAGAGTGTTAATCTCATGGAAGGTTTGTCGATTCTTTATGTTTTGGAGTGGGCCCTCGCTTTGGGATGGCAAAAGGTTATTTGTGAAGTTGATTCACAGATCTTGATTAATCTATTAAATAAGAGGAAAATGTTTGATATTAACTAGCAGTTAGCTTTGGTTGTTCAACGGATTCTTCAGGTTAGTTCTAGGATGGAGGCAGTTTCATTTGTTCATATCTCGAGGGAGTGGAATCGAGTTGCTAACTGCTTGGTCAAATGGGCTTCTGAGCATGATGGTGGTTAGAAGGTCGAAGACTGGATACAGGTTTCCCCTGAGTTACGTCAAGATTTGGATAGGTTCCTTGAGGAGGACAAAAGGATACTAGAAGATATTTGATGTTGTTTATGAGCTTGTTGTATTGCTTCCTTTGGTTTTTTGGGCTTGATACCTTTATTTTGATTGTAATTCTCTCTTGATTTTCAATAAAGTTTTTACCCTTTTTTAAAAAATAAAAAATAAATATTAGATTAGTTATAAACATATTTGTGTTAAATAGTGGCATACAGTTTGGATTTATGTTAAATGGGAAAATTTTTGCACAAAGGATGATTGACTTGTGACCCACCAATAAAGAAGCATGGTGTCAATCTATAGGAAAAAGAAAAGGCTTCATGTTATTAATATAGTATGGCATCCCTACACTTGGATGAATCAATTTATATAGCCCTATACTGCTATTAAACTTTGACAACCCCCATTAATTATGGGCGAGTATGTAGGGAAAGGATAGATTCAAAAACTCATGCCATTTGCATCCACCAAGGATGGCATAGGGAAGGGGCACAACAATGTCATTATGACAGTATGGTATCCCCCACTCCACATGGATCTCTTGTAGGAATGGAGAAATAGTTGAGTAGTTGATTGAGGATCATATTTCAGAGTTCAAGGAGGCTTTTAGCTTGTTCAACCAAAATGGTGATGCTTATCAATAAATTATTTCATGGATATCATGTAATCCAAGCATGCCATGAGATGGCATCTCTTTGAGGCATTCTTCCAAATAGTTTGCATGCCTTGTTTTGCTTCCAAAAAATTTGTGCATGTCTAAAGGCGTGATTGCAACTACAACATCAGATAAAAATTTGTATATCCTTTATTCTTTGAGGGTTTTCCCTGTGTTACTCCCAAGCTCCCATTTTGGCATAGGCATAAGGATGATAAAAAGGTTGTGGAGATTAACGTTACACCTGCCAATTGCATATGATTGAAATTCCTAGTCTTTCCAACAAATCCATTTAGTGCATATCCTTCAATATATATTTCCTACAAATTCTACCCATGGATTATCATCGACTTGTTGACAGCAAAACACAATTTGTGCAAAATCTTGAGGTAAGTCGTTGGCCATGTTTTCACTGGTTTTATTTTGTTTTTGAAAATCTATACCTGACTAGACCATTTTGCTACATTTTATTTCATTATAAAACAATTCTATTTTTTTATCTGTTAAATGAAAATAAATGTGATGGTTTGTAAGGATGATTATTCAATCAATTAGGGGTAGTAACTTTAATGTGATAACTTTAATTATTTGTTTTCTTGATTTAATTTTTTTATTAGAAATTTTCTTCCCCAACTTGTCCATGATTTTCTTTTGTGTCAACCCCAGTTGAAAATGTACAACCTTATTAAAGAATGGTATCGAACAACAACAACAAATTGGTATTTAAATAGCAACAATAACTTGTTTCTGAAAGTCTTACATTCTTCACTGGAATAAAAAAATTGTATGAGATGAAAATTTTGTAGCAGAAAAACATCTACACATTATTGTCAGAGATATATTGAGAGAAATATATAAATTTTCACCTTCTCCAAATATGACACTTGACAATATAATATTTTCTTGACCCAAAAATCTTAGTCGTTGTAAATAAACAGGGAAGAAATTCGAACAATATGAGTGTTTTCCTATGGTTTTAATATATTACTAGTTTTTCAATATTATTCCAGTGGTTTTCAATATTATAATACCAATTATCTATGTTGGATGTTGTGGTTGTGTTTTTGATATGTGGTTTTCATTGATGTCAACACTATTAGCTTTGATGTCTTGAAGGTTGTATATCTTGAGGATATTGAGAAAATTATAATAAATATGTTGGAATTTGCCTGTGAAGCTGTGAAGTTCAGTGTGGTGGAAAGTTCAGTATGATGGTATTCAGAAGTTGCGGATTAAAGGGTTTGTTTTTGAGCCTATCTAGTTTATCTACCAAAAGTTTCAGAGGTGCGCATCAAGATTCGAGCAAGTTGTGAGTCTTTGTGTTCCTGTAGTTATTTTGTTAATGTAGTCGGTGTTTCTAGAAGAAGAGAATATAATTTTGGTAATTTGAGTTGTTGTGTATGCTCTTGTGATTTTTTTTATGTTTCTAGATCGTGCTCTATCTTTGTTGCACGTCCACATTGATTGGTGTGATCGTGATCAGATATTTTTCCTTTGTGTTTAGGTTTTCATATTCTTGGCCGACATGGTGGTTGTAGCATGTTGTGGATCCTTGTGGAATAACTTTTGAATGTTTGGCGTGTTCGAGGATTTTTTTTTAGGTCTTCATTATGTAGTGACTGACTTTGAATGGTGCGCATTGAGATTTGTTCATGAATTGGACCGATAGTTTGTATTCATTTATTCTTTTATTTTTGGCTGACAAAGTTGTTGATGTAATTCCATGTAGCAGATATATAAGAGCGATTGTTTCTTCATTTTTAATAATGTGTGAAGTGTGTAATGCAAAGTGTGTGAGTGTTATGTGTGAATAGAGATCGTATCATTCAATTACAGAGTAGAGTGTGAAGAAGTTTGAGCGAAGTGTGAAGAAGTGTTTTTGTGCCTAACTAGAACTGTCATCAAGCTATTGAAGAAGCTACTTTCTCAGTTCAATCTCTTCAGATGGATTTAATCTAAAAAAATTATGTAAGACAGTGTGTCTTCTTTGAGCAGTGAGCTATAGGTAGTGTGCCTGAATGCATGTGCATTCCTTATTCATTTTCCTTAAACTTTTAACAAGGTATAACTTGTGGATTAACCTCCACCATGGTTTTTCCCCTAACAGGGTTTCCATGGAAAAAATCTTGGTGTCACGTGTTTCTGATGTGTTGTTGATTCATGCTTTCACTGTTATTTATCAGATCTGAGATTAAAGGTTAATAAGGTTAAATAAGTTTTAAATTTTGAGACAATTAATTCACCCCCCCCCCCCTCTTAGTTGTCTATCCTTGTTTTTCCAACAATTAGTATCAGAGCAAGTTCCTCTAAAGAAGTTTAATAGCTTGAGGTGATCCGATATGGCATCATACAAGAAGGATAGTCCTAGATTTGATGGAACAAACTACTCTTTGTGGAAGGCTAGAATGGAGTGCCATTTGAAGTGCATTGGTGAACCCTTCTGGAAGATTACAAAGAACAAATATGTTATTCCTCATAATGGTCCCTCTACTCCTTATGAGATCAAAGAAGCTGAAACAAATATCAGGGCTATAAAAGCATTGTTGAGTGCTTTGACAGATTCATAGATGACAAATGTGATGGGTATGAAAACAACATATGAGATCTAGAAGAATCTAGAAACATTGTATGAAGGAGATGCACAAGTGAAAGTTGCTAAGCTACAAATTCTGAAAGGCAAGTGGGAAAACTTGAAAATGACCGAAGATGAAAACATTATTTCTTTCATGCAAAAATTAAATGAACTAGTGATGGGTATTAGAAGTTTCGGTGGAATCTTGGATGAAGAAGAGATTGTAGCTAAAGTGCTCAAATCATTGCCTACTTCTTACAAAACAAAAGCTCATGCTATTGAAGAGCTCAGGACAGTAACAAATGTGACAAGAGACATGCTAATTGGTAAGCTTTTTGCCTTTGAATTGAGTGAGTTTGATGAATCTACCCCTAAGATAGAATCTGCATTTAAAGCTACTGTATCCGGAAGAAACCAACAGAGATATGATCCGGGAGATAGTTCCAGAAAGACATTCAAGTATGAAGATGAGATGAAACAGATTGGAGATGAAGAAAGAGATTTAGAAGAGCTGGAAGCATTGATTGTGAAAAGAGAAGCCAGAGGTCAAGGTAAGTATAAAGGAAAGTTGCCTATTAAATGTTTCTCTTGCAATAAGATAGGTCATTTTGCATCAAGGTGTCCTGAAAGAGTTCCTAGGTTCAAACCTGACAATCCTAGATTTCACAAGAAATGTTATTATGTTGAAGAAGGTGTTATTGATGAAGAATCTGATAAAGAAAATGGAAATGAAGATGGATGGGTATTCATTGCTATCAAGGAAAATGGTCTGGTGTCCACTAAATCTGCTAATGATAAGAATGTTGAGAAATCCCTTGCATCCAGAATTGAAGAAAAGGATGAGTGGGTGATTGACAATGGATGCTCACATCATATGACTGGTGACAAAAGCAAGTTTATAAGCTTGGTGAAATATGACAATGGTGTTGTAAGATTTGGAGACAACAATGCTGGTGTGATTTATGGCAGAGACATCATTTCTCTTGGTGGTAAAAATAATACTGATGATGTCCTTTATGTAGAAGGATTGAATCATAATCTATTGAGTGTTGGACAGATATTCGACAAGGGATACAATCTTCAATACAAAGATGGAAAATGTAGCATACTGGGAAGCTCTGGAAATGTAATTGCTTTAGGTACAAAGACAAGAGGTAATATTTTCACCTGAGTGTTGCTAGTGAAAGTTTTTTAATTTCTCAAGTTGATGTAAGTTGGTTATGGCATAGGAGGTTTTTTCATGTGAATTTTGATAACATTGTCAAAGTAAGCTCCACTCAAGCAGTTAGAGATCTTCCTAAGCTAGTGAATCCTACTAACACCATATGCAAGGAATATCAAATGGGAAAGTAGACTAGAATTTATTTTTGAATCAAATAGCATCATTCTAATGGATTACTAGAGTTGGTGCATATTGATCTATGTGGTCCCTCCAAAATCAGAAGTCTACAAGGAGAAAGGTACTTTATGTTGCTTATTGTTGATTACTCTAGGATGATATGGGTTGCTTTCTTGAGAGAAAAACATGAAGAATTAGAGAAGTTCAAAAGTTTCAAAGCTAAGGCTGAGAATGACATGGGTTTGAAGATTAAATGCTTAAGGTCAGACAGAGGTGGTGAGTTCACCTCCTGGGAGTTCAATTCTTTCTGTGAAGAGCATGGAATCAAAAGATAGTTATCTACTCCTTGGACTCCTAAACAAAACGGAGTTGTTGAGAGAAAGAACAGAACAATTCTAGATGTTCCTAGAACTATGATGTTGGAAGGTAATGTTCCTCATATCTATTGCAGATAAGTTGTAAGCATTGTTGTATATACTATTAACCGGGTAAATTTCAATGGTAATTCTGGTAAGACGCCTTTTGAGTTGTGGTTTGGTTATAAGCCTACTGTTAAATATTTCAAAAGCTTTGGAAGTAGATGTTATATCAAGAGAGATGAGGATATAGGCAAGTTTGATGCTAGGAGTGATGAAGGAATCTTTTTGGGTTACTCTACTAAGAGCAAGGCCTACCGATGCTATAATAGAAGATTAAGGAAAATGGTTGAAAGTGCAAATGTCAGAGTTGATGAGGACACTACTAGATCATCCAAATACAATGGATATGATCCAGATGACCAACATGATAATACTGATAATGGAAAGAATTCTCAGACATAGAATCAAGTTCAAATTGTTTCGGTGAATCAAGAGAGTCTAGAAGGAGAAGCTAGTGGAAGTAAAGAAGAAAGAATAGAAGAAATAGAAGTTCAAGAGAATCCCAAAATTTTGAGGTATGTAAAGCTAAATCATTCTAAAGATCAGATTATAGGAGATAAGAACAAAGGTGTACAGACTAGAAGAAGAATTGCAGAAGAGTATTGTTTGATTTTCTAGACTAATCCCAACAATGTCAATGAAGCATGTAAAGATGAATATTGGATGGAAGCAATGAAGGAAGAACTGATGTAGATAGAGAAAAATGATACATGGATTCTTGTTCCCAGACCTCAGGATAAAAATGTGATTGGAACCAAATGGGTCTTTCGGAATAAGTTTAATGAACAAGGTGAAGTGGTCAGGAATAAAGCAAGACTGATATGTAAAGGGAACTCACAGATGGAAGGTATTGATTTTGAAGAAACCTTTGCTCCTGTTGCTAGAATTGAAGTTGTAAGATTGTTTCTTGCTTATGTTTCTTTTAAGAAATACAAATTCTATCAAATGGATGTAAAGTTGGCATTTCTAAATGGTGAACTAGAAGAAGAAGTATATGTTGACCAACCGGATGGATTTCAAATGACTGATAAGGGAGATATGGTTTTCCGATTTAAGAAAGCACTGTATGGACTCAAGCAAGCCCCTAGAGCCTGGTATGCTAAACTAGATAAATACTTGTTGAAGCTTGGATTCAACAAAGGTACTACTGACAATAATCTGTATTTTAAGATGGATTAGGATAAAGAATTGATTATTGAAGTCTTTGTTGATGACATCATTTTTTAAGGTGATGATGACTTATGTTTGAGATGTCAATGATTGGAGAGCTTAAATTCTTTTTGGGATTACAAATTACTCAGTTAGATAATGGAATCTTTATATCTCAGTCAAAGTATGTAAGAGAGTTACTGAAAAATTTTGGCATGGAAGACTCAAAGCCAGTTGGTACACCCATGGTAACCAGATGCAAGTTAACACAGAATGATGATTCTCCTAAGGCAAATCAAACAAGATGCAGGTCAATGATCAGTGGATTACTTTATTTGACTCATACTAGACTAGACATCATGAATTTTGTATGTATGGTTGCTAGATATCAAGTTGATTTGAAGGAATCTCATGTGATTGTTGTAAAGAGAATTTCCAAATACTTGAAAGGGACAGTTGATTTTGGTCTTTGGTATCCTAAAGATGATGATCTTACTTTGAGTGCCTTTATTGATGCAGATTGGGCAAGAGATGTGGATGAAAGGAAAATTACTAGTGGCGGTGCCTTCTTCTTAGGGAAGAAGTTGGTGTCTTTGTTAAGTAAAAAGCATAATTCCATTTCCTTATCTACTATTGAGGCAGAATATATTATTGTTGCAAATAATTGTACTCAAGTAATATGGATGAAGCAGATGCTGAGAGATATTAGAATTAAGTATGATGATCCTATTGCTATATTTTATGATAACTCACATGCCATAAATATTTCCAAGAATCAGTGTTGCATTCAAAGACAAAACATATATCTATCAAATATCACTTTTTGAGAGACAAAGTAAGTGATAAAGAAGTCAGACTGGAGTATGTGCCTACTAAGGAATAGATTTGCAGACATCTTTACTAATTCGTTGCCTAAAGATAATTTTGAGTATCTCAAAGGGAATTTAGGGGTTATTCCCCTCCTAATCAGAACTAAGATGCAAGTCTGTGCATTCATAGTCATATCTTGATCCGGATTGATGTTGTGGTGGCTAATACTCAGGGGGAGTAGTTAGATGATTCAGATATGTGGTTCAGAGCTTGTCCATTGATGTCAAAGGGGGAGAAGATTAATGTGAATTAACTTTGTAAGAACTAAGGGGGAGAAGAGTAATGTGAAAAACTATGGAAGAGCCAAAAGTAAAGGGGGAGAAGAACAGTATGAGAAGAGAAATGTGTAAAGAGTTAGTTATGTTGATGGTATTTTCACATCATGTGTTGCCATCAATTCCAAAGGGGAAGATTGTTGGATGTTGTGGTTGTGTTTTTGCTATGTGGTTGTCATTGATGTCAACACTATTAGCATTGATGTCTAGAAGGTTGTATATGTCGAGGATATTGAGAAAATTATAATAAATATGTTGGAAGTTGCCTGTGAAGTTGTGAAGTTCAATGTGGTGGAAAGTTCAGTATGATGGTATTCAAAAGTTGTGGATTAAAGGGTTTGTTTTTGAGCCTATCTAGTTTATCTACCAGAAGTTTAAGAGGTATGCATCAAGATTCGAGCAAGTTTTGAGTCTTTGTGTTTCTGTAGTTATTTTGTTACTGTAGCTAGTGGTTTTGGAAGAAGAGAATGTAATTCTGGTAATTTGAGTTGTTGTGTATGCTCCTGTGATGTTCGTTGAAGTTTCTAGATTACGCTCTATCTTTGTTGCACGTCCGCGTTGATCGGTGTGATCATGATCGGAGATTTTTTCTTTGTGTTTGGGTTTTCATGTTCTTGGCCGACATGGTGGTTGTAGCATGTTGTGGATCCTTGTGGAATAAATTTTGAATGTTTTGCGAGGATTTTTTTTTAGGTCTTCATTATGTTGTGACCGACTTCAGTTGGTGCGCATTGAGATTTGTTCATGAATTGGGCCGATAGTTTGTACTCATTTATTCTTTTTGTTTTTGGCCAACAAAGTTGTTGATGTAATTCCATGTAGCGGATATATAAGAGCAATTGTTTATTAATTTTGAAGAATGTGTGAAGTGTGTAATGCAAATTGTGTGAGTTCTATGTGCGAATAGAGATCAAATCATTCGATTGCAGAGCAGAGTGTGAAGAAGTTTGAGCGAAGTGTGAAGAAGTGTTTTTGTGCCTAACCGAAATTGTCATTAGGCTTTTGAAGAAGCTAATTTCTCAATTCAATCTCTTTAGATGGATTTAATCTAAAAAATTTATGTAAGAAAATGTGACTTCTTTGAGCAGTGATCTCTAGGTAGTGTGCCTAAATGCATGTGCATTCCTTATCCATTTTCCTTGTACTTTTAATAGCGTATAACTTGTGGATTAACCTCCACCATGTTTTTTCCCCTAAAAGGGTTTCCACGCAAAAAATCTTGGTGTCATGTGTTTTTGACGTGTTGTTGATTCATGCTTTCACTATTATTTATCAGATCTGAGATTAAAGGTTAATAAGGTTAAATAAGTTTTAAATTCTGAGACAACTGATTCACCCCCCTCTGAGTTGTCTATCCTTGTTTTGCCAACAATCTATGCAATGATTGAATATCAATTTATTTGTATGTAATAATATCATTTTATTGTAATTATTATTTTTAATTATTATAATTTATTATAACAATAGAAAATATTTGACAATTATTATTATTGCTTCTTCTTTTTGCTTGTCGTACTAATGATAATTTGAGGCACAACCTCATAAATAGATCACAACCCTCATAAATCTTTAATTACCTTTTAAAGACTATCTCACCTTATTAGAAAATTTCACAAATGTCATAAAGTCTACACCATATAATGTTAGGTTGATGGGTCTTGTTTTAGAGTTTTTTATTAAGCTTCCACAGTACGTTATAAATTGAAAATTCCTTCTAGAAAACTTTTTATAGAAGTTGTTACATGATGTTTTGGATTATGCATTACTTTAATTAGAGCAATTTTTAGTTCTATTTTTGTCTAAAATTTGAACAAGCTTTCTTATTGTTTGATCTTTTAAACTTTATATGGCATGTAGTACACAAATTTGGAGTAGTTTCCAGCTTTAAACTTCCCTTGCTTCTTAGAATTTTTTTGTCTAAATAATATGGAAACAATCTTCACCAATGTAAATCCAAGATCAAACCACTAAAAATATAAATGGTACTACATAGCTTGATTGGAGTACTTGTACGCTTTAATTTGTTGAAAAATTAGCTAAGAAAAAGATTGAATATGGGTATTAAATGTTTAAATTTATAAATCTATTATGATTTTCTCCTAGATTTTCCCTAATCACAAGTTCACAAGGACACTATCCAAGTATTCCTACACCATGTATTATTTTGTTTCATTATTTGGTCTAGTGTAATGATAATGAGAAGTATGTGATATTCATGTTTAGAGCCAATAGTTTCCAATTTCTTAAATTATTGGGAAATACAACCAACCTTCATTATTTGCTTCCCATAGAGATGGTTAAGACTAAGAGTGGTTCATTTTACAAGCCAATATGTAAAAAGAGTTAAAATTAGCCTTGATGTTTGATAGTTTTCTTTAGGATAAACAATTAAAGTCCTTATCAGGGAGTTGCATTCACAAAGGTTGGAGTATAATTATTATCGTTTCTTAATCAAAACTTGTATTAGGCATATAATCAGATTTCTTGCACCAATAATTAGATGCCTTAGTTAGGTAGATATGCAATTGAAGAGATGTCATAGGTTACTAAAGTTCTTATTCCATTTGGGTACTTCCCACTGTGTCCAATTAGTTGTGGTAGATATGTTACACCTTTAATGGTATACTAGCAGGTTATTGAATTGAGTTAAGTTACATCTGCACCTAGAATTGGATGTTTTATATTAGTTGCACTCATAATTGGATGCAATAGGATTCTCAATTTCCTTGACTATTACCATAGATTACACCAAAATTTGAATACAGTATATTATGTTCATGGGTAAATTATTCTTTCCTCAACATAGAACACATCCAAAATTGGATGCAATAGATTAGTTACACCCTTAATTTGATGCTCTAGGTTTCTCATATTCCTTAATTTTTTATGTTAGGTGGACCTAAATTTCATGCAATAGCTTAGTCACAAGGTATCTTCAATTTCCTCATCCATTGACATATTAAATCATAGGTTAGCCTAGCATTCTAATGGGGATTTCCATTTAGCAATCTTTTATCTACCTAAAAGATAAAAGATTTATAATTTCTTGGAATCTCCTATGACTTGAATAATTTCTTGGTGATTCAAATATAACAACATCCATTTCCTTGTTATAATATTTATCTTCATTACCTATTCTAGAATGATTATCTATAGGAGACATTTTATAGTTATGAACACTTGCAGATACAAACTTTTCAATATTAAAAATCTTAGATTGTTATCAATATCCCTTCTTATAGCATATTATTGCTAGAGAGATGTAGTATTTTGTATGATCTCTCAATAAGAAATTCATCTCTTCATAAAATTCACCTATATATAAGCCAACCTTATTGAATCATTTGACCTTACATTATCTAGAATATCTCTAACAACCTTTGTAAATCTCATGTTGAAAATAGGGACCAATTCCTCTTCATCTTTCTCCATATGAATGAGTGTATTAATGAATGAATACACGTCCATCTCCTCACCAAACTAATCCATGAACGCTACTTTCAACTCTTTCCATGAGGAAATAAAAAAATATTGGTAAATTAGAGAACCAATCCTTTGCATCTTCCTTAAAGGACCAGAAATATAACCTCATAACAACATCATCTCCAATCTCATAATCTCCCATTAAATCACTAAAATATTGAAGATGCCTATTTTTTTGATTTAGTGCTATTGCCACTAAAATTTTGCAAGTGGTCTCTAATTACATTTGGAATAAGATTTGGATAATTAAGGTTACCACTAAAGTCAAGCAATTTGTACCTTCTATCAAATAAAGGTATTATTTGAGGACATGACTTATGCTATTTTACATCATGCATTATGACATTTGAATACATAGGATAAATCTAGAGTGGCACTCCATTTTTTGATCTATCCCTAGTGAGAACCTAATCCCTTTATCAACATTTTCCATGACTTCTTCCAAACAAGTTTTCAAGATTGATGAGGTGGAGATTGGCCTCATCATATTTTTTTATATTGAATATAGTTTACAAAAATATGAATCCATTACAGTTCAATTTTAAACATTTGTATGTTCAACAATATAGTAACATGTTACATATCAGATATTGGAGTCTTGTTTCCGCATTTTCTATTTTATATTTTATTCTCAAGGTCTGTTATTTTCATTGAGTTGATTCATGTTTGATGTGGTTTTTTCTGCTTGATTTGGCCAACCTTTTAAACTCTTTTGTTGATCTAGGTATTTTTTCACTTGTTCTTTGTATTTCATGTTATTTTTTCTTTGTAACTCTATGTATTATACCGTAAATTGGTTATTACATTCTTTAATAAAATGCCAATGGTTTTAATGTTGCTCTATTTTCATGTCCCTCTCCACTCTTCCATCTTTACTCTTCTTGGTGGTTTTATTTTTGGATTTCTTCCATAGATCTTCTACCTACATTAAAGCATTAAAGAGTATGAGTCTTCTTGTAGACTCAGTAAGTATTCTATTCTTACCTTGGAACCACTCTTCATTTCTAGCTTTCTAAATTAACCATAAAATATCAGTAGAAAGAATTAACCAAAAAAAAAAGTAGTTTATCTAATTTTTCTATGAATCCCATTAAATTTTCAGTCCAGTCTATTTTACCCACTTCCCCCCATCCATTTAAATTTGAGAAGAACATAAGCCAAATTTCCTTTGCAAAAAGGCATTCATAAAAAATGTGCATAATAGATTTAGGCATCTTACAAATTTCACAATTTTTTAAGTTGTTAGAAGTAGAGATGCCTGAGAGCTTATGTAGCATAATCAACCATCTGAAGCATTCCTTTTTTGGTTCGATATTATCATTCCAAATCCATTTAAAGTACTTAGTCAAAAAAATTATCTTCTAGCTCTAAATTCTAGAATTTATTCAAGTAGTTCAGAATTTCCTTATTATTAGCTAAGGCCTTATAGACATTCTTAGTTTTAACTTTATTTAACTCATTTCCATCTACCCATTTACACCTATCCATATCTTTGTAGTTTGGTTCATGTTAAGTAGTATACCCTAATTTCATAATTGCTTCTCTCAAAGTAGTATATGTTCTTCAATGGGTTTGAGGCAGATTAAATTATGTCCTTAGGCCCTCCTAGCTTTTAAGTTGTTTATTATTCATGTCTTTAAAAAAATTATTCATTTTCTATTACATTCTTTTGTTGATCATCCTTGAAAAAGTGCAATCTTGAGGTTTTTCTTTATGGCATAAGTTCCACCATATTGAATCATAGTCTGCAACTACCCCACATTTTTTTACCAAGTGTTTAATCTATTCCCAAGCCTTCCAAAGGCTTCTAAAGATATTGGATCCAATTGGGGTAACTAGGAAGTTTCCAAACAATACATCATAGAGGGGCAGTTGATCCCAATCTTTAGCATACTTTGGGGAAGCCATTTCAATGTTATTTCTTACTAGTATCTTCCAAGGTTCATTACCATGTGATGATTTAAAGAACCACTTTACAACAAGCTATTTTATAAGATCTTTTAGGCCAAGCCCCCACCATATTTGTTCATACAAAACCAGTCCCATTTCAGTGTTGCTTTTTTTCTTTTTTTCTTTCTCATCTGACCATAAAACCTGCTTTATTCTTTTATGGATCTCATTAATTTGGTAGCTATTGATTAGCTACATTGAGGAGTAGTACAAGTTATATGAAGATAGAATTTTTTGTTAGATCTAAATCCTCCCAACACTGGAGTAGCAGTTTTTATTTCATTTGTTTAAATTTTTATCAATTCTTTCTTTGACCCAACTCCACATATTTTTTAAATAAGGATTGATGGAGAATGGGATACCTAAGTATCTCACTTATTTATTTGGACCCCCCATTGGAAACCAAAATTGGCTAGCCAATCTGGGGGATTATTTTCCCAACAAAGTAAGATGGATTTTTTCCTAGAGATTTTTTCTCCAAATGCTTCACAAAAGATGTTCATTTTATGCATTATATTTTCAATGTTTATTTTTTGGAGATGGACAAATAGTGCAATGTCATCTAAAAATTGTACATCTATTAATTCCTCTTCATTAGGCAAGGTTATCCCTTTATTCTTAGGACTTCCAATATATTCCCTTAATAGATAGTACATGGCTTATGAGGCTATGACAAAAAGTGAGGGGGCTAGAGGACACCCTTTGTCTTATAGATCTTTTTTGTAAAAGTTGGTATAAAATAACTCTACACCATGCAAGATTTGGCTGAAGATTATAGGCACCCAGGATCTAGGAACTTCATGAAAGCACAAGAGAGGTCAAATATGAAAGAATAATGCTATTATATCAAATGATGTAAATGATAGCAATTGTTCTATCAATGATGACAATAAATATAAATATGATTTATATATGAGACCACCTGGTTATATAGTTAAGGTGAGACATAGGATTGAATAGGATTATGACAAGTGTCTTAATCCTATGACATGAGACAAATTATTATAACTACCTAGGACACATGTGTTAAAATTCAAAATATAAGATAAGATCTAATGACAACTAATACCTTCTATAAATATTCCCTCCTAGGACCTAAGTAAAGTTAACATGTAAATAGGACCTATTAATGACTACATAGGTAAAACACCTATTTACACCAACACCCTTCCTTAAGTGAAACTTAGTGGGTAGTAGATTATTATGAAAATGACACAAGGATGATTCTCAGCTTCGAGGCCATGTTAGGTACCCATGTACAAATGCAAATGCAATCTCCCACAAACAGAGAAAAGGAGAAAACCCAACAGGAAAAACCTCCTCTCCAAAAGAGAGATGAAAACAAAATTCTCTCAATGATTAATGAGAAGTAAAAAACCCCATATGAGGAAAAATACCCCCCATAAGAGAGAAGAAAAAGAGAGACCATGCAACCCCCTCAATGTTGAGTCTCCTGCAAATATGGTAGAAGCTCGACATTGAATATTGAAGATGATCCAAGAGCACCGAACAATGTTCCTACCCTTAGGAAGAAACAAAACCAATATGGTATGTAGGATGTCTTCCCATTCTTGAAAGGAAGATGTGGCAAGAAGGATGATGTGTTGTCTCTCTGAAGAATGCTCAAGTGTCTCCATGTCGATTCTGAAAGTTGTCATGCTCTAAATAGGCGTTCTAGGCCACACTATCAAAGAAGACAATCCAAAATCTACTAGAAACAATTGTTGAACACAGTCCAAAGACAAGGATACCTCCTCTAAAGAAAAATAATCCTCCTCCAAATTTTGTCCAAAAGTATCCACACTCATGTCAAATTGCAAACGATGATCATGCAAAGAATGAACAAGAGGGCCTGAGTGTTCCCTCGCAACAACTGAAGAAGGATCATCTTCATCAAAGAGAATATGTCAGACAATCAATGATGTCTCCCAAATTTGAAATTTGGAGCTCATAAAATAAGCCAACAATATCTATCAAGTACTCATCCCAAGTAGTCATTTTTGGAAAATGATGTATGTCCTACTACACTAAATCACAAGGAAACAAAACAGTGGAATCACAAGCATCCTTAGGTACAAAAATAGATGGAGATGAGATATCAATGCATTGTATTCTACTACATCTATCATCCCCTATTGTGTCCTCAAAGCATGATGAAGTAAGAACACTAGATGATTCTACCAATGTTGGATTACAAGAGTCCTCGGCCTCGAGATGTTGACTCATAGATAATATGAACCCTCTAAATCTGGATTAGGAGCCATAGAAACTAAAGTCCCAATAGTCTTGATAGGAGGAGAAGGAGAAGGTTCTATGTCATCAAAAAACCATACCTTTCTCAATGAGCAAGCTTAGTAGCTATGTTATCATCATAGGTCAAAACTCAGCAAGTAGAACAAGACAATCCACAATAGGATCTTCTCAGGATGAAGGTTCATTTGAGTCTCCATACATCTCCCAAAGTTTGGTGATAAGGTCACAAGGGATCTCAATACCATCAATGGCCAATTGTGTGTCAATATTACAACTACGGACAATTACTCCTAAGATATGTTCTACTTTTATGTCCCACACAACTCTCTTCCATTTTGATGAAGGTTTAGGAACTAGTCCATAGAGATATGGAAAAATATTAAGCCACCTACAATGTGTTAGGATTACAACTTGCCAAGACTTAAAGTTCCATTGATTTAACCTAATTACAGTAGCATGCATTTTGATACCCATATTAAGCTCCTCAATTTTAGTCACACAATAGACCAATCAAGAGGCATAATCCAACAAAAGAAAAACATTAACCCCCCCAAATTACTCAATCATGAAACCCCCCAAGCAAGATATGAGGTTGGCACTTTATTCTTAGTGTGATTATAGGTACCACTTGCTAACAACAACAAAGTGGACTTGATCTTAGTGCATACAAATTGCCAGATTTGGCCACAAACTCAAAATATTTTTTTTACACAAAATGAGATAAATATGATCCTACCACGAGAAATTACATGAAAAATTATGCGCTTTCAAAAAAAATCACCCAAAAATGTTACCGAAGGAGCAAGAATGGAGCCCCAAAAGTTCCCAAAATGAGAACGGCTCATAAAAACTTATGATAATTTGCAATTTTTGAAAAAACCAAGCACCAAAATCAAAAACCAACTACACCACTGCAAAGAGCGTGAAATTCTACCTCAAATAAAAAAAACTGCTAGAGAAAAGGACGCTGGATGACTGAGTTATGGATCTCCAAAAATTTCCCTCCAAAATGAAAAATGTGTTGGAGAGAGAGGAAAAAATATCCAAAAGGTGTTGACATCATTGTTGATGTAGTGATGACATCAACAAAGTAGCCAATTAAATTTGACGACAAGGGGCCGTCACCGATAGAAATATACTCTGCCCAGAAATGGAATATTCTCCTATCAAAATATTTGCTTGGAATATTCTTCTCACAATGATGATAGAATCTCCCTAATGTCGGCGAAATATGTTATTTTAAGCCTGGAATATTCATCAAAAAAAAATTTTTAGCCGCCTAGAATCTGTGGATTGTGTCGGAATATGCAGCGATTGGCAGCGAAGCTTCTAGCGAGTCTGCAGGAAGGACGTGGTTGTGACTGCCAATAGCATCAGGCCTCATGGCACAACCACAATGGCCTAATATAGTCATGTAGGTCTAGGATACCCTGCATATCGTAGACTACAAAATATTTTATATTTATTTATTTTTTAAAAAATTATAAAAACCTTTATATAAAAATCCAAAAATTATTGAAATTATATTTTTCTCCTCAAAAATTTATGTAGACCTGACACAATTTTTGTAGCGACTATACCGTCCTACAATTATGATGATTGTACGACCGTATGAATAGCAAAGGAGGGGAAATTTTTTCCTCAAGCTCTGGGTGAAGTGCTCAATTTTTTGTGATTTGACAATCGATCTTGGGGTTTTTGGGCCTCTTGGACATGATGGTAGGGTTTGTTTTGACCCAAAGTGTTCCAAAATCACAACTACCTTTTGGATCTAGCAACCACTGTTTAGCTTCAAACCCTCATATATTTGTCCTCATATGTCTGATTTAGATAAAACAAAAGGAAAAAATAACTTTCTCAAACCCTCTAATCTCAATGATGGGCTCAGATTTGCACTAACAAGCTCCAAAATGAACATGCAATATAAAGAGACAAAGAGGAAACCCCCAAATCTGGTATTTCTTTCAATCTTTTCTAATTTTTTAGGTCATCATTCGATACAAGAGAAGAGCATACTCAACTTTTGAAGATCTTTCAATATTTGCAACCTAGATCTCTCAATAAAGACTAACAAGAAGCAATCCCGTGAGCTTTGATACCATCTAAAAGTTGGTATAGAATAACTCTACACCATGCAAGATTTGGTTGAAGATTATATCCACCCAAGATCTAGGAACTTCATGAAAGCACAAGAGATATCAACTATGAAAGAATAATGCTATTATATCAAAGGATACAAATGATAGCAATTATTCTATCAATAATGACAATCAATATTAATATGATTTATATATGAGACCACCTAGTTATGTAGCCAAGGTGAGACATAGGATTAAACAAGATTATGATAAGTGTCTTAATTGTATGACATGAGATAATTTATCATGACTACCTAGGACACGTGTTAAAATTCAAAAGATAAGATAAGATCTAATGACAACCAACACCTTCTAGAAAGATTCCCTCCTAGGACCTAAGTAAACTTAACATGTAAATAGGACCTATTAGGTAAAACACCTATTTATACCAACATCTATAAATGAATCTTTTCTGAAAGTGAACCATTTATGTCCACTTGTACCACTGCATCCTTCATTAAGGTTTGAACCATCTAGCAGAATACACTAGGAAAGCCAAAGGCCTCCAAAGTCATTAACACAAAATGCCATTCAATTCTATCATAGGCCTTCTCAAAGTCTATCAAGAGAAAACTTGTGTTTTGATTGGACCTTTTTGCCCAATCCATAGCTTCACAGCTAGTTATAATATTTTCTAGGATGTATCTACCTTTAATTAAACTTGTTTGGGTATTACTAATAATGGAGGGGATAATGTCTACAATTCTTAGTGCTAATATTTTTACAAAAAAATTATAAGATATATTGAGTAAAGTGATTGGCCTCAAAAAATTTATTAGTGTTTTGTCACCCTCCTTAGGAATCAATTTTATGATACCAGTGTTAATTTACTCACCTAGAGAGCCCTTATTTATAGCTTCCAAGTAGACTTGTAATAGATCATCCCCAACCCAACTTAAATTTTTCTTATAGAATTTTATTGGCGAACCATATGCTCCTGGTGATTTATCATTCTTAAGGATTTAGATTGCTTTTTCTACTTCTATTTTTTATATCCCTGTTCTCAAGCTTTCTACATCATCCTTGGACAATTTTTTTGGAATTGAGCTTTTACAAAGCCTTCTAGCATCTCTAGTCTAAATATTTAATATTACAGAGGTAAATAATGAGCTATAAAATTCAAAAAATTGTGTTGAAATGCTTTTTTGATTAGTAACTAATCTATTTTATGTCCAAATTGAACTTACTCTTTCAGTATTATTTTTCTCTTTTAGGGCTCTAGAGAAGTATTTTGAGCCTCTATCCCCACTACTTAACCAATTTAATTTGGCCCTATATTTTGTTTGCTTAATATTTGCTCAATTCATTTTTGGTATGAGTTAATTCTTCATTAAGGCCTTCATTTTTTGGGTCAATTTGTAAGCTTGCTTCCATTTTAAATAGATTTTCCTACAAGGTATTCTCATACCTTCTACTGTCCAAAGATTTTTTCTTTCCTATAGTTTTAAAGATAGTTCTCTAACCTTTGACATTGTTTCCCATCTTTCTATTGCAGAGTTATCTTTTAAGATCCATTTGTTTAATTCTCTAAAGGTATAGATTATATCACAATATTCCTCATCTTTAAGTAAAGACGTATTTAGCATAACTTTTTCTTTCTTTCTAGGACTTACTATTCTTTTTTTTGCTACTAATATCTTCACCTTTAGTGAGTGATGATCAAATAATGTATATGGATGCACATTTACTCTATCTCCAGCTTCAATTATGTCAAAGGTGAAGAAATATTTGTTTGTATAAAATCTATTTGTTTCCACCATGTATACCATATACTTTGGATTTCCTTTTTAGTCCTTCTATTGGGTCAATCAGGTTAAGCCTATTTTTCATTTTATACCAATAATATTTTTCCTCCCCTTTCCAACCCATATCTATTCCACCAACTTTATCTTCATTATTATCTATCATGTTAAAGTCTCCTTCTATTATCCATGGTAGGTCTTGAAGGTTATGAAACCATTTCCATAGCTCTACTCTCTCCCTAAACTCATTTCGGGCATAGATTGAGCAAATACCGAATTTCCTATTATCTTTTTCTAAGATTAACCAAATAACTCTATTTTAAGGTGAGACCCCATGTTCAATTACAGAGTTCTTCCATTTATTTGACAAAAGGATGACAAACCCACCTTTTCATTTTTCATTTTTGGAGTAGTAATGAGTAGAATCCTTCCAAATAAAATTCAAGTTGGTTTTGAGGACAAAGTTAATTGCCTTAACCTCTTGCAAAAAGATAACTTCTTCATCTGAATTTTGATTTAAAAATCTATTAACAACATATTTTATATTTGGGGACTCAAGTCCCCTTATGTTCCAGCTTAAGCACTTAAAGATTATATGTTTCCATTATTTATAGTTCGTCTTCATATTTTTCATCAGCTTCTTAAAATTATCAAAATGTTTAGGTAGTCTCTCTTCTTTTGGGTTCTTTTTATATACAAATCGTCTAACATTTTCCTTTCCTGCCTTCTTTTTCTTCTTATTTTTGTTATGATCCACTCCTTACCTCTATTGAGATCATTATCAATTTTAGGAGTACAATTTTCTCCTTCATTTTGGGTGTTTATTTCTATAGGGATCCCCTTCCCCTTTGAAATTTATTTACTTGTGAAACAAAGAAAAAAGGAACCCTAGGTCTAATGTGTAAACCTAGGATTCAAACTTGGGTGTTTTATTTGTTTTTCTTATGTTTCATTAAGATGGAGATCAACAAGGTGATTATATTGACTTTCAACCATGAATGTGATCCAATCAAACCCGAATCTCTATCCTTTAGGGTCTTGGAATTATTTGGAATTGATTTGATATGATTAACCTAATTAGAATATGTGACCTGATATATAAAACGCAATAACCTGACAATTAACAAAATGAAACAATAACTTCCAAGCAAATCTGGGAAGTGTAGAGGACTGTGTACCTATCCTGAAAAGTTAATTTTGATTATTGTATGAGGATAGAGTCACCTTAGGGCATATGTGTCCTTTTATGCTACTTTTGTTACATTTTTGAGGTTCTCTGGTGACAGGTCTAAGCTTTTGAATCTCAGTTGTAGAATTGTTGGAACACTGTCGGATAATTTTGTAGCTGAGTTTTTGTGATTTGAAAAGATGTAGGGATTTAATTGCAACAATAAATATTTTTTCTTCAAGATTCCTTCAATCCTCTTCAAACCTAAGATTTGCACATTCTAGAGAAGAGATATTGTGCCATTTAGGGGCTTGCCTTAGTCAAACCCCGTGTTAGTGTTTCCACTTCTACAATAGCAATGCCAATGATAAAATAATAATGGATATGAAGGAATGATGAAATCGCTAAGTGCTAAAACTCACCACTCTTCAATAGTTTTCTTGAAGGACTAAAGTCATACACATCACCTCAAGGTCTTAGATCTTGCTTGCTTGATTTTCTTGAATGCTTTGGAGACCTACAAAAGTGTTAACCTTCACAAAACAATGATAACATGAACACACATGAACTCACATAGGATTTGACATGATGTTAGTGTAATGACCTAACCCTTACATAAAGTAAAAATTTCCAAATTTACATCATGCAAGTAAATAAACATGCCAATAAGTCATAGCAATAAATAATTTATTTCTTTTATTGATAATATATGAACAAGATATCATATTAAAATTAAAATAAAGATTCCATTTCATTACAATAACTTCACAAGTATAAGTAATGAGAAAACATACCTTTACAAACATAGCTCTAATGAGCTTTAGAACTAATAGTAGTAAGAAGGTCTAAGAATCTGTCCTTTCAAATTTTGGTACTTCAATAGCCTGCTGTGGAGAAGAAGCATCACTTGGGCACTTTTTTGCTAGCCACGAACTTATAATGCGGTCCCCCACACATCTATCATCCGATAGATGGCCCTCCCTTCGATGAAGAGATTGGTAGAGTAGCCGATACTATTAACCAACTGAGCATAGTGTTGTGTCCTACATAACTAGATCTTGTGCAGTACGACAACTCTCAAACTAGCATGTAATATGGGATCATGGTGAACTGACAATGTAATCATCACACAGTCTAAGTGGATGTTTGTACATTACACTACTCTGATCAAAGTGTTTCATACAATATTTCTATTAAGGGTCATCTATCACATACACTATTAAGGGTCGATTTGACTTAGGGCTATCTTACACTACGCATAGGTTTTATCCTTCAATGGGTAAATCTGTCACCTAGACTAACCTAGAACAAACTAATCTACTAGTAATGAATCTATTTATCAAGTAAGTACACAAGCCTACTCCCATGCTTATCCTAGGAGTAACACAAGCTTTCCTAGTTAACTTAATAACTTAGTCGGTGTACCTCAAGTGACTCTTTCATTCAAATCAAGCCTAGTAAATAATAACTAGTATAAACACCATTCTCCTACTATGGAGTAACTACAAACACATTGCATCCCATGTTCAAACATATCTAGTATATTTAAATACCTATGTTGTACCTCTTATAACATAGTTGAATTCCTCGGTCAAGTAATCTCTTTGACATATCTAGTATAGTTAAATACTTGTGTTGAACTATCTCTTCGACATTTATAGTACAATTAAGTATTTGTGTCAAGAAAACTCTCCTATTATGGAGTACTTAAAAACATGTTATGAAAATAAATCTAAAGGCTTCAATTCCCTTTTTCAAAAGACATCAAAAATACTTCTATTTCACAGGAAGAAAAGACATTTCATGCAGTATAGAAAACACAATAATTACTTGCAAACAATAAGAAGTAGAAAACCCCATGCCTATTTACACTTATCCCAAATTGATGGAAAAGTTGCTTCCACTTTCAGCTCAATCCAGTTTCTTGAATTAAGTTCCTAGTCCCTCAAAAGATGATAATTTCCTCACAAAAATTCCCTCTTTCTCAATCTCAAAATTCACTAGCAGGAATGACGTATTCCTTGGGTAGAATACATTTCTCTCCAAGATAATAGTAGCTCACAGAAATGTGAACATTGTTTGAATACTAAGATGACTCAGAATTATGATTATTGGCTTCTTATATTGTTCAATCAGTAATTGCAAATTGAATATATAAGATCACAGAATAATACACATATGACAAATAACAAAAGCTAATGAAGAATAATGAAAACCTGTGAGTGAATGAAATGAAAAGAGTAATGTGTATTAGGAAGGTTGGGGTGACTATTTATAGAGCCTAGCCTCCAACAATTTCCTTTTTATTTTGGCATGTGGTTTTCCACCATTGTCATTGGACATTTTCAATCTGGAGGTGGCGCTAATTCCCTGCCATACTCAACACATACAATGGTGAGTCATCCTCCAGCAATTGATAGCATAGTGAAGACTAGTTCCAAAGCACATGGAGAAATTGTATCAATCGAGACCTACAGGTTTGTTCTCAGATGTGGTGCCAATTTCATATTATGGTGGTTTAAGATGACAACAGAGAAAAGGTCATTTGTTAAATCGTGTCCACACAGCCTATTTTCTAGGCTGAATAGATAGAACTTGTTACTGTGTTTGATTTGATCTTTCCACAAATTATTGACTTATTCCAACGTTGAAATTCCTTTCAGTGATTTCATATCTACGTTGGATTTTATCAGGGCGCGTGACTTCACAAGCGTCATATTTGATTTAATTTCCATTTTCTTTTCAAAGTTCAATGATGAATGTTTAATTGAATAGAAATAATTTGATTTCCCAAGTTCGAATGATATATTTCAGAAATGTTTTGATTCACAAAGTTGAAATAATAAAATAATTTGACTTCCATAGTTGAATGATAAATATTCAATTGATTAGGAAATAATCTGAATTCCAAATTTGTATGATTTAATATTTAATCAATTAGGAAATAATTCAATTTCCAAAGTTGAGAGATTAATATTAAATCAATATAGGAAATAATTTGATTTCCAAATATGAGACTAAATGAAAAATATATATATTATATTATATATATATTTAAAGTTCCTAAATAATATACATATATATATATATATATATATTAAATACCTTGGTATAATATATATATGTATTAATTTTACTATAATATATATATATATATATAATATTAATATATATTTACATATATATATATATATATATTTATCCCATTACATATATATCGTGAGCTAGTCAGCATAAATCTGATATATATATACATATATATATATATATGTAAATTCGTAAGGCAATAATAATAATAATACCCACATAATACAGGATGTTGTATGTTGTGGTGGCGTTGTTGATATGTGGTTGTCATTGATGTCAACGCTATTAGTATTAATGTCTTTAAGACTATATATGTCGAGGATATTGAGAAAATTGTAATAAAATATGTTACAGGTTATCTATGAAGCTGTGAAGATCAGTATGGTAGAAAGTTCAGTATGTTGATAGTGAGATGTTGTGGATTAAAGGGTTTGTTTTCAAGCCTATCTAGTTTCTACTTCGAAAGTTTTAGAGGTGCAAATGAATATTTGAGAAAGTTATAAGTTTATGTGTTCTGACAGTTATTCTATTACTACAAATGGTGTCCATGGAAGAAGATAACATGTATCTGATAATCAGAGTTGTTGTGTATGTTACCATGGTGTTCATGTGCGTTTCTAGATCATGTTTTATCTATGTTGCATGTCCGCATTGATCATTGTGCTTGTGATCCGAGATTTTCTCTTGCATGTTCATGTTTTTCATGTTCATGGTTGACAAGGTGTTTGAAGCGTGTTGTGGATCTTCAAGGAAGAATCTTTGAAGGTTTTTTGTGTTCGAGAACATTTTTTTGGGTCTCTACTATGTTGTGGCCAACCTTGGTTAATGTGCATTGATAATCTTTATTGTTTTGTGCCAATAGTTTGCATTCATTCTATTATTTTTTTGAAGCCCACATGAAGCAATGTAATTTCTTATTGCAGATATATATAAGTGATTGTTTCTTCATTTGGTATGTATGTGAAATGTGAAGTGTACGAGTGTTATGTGCAAAAAAGGTTCAGATCATTCGAAGGAAGAGCAAAGTGCGAAGAAGAGTGAAATAAAGTGAAGTGTTCATGTGCTTAACCGGAACTGTACTCAGGCATTAGCAGAAGCTACTTTCTCAGTTCGAATTCTTCAGATGGATTTAATTTGAATATTTTTTGTAAGACGGTGAGTCTTCCTTTGAGCGGTGAGCTTTAGGTAGTGTGCCTGAATGCATGTGCATTCCTCATATATTCTTCTTATACTTTTAACAGGGTATAACTTGTGGATTAACCTCCACCGTGGTTTTTCCCCTAACAGGGTTTCCACGCAAAAATCTTGGTGTTATGTGTGTTTCTGATCTGTTGTTGATTCATGCTTTCACTGTTATTAATCAGGTCTGAGAATAAAGGTTAATAAGTTTAACAAGTTTGAAATTATGTGACAATTGATTCACCCCCCCCCCCCTCTCAGTTGTCTACCCTTGTGTTGCCAACAATTGGTATTAGAGCAAGTTCCTTGAAATAAGTTTAACTGCTTGAGGTGATCTGGGATGGTGACATACAAGAAGTATAGTCCGAGATTTGATGGAACAAATTATTCTTTGTGGAAGACTCAGATGGAGTGTTACTTGAGATGCATAAGTGAATCCTACTAGAACATTACATGCAATAGGTATATTATTCCTCAGAATGGTCCTACTACTGCTGTTGAGATTAGGGATGTTGAATGTAACATCAAGGCTAGGGAAGCATTATTGAGTGCTTTGATTGATTCATACAAAATAAAATTTGCAGCCATTGAGGAGCTTTGAACTATGACAAATATAACCAGAGATATTTTGGTTGGTAAAATTACTGCTTTTGTGTTGAGTGAATTCAGTGATGCCCCTCCGAAGATAGAATTTTCATTTAAAGCTACTACTTTCGGGAGAGACAAGTAGAGATATGATCCGGGTGAAAGTTCTTCTAGAAAGGTATTCAGATATGAGGAAGAAATGAGATAGATTGAAGAAGAAGAAAGAAAAATGAATGAGCTTGAAGCACTTATTGTCAAAAGGGAAGCCATAGGAGAAGGTAAGTATAACAAAAAAATTCCTATTAAATGTTTCTCTTCCAATAAGATAGGTCATTTTGCATCAAGGTGTCCAGAAAGACCTTACAAGCCTAAATTTCAAAAGAAGTGTTACTATGTTGTTGATGAAGGTGTGACAGATGATGAATCTGACAAAGGGAATGTAATTGAAGATGAGTTTGTATTTATTGCTATCAAGGAAAATAATCCTATGTCTACTAAATTTGTTAGTTGTACAAATGTGGAGAAAGCTCTAGCAGCTTGATTTGAAGAAAAAGATGAATGGGTAATTGATAGTGGATTTTTACATCACATGATAGGTGATAAAAGTAAATTTGTAAGCCTGGAGAAGTATGATGGTGGTGTTGTAAGATTTGGTGACAATGGTGATATAATCTATGGTAGAGGATGCATTTCTTTTGATGGTAGGCATAATACTGATGATGTTCTTTATGTTGAAGGTTTGAAGCATAATCTTCTGAGTGTTGGATAGATGGTTGATAAGGGATACAATCTTCAATTAAAAGATGGAAAATGTAGCATACTAGGAAGTTTTGGAAATGTGATTGCTTCAAGTACTAAAACAAAAGGTAACATATTTTATCTAAATGTTGCTAGTAAAATTTGTCTGATTGCTCAAGTTGATGAAAGTTGGTTGTGGCATAGAAGAATGTGTCATGTAAAATTTGACAATATTATCAAGATAAGAGATCTTCCTAAGTTGGTAAATCCTACTAATACCATATGCAAGGAATGTCAGTTAGGAAAACAAACTAGAATTTCATTTCGAAGCAAACAACATTGTTCAAATGAATTGTTGGAGCTTGTGCATAGTGACTTGTGTGGTCCTGCTAGAATCATAAGTCTACAAGGTTACAGGTACTTCATTTTGCTTATTGATGATTACTCTAGGATGATGTGGGTTACTTTCTTAAGGGAGAAATTTGAAGCTCTAGAAAAGTTCAAGATCTTTAAGGATATGGTTGAGACGGAGACAAGTCTAAAGATTAAGTGTTTGAGATCAGATAGAGGTGGTGTATTTACTTTCGGTGAGTTTAACTCTTTTTGTGAAGAACATGGGATAAAGAGAAAATTATATGCACCGCGCACCCCTCAACAGAATGGAGTTGTTGAAAGGAAAAATAGGATAGTTCAAGATGTTGCTATAACTATGATGTTGGAAGGAAATGTCCCTCATATCTATTGGAGAGAAGTTGTAAGTACTTTTGTTTATATCCTTAACCAGGTACAAATCAAAGGTAATACTGGTAAGACTCCTTTTGAGCTATGGTTTGGTCATAATCCTACTATTAGATATTTTAAAATCTTTGGGAGTAAATGCTATATCAAGAGAGATGAAGATATATGAAAGTTCAATGCTAGAAGTGATGAAGGAATCTTTCTTGGTTATTCTACTAAGAGTAAGGCCTACCGATGCTACAACAAGAGATTGAAGAAAATGGTTGACAGTGCAAACGTTAAGGTTGATGAAGACATTGCTAGACCCTCCAGAACCTATGGATATGATTTTAATTATTAGAATGACAATAAAAAAAAGAGTCAAACTTCAAATCAAGTTCAGATCATTCTGGTGAATCAAGAAGATCAAGAAGAAGGAGAGACTAGTGAAAGTACAGAAGAGAGATCACAAGAGCCTAAAATTCAAGAACACTCTAAGACTCCAACGTATGTGGGATTAAATCATTCAGAAAATTAGATTATTGAGAAGAATAATACATGGATTCTTGTTCTTAGACCTAAAGACAAAAATCTAATTGGAACTAAATGGGTCTTTAGAAACAAATTGAATGATCAAGCTGAAGTTATCAAAAACAAAGCAAGACTGGTATGTAAAGGATACTCTCAGATGGAAGGAATTGACTTTGAAGAAAAAATTTCTCCTATTGCTAGAATTGAAGTTGTGAGATTGTGTCTTGCTTATGTTGCCTACAAAAAATATAAATTTTATCAAATGGATGTCAAGTCAGTATTTCTAAATGGTGAATTAGAGGAAGAGGTGTATATTGAGCAACCTAATGGATTTCAATTGAGTGATCAAGGAGATATGGTTTGTCGGTTGAAGAAAGCATTATATGGACTCAAGCAAGCCCCTAGAGCTTGGTATGCCATATTGGATAAGTACTTTTTGAAGCTTGGAATTAACAAAGGTATTGTTGATAGTAATCTATATTTCAAAATTGATAATGATAAAGACTTTTTTGTGGAAGTCTTTGTTGATGATATCATTTTTGGAGGAGATGATGGTTTGTGCATGAAGTTTGCTAATGAGATGCAGAATGAGTTTGAGATGTCAATGATTGGAGAGTTGAAATTCTTTTTGGGATTGCAAATTACTCAGGTAGATAAAGGGATCTTTATATCCCAATCCAAGTATGTAAGAGAACTGCTAAAGAAGTTTGGTATGGAAGATTCAAAACCAATCGGTACACCCATGGTGACCAGATGTAAGTTGACACAAGATGATTCTCTGAAGGCAAATCAGACTAGATACAGATCAATGATTGGTGGATTGATTTATTTGACTCAAACTAGACCTGATATCATGAATACTGTATGCATTTTTGATATATTTCAAGCCAATCCTAAGGAATCTCATGTGACTGATGTGAAGAGAATTTTTAGATACTTGAAGGGAATAGTTGATTTTGGCCTGTGGTATCCTAAAGATGATGATCTTACTTTAAGTGCCTTTACTAATGTTGATTGGGCAGGAGATGTGAATGACAGGAAAATTACTAGTGGTGGTGCACTTTTCTTGGGAAAGAAACTAATTTCATGGTTAAGCAAAAAGTAGAATGTTGTTTCTTTGTCTACTGCAGAGGCAGAATATATTGTTGTTGCTAAAAATTGTACTCAAGTATTGTGGATGAAGTAGATGTTGAAAGATATCAAAGTTTTGTATGATGAACCTATTACCATATTTTGTGATAACTCAAGTGCTATAAACATTTCTAGGAATCCGATGTTGCATTCAAAGACCAAGCATATATCTATCAAGTACCACTTTTTGAGAGATAAGCTGAGTGATAAGAGAGTCAGACTGGAGTATGTGCTTACTAAGGAATAGATTGCACACATCTTTACTAAGCCTTTTCCAAGGATACTTTTGAGTATCTCATAGGGAAGTTAGGGGTGATTACCCCTCCTAATCAGAACTAAGATGCATAGTCTTTGCATCATTTTGTGCATTCACAGTCATATCTTGATCCAGATTGAGGTTGTGGTGGCTACTACTCAGGGGGAGTAGTCAGATGATTCAGATATGTGGTTCAAAGCTTATGTACCTTTGCCATTGATGTCAAAGGGGGAGAAGAGTAATGTGAAAAACTCCTGGATAACTAAGGGAGAAGAAGAGCAATGTGTAAAGGGGAGATTGTTGGAAGAAGAGTTAGTTGCATTGATGGTGTGTTTTTCACATCATGTGTTGCCATCAATGCCAAAGGGGGAGATTGTTGGATGTTATGGTCATGTTTTTGATATGTGGTTGTCATTGATGTCAACATTATTAGCATTAATGTCTTTAAAACTGTATATGTTGAGGATATTGAGAAAATTGTAATAAAATGTTACAAGTTGTCTGTGAATCTGTGACGATCAGTATGGTAGAAAGTTTAGTATGTTGATAGTGAGATGTTGTGGATTAAAGGGTTTGTTTTCAAGCCTATATAATTTATACTCTGAAATTTTCAGAGGTGCACATGAATATTTGAGCAAGTTATAAGTTTATGTGTTCTGAAAGCTATTTTGTTACTACAAATGGTGTTCATGGAAGAAGATAATGTGTATCTGATAATCAGAGTTGTTGCATATGTTACTATGGTGTTCATGGACATTTCTAGATCATGTTCTATCTATGTTGCATATCTGCATTGATCATTGTGCTCGTGATCCAATATTTTCTCTTGCATGTTCATGGTCGACAAGGTATTTGAAGCATGTTGTGGATCTTCGAGGAAGAATCTTTGAAGGTTTTTTGTGTTCGAGAACATTTTTTTGGGTCTCTACTATGTTGTGGCCAACCTTGGTTGATGCACATTGATAATATTTATTGTTTTGGGCCGACAGTTTGCATTCATTCTATTATTTTGTTGAAGCCACATGAAGCAATGTAATTTCTTATTGCGGATATATATAAGTGATTGTTTCTTCATTTGGTATGTATGTGAAATGTGAAGTGTGTGAGTGCTATGTGAAAAAAAGGTTCAAATCATTTGAAGGCAGAGAAGATTTTGAAGAAGAGTGAAAGAAAGTGAAGAAGTGTTCATGTGCTTAACTAGAACTGTACTCAGGCATTAACAGATGCTACTTTCTCAGTTCAAATTCTTCAAATGGATTTAATCTAAATATTTTTTGTAAGACAATGAGTCTTCCTTTGAGCAGTGAGCTCTAGGCAGTGTGCTTGAATGCATGTGCATTCCTCATATATTCTTCTTATACTTTTAACAGGGTATAACTTGTGGATTAACCTCCACCGTGGTTTTTCCCCTAATAAGGTTTCCATGCAAAAATCTTGGTGTTATGTGTGTTTCTGATGTGTTGTTGATTATTGCTTTCACTATTATTAATCAGATCTAAGAATAAAGATTAATAAGTTTAATAAGTTTGAAATTATGTGACAACTAATTCACCCCCCTCTCAATTGTCTACCCTTGTGTTGCCAATAGTGTGCATATATACATATATATACATGTGTATACCTCTATGTACACGTATGTGTAGGTATACCATATCAATACATCTATATGAGCATATCCATCTACCAACATACGCTTGTATCAATATGTATATACATATGGATACCTGTATATACTATATATGTGTATATATGTCCACTTTCGATTCTCTTACATCCATTTGCATTACCATCATAATGATCATATTATCACAAGATATATACATAGATAAACATCACTCATAAATGCATATTGAAGTAAACAAGACTCCTAATGCAAACATACAGGCTATGGATGACTTACCTATAACCAACACAACTAACTCAGTTCACTCAATCTAAGGTGATGTGTGTGTATGCTTAGATAGTTTACTTTACCAGTTACCCGACCAACCTCCTTTCTTGAGTGATACTTCCCCTCCCCCTGGAGAAATGGACATTTACCTGCAACCACTAGCACATACCTCAGCAATCAATTGTTCACAACAATAAGCAGCATATATAAACATCTTCAAAGTTAGAATAACAATAATTCTATAACCATCTTTTCACATGTATGTAGTATTTCACCATGAACAACATCAAATGAAACAACGTCAAATGAGATAACATTCATATTGAAAACAAGAAACAAGCATCATTAATTCATCTCCATATTTCACATTAAATTCACATTTACCCTATGTAGTAGTATCTATAAATAATAACCTCACAATTTGGGGTGTAACATACTCCCCCCCTTGTGAATCATCGTCCTCGATGATCTATAGCCTTTTAACATACAGTTAAAGTTATATAAAGTTTTACTTACTATTCTTGAAATACGTAAGATTTATAAAATATTCATCCTATGTAGCAATCGTGTCCTTCCTAGACCTTGCTTTGAGAGTCCTCACTATCACATAGGGAAATCTTATATGCCTTACACATGCTTACTCTCCCAAAGAGTTTTATTGTACATACACATCCTATATATAATAGTAACTATACATATCACCTAACACATAGTGATCGAAAATCATCGGCCCATGAATTTATCCTTAGTATAATCCAAATAGAAAAGGAATAACAAAATATTGTGCACTACATCATGGGTCCAATCCTTCTCCTTTTCTATTTACACTTTTAGAAAACTTATAAACCGAGTTTGTCCATCACTTATACATCCATTTTCCTTACCATATAGTACTTTCTCTTGATCACTTGTTCATCTTGAGCATAACATTGATTCTGGACACCTGTCAAATCTTAATATTGCTTCATACTTAAGCTTTGTATTAACAAAATTTCATTGATCACTTCGATCTATTACTCCTTTTTGACATTCTATCAATTTTATGGTTTACCCTATTTCTATGCCTATTTCAGCTTAATAGAGTTTCCAACCTTTCATTTTCATATAATGGTCTAAACTTCAATATTATAAGTTTATAAATCATTCAAGATTTAGTCTACCATTTACGCTTAATTTGACTATAATAATATATTGCGCATTCTCTCAACTAAATATTTTATAGTATGATCATGGTTTACATAACCCTATCATTATTTGCTAAATTGAAATAACCTCTCAGGATTACTAAGCAACTACTTTCCCACAATATATTATATAGGACCAAAATCCTATAAGTTCAGTTTCCAAAAAGCGTTGGTTACTTTGATGAGTTTGCCCGCTTAGAACATTATGTCAGTTCTACTAACATAGGTAGATTGACCTGTCCTGTGTTCTACCACTTTCCTTCTAGAATTTTCAAGAGAGTATTCATGTCCTATTGATGATGACATCCAGTCCTTATTTCCTGGCATACTAGACATTACCTTGCCACATTCCATGTAGCCTCTTACTCTATCTTTTCCTAGGTTATAGTGGTTTCTCATCCAACAATTTTTTTTTGTTGTTCTAATGTCCTAACTCTGACATTAATTTCCTCATTCCATTCCTGAATCCTCCTAAATTTTGGGTGCATAGGTTCTTTTATATCCAATATTAGTCTATCCTTTGACTAAGTGAAAGCCTATTTTATGATCTCATGCCATCATCAACTCCCATGTAATAATGGTTATAATTTTTGCGGAGATAAATCCCATTTATCTTAGGACATCCATACCATGGATTTATTTTGTCCTCAAATTATTTTCAAATATGTAATCCATCTTTCAACTCAATCAAATTTTCCCAATAAATTTGGTACTGATTTCGAGTATTAATCTTTGTTCAATCATGTTGATCCTTAGATGATATCAAATTTAATTGCATACTTAATAATCAAGCATAAATATTTCTTGTTAGATCCATGATTTCTTAATCATATAGGAGAGTCTCAACTTCGATATATATTTTTTGAGCACAAGTTACAATTTTGACATTCTCCTCAGTATAACTCTCAACATTTCATGCTAAGTGAAAATGTTAGATGTTATGTCATAACAATAGATGCTTCCTTTTGAAAGTGTGTCTCTTTTAATATAAGAGCCACTCAAAGTAAAGTCTTTTCAATAATATGAATTCCTTTATCTCACTAGGTATCCCACCTAAGCTTCCATCCATATAGAATTTCATAAGCTTAAGTGATTTACACATTCCCATGGGTGAATCTTAATCTCAATTATTCCCTTCCAATTCTTAGGATAGAGTCCTCATTCATTGACTAGTCTGATGTTATAGGTTACTCTTCCCCTATATGTTTCAATCAAGACCAAATGTACAACTCAACCAAATAAGTTATTCCCAATTTAAAAATGTTAAATGAGTGGTCAATACATAATCCAACTCAATAGGTTAAATATTATCCTAAATTCTCTCTCTTTATTCGAATGAACTTCTTGTCCCAATTAGGTTATTACAAACCTAGGGTTGCATTCATGAGTAAGGTAGTGATCAAGTGATTTAATCACTCATTAAGAGATTTTTGATGTGGTTCACATAATGTCACATCCTACCTTATCCTTCACTCCGCCTCTATGGCTTTAAAGCTTGACCTTATCATTCCTAGGTCTCTTAGCATAATAAGTTACAGCTTCAAGTCGCTTTTCAACATGGATATATTTCATAATATATAGTATTACTACTTATATAAGAAATAACATCATTATCTCACTTCTCCATATGAGTTATATAGGAGTGTAGAGACACTTTCTTCCAATCACGAGTATCTTTAGATCTTTCCTTGCCAATCCCATAGGCGATGTTCTTCTCTATCATGATCAATTTATTCACCTATCCTTTTCTAAGGCATTGATAATAATATCATTTGATCTTCCAATAAATAAATATAAGGTATGGAATAATAATAGGTCATAACCCTTGACATTTTTGTTTATCTTACTCTAAAAATCCCAAAACCTTTTTCCTTGTGGTCATAAAATGTATGAATTATTTGACATCATGACTTGCAAAGAAGTCATTAGCTCTTTCAAATTGAACACATACCTACCCGTTTCATTGGTTGGGGTGCTTAACTCAAGTCAATCCACTCTCTTCCTTCCCCCCTTAGTGTTTCCCACAACTTTTATTCTACTCAAAGTTGAATTCCTAGCAAAAACTTGCTTCTTCGAAAGGATTTTTCATTCCTTCTTGTTGAATTTGCATTGCCTTCTCTTGCCTCAATAGCATACTTCAAATATACTCTTTCCTAAAGTTTGATTCGTCGTTGTTTTCTATCTCATAGATTCAATAACTTGGATCATCCAACAGGAGATCTAATGAATAATCAACAAATTTAGAAGCTAAAAGAGGCACACTAATATTCCCATCTTCTTTCTAATATCCTTTTTAGTGAAGGAATATCCATACTTACAATACATCATTGATTGATGAACCTTTCAGCTTAGAACATTGTTTTCCTTACAACTTCTATTGATCTGACACATAGTGTCTTATTGTATTCTATTTCCTTTTGGAACCTCAAACAAATATTTATTTTCACAGACTTGTTTGGTGAGTTCTACTTATAACTTCAACCTATCCATATACTATCCAAACCTATGTTTAATCCAACTTGATTTACCTTTTCAGGCTTCTTTCTCACACTCACCTTTTCAAGTGAATTTATTCCAATACTTGGAATCCTATTCTTTCATAACCTTTAGAGATACCAAATTTTCTTGGTCTCCTTTTCTCATCCTAATCAAACTCCAATAATCTCATTGATTTTGGTTGGTGGAATCATGCCCACATCGTTGATTTCTTGTTCCTGACCATGTCGATCTTTTCCTTTTCCTAGGTACTAACTCATTTCTTTTCAAGATCCTATCTTTACACAAGAATCAGGTTTATGTCAAGAGTTCTCCAACCCTTGTGGATACCTCCTTCATTGACATCCTACTTCGTTCTAATTTATGCTGATATTGCACACACATAGATTCATAGTGATTTTACTAGATCAAAGAGTTATTGACTCATTACAACTATAGTTTGCTACAATTAAGGGGTTATCTTAATTCTTTCCATCCCCATAGAGTCATATCACTATTTCGTTGGGTAACGGTTTACACCGATTATTCTTCCTAACCTTCTTGCATAACCTGATTGCATAATCTTCTACAATTCTAGGTAATATCCTTAGTTGCTGGTTTAGGAGTTCCTAACTACAGGGACAACTCTTAACCAATCCCAATTTACACAAGTTACTAGGGATCGCATCTTCCTTTTCACTTCCCTTTAGTTCTTTTATCTTTCCATTGTGGCACAAGAACTTTTCAACCATTATCCTCTAATAAGGTTTACACATTATTGTGTAATGAGCTCATAGGTTTCAGTGCAGAACCTGGTAGCTCCGATACCACATGTAATGACCTAACCCTTACATAAAATAAAAAAAATCCAAATTTACATCATGCAAGTAAATAAACGTACCAACAAGTCATAGCAATAAAAAAATTATTTCTTTTATTGATAATAAATGAATAAGATATCATATTAAAATTACAATAAAGACTCCATTTCATTACAATAACTTCACAAGTACAAGTAACAGGAAAACATACCTTTACAAACATAGCTCCAATGAGATTTAGAACTAATAGTAGTAAGAAGGTCCAGGAATTCATCCTTTCAAATATTGGTACTTCAGTAGCCTATTGTGGAGGAGAAGCATCACTCAGGCACTTTTTCGCCAACCACAAACTTATAATGTAGTCCCCCGTACATCTATCATTTGATAGATGGCCCTCCCTTTGACGAAGAGATTGGTAGAGTAACCGATACTATTAACCAACTGAGCATAGTGTTGTGTCCTACATAACTAGATCATGTGCAATACAACAACTCTTGAACTAGCATGTAATACGGGATCACAGTGAACTGACAGTGTAATCATCACACAGTCTAAGTGGATGTTTGTACATTACACTACTTTAATCAAAGTGTTTCATACAGTATTTCTACTTAGGTTTATCTATCACATACACTATTCAGGGTCGATTTGACTTAGGGCTATCTTACACTACGCATAGGTTTTTTCCTTCAATGGGTAAATCTGTCACCCCAGACTAACCTACAACAAACTAATCTACTAGTAATGAGTCTATTTATCAAGTAATTATACAAGCCCGCTCCCATGCTTATCCTAGGAGTAACACAAGATTTCCTAGTTAACTTAATAACTTAGCAGGTGTACCTCAAGTGACTCTTGCATTCAAATCAAGCTTAGTAAATAATAACTAGTATAAACACCATTCTCCTACTATGGAGTAACTACAAACACATTGCATCCCATGTTCAAACATATCTAGTATATTTAAATACCTATATTGTACCTCTTATAACATAGTTGAACTCCTCAGTCAATTAATCTCTTTGACATATCTAGTATAGTTAAATACTTGTGTTGAACTATCTCTTTGAAATTTCTAGTACAATTAAGTATTTGTGTCAAGAAAAATCTCCTATTATGGAGTACTTAAAAACACGTTATGAAAATAAATCTAAAGGCTTCAATTCCCTTTTTCAAAAGACATCAAAAATAATTTTATTGCACAAGAAGAAAAGACATTTCATGCAGTATAGAAAACACAATAATTACTTGCAAACAATAAGAAGTAGAAAACCCCATGCCTATTTCCGCTTATTCCAAATTGATGGAAAAGTTTCTTCCACTTTCAGCTCAATCCAGTTTCTTGAAGTAAGTTCCTAGTCCCTCAAAAGATGATAATTTCCTCACAAAAAATCTCTCTTTCTCACTCTCAGAATTCACTAGCAGGAATGATGTATTCATTGGGTAGAATACGTTTCTCTCCAAGATAATAGTAGCTCATAGAAATGTGAACACTATTTGAATACTAAGGTCACTCAAAATTATGATTACTGGTCACTTATATTGTTCAATCAGTACTTGCAAACTGGACATATAAGATCACAAGATAATATTCATATGACAAATAACGCAGGCTAATGAAGAATAATCAAAACATGTGAGTGAATGAAATGAAAAGAGTAATGTGTATTAGGAAGGTTGGGGTGACTATTTATAGAGCCTAGCCTCCAACAATTTCTATTGTTTTGGCATGTGGTTTTCCACCACTATCATTGGACATTTTCAATCTGGAGGTGGTGCTAATTCCCTGCCATACTCAGCACATACAATGGTGAGTCGTCCTCCAGCAATTGACAACATAGTGAAGACTAATTCCAAAGCACATGGAGAAATTGTGCGAATTGACACCTATAGGTTTGTTCTCAAATGTGGCGCCAATTTCATATTATGGCGATTTAAGATGATAACAAAGAAAAGGTCATTTGTTAAATCGTGTACACATAGCCTATTTTCTAGGCTGAATTGACAAAGCTTGTTATTGTGTTTGATTTGATCTTGCCACAGATTATTGACTTAGTCCAACATTGAAACGCCTTTCAGTGATTTCATATTTGTGTTGGATTTTACCAGGGCATGCGACTTCACAAGCGTCATATTTGATTTAATTTATATTTTCCTTTCAAATTTCAATGATGAATGTTTAATCGAATAGAAATAATTCGATTTCCCAAGTTTGAATGATATATTTGAAAAATGTTTCGATTCAAAAAGTTGAAATAATAAAATAATTTGACTTCCATAGTTGAATGATAAATATTCAATTGATTAGGAAATAATTTGAATTTTGAAGTTGTATAATTTAATATTTCAATTAGGAAATAATTCGATTTCCAAAGTTGAGAGATTAATATTAAATCAATATAGGAAGTAATTCAATTTCCAAATATGAGACTAAATGAAAAAATATATATATATAAATTTATAGTTCCTTGATAATATACATATATATATATATATATATATAATACCTTGGTATAATATATATATGTATTAATTTTACTATAATATATATAATATTAATATATATTTACATATATATATATATATCCCATTACATATATATCGTGAGCTAGTTAGCATACATCCGATATATATATACATATATATATGTAAATTTGTAAGGCAATAATAATAATATTATTAATATCCATATAATATAGGATGTGTGCATATATACATATATATACCTGTGTATACCTCTATGTATACATATTTGTAGGTATACCATATCGATGCATTCATATGAGCATATCCATCTGCCAATGTACGCTTGTATCGATATGTATATACATATGAATACATGTATATACTATATATATGTATATATATCCACTTTTGATTCTCTTACATCCATTTATGTTACCATCATAATGATCGTAATATCACAAGATAGATACATAGATAAACATCACTCATAAATGCATATTGAAGTAGATAAGACTCCTAATGCAAACATACAGGCTACGAATGAATTACCTATAACCAACACAACTGACTCAGTTCACTCAATCTAAGGTGATGTGTGTGTATGCTCAGATAGTTTACTTTACCGGTTAACCAACCAAGCTCCTCTCCTAAATGATACTTCCCCTCCCCCTAGAGAAATGGAAATTTACCTGCAACCACTAGCACATACCTCGGCAGTCAATTGTTCACAACAATAAGCAACATATATAAACATCTTCAAAGTTAGAATAACAATAATTCTATAACAATATTTTCACATATATGCAGTATTTCACCATGAATAACATCAATTAAGATAACATCAAATGAGATAACATTTATATTGACAACAAGAAACAAGAATCATTAATTCATCTCTAGATTTCACATTAAATTCGCATTTACCCTATGTAGTAGTAAATAGTAACCTCACAATTTGGGGTGTAACAGTTAGGATCTTGAATTGTTACAATAAAGCTCTAAAATGCTGCTCTTGACTTGCTTGATAATTATCTTGATCATAAGTTTTACAAATGAATACTTGTTAGATTTCAAATGATGCAATAACTAGGTATTTGTAGGCATTTCTCTAATTTCTCAAAAATTAAATCTCGATAGCCAAAATTTGCAGCTTGAATTTTGAATGTTAAAATGCTGACACCAACATATCCAAAATTGGCCCTTAGCAAAATAGGGGGACCCATATGCCCTAGGGCGAATGGGTCTTGGCCCTATTTTCTAAGACATTATTAGAGGAAAAATAATAACTGGATGCATTTGTTCAATGCTTGCAATTTCTTATAAAGTGGTACAAATGGGCTATAGAATGCATAATTAGGGACCCAATTAGGCTCAATGATTTAGGGGGAGTAAAACCTAGTGTGAAAATTTCAAGGGTGATAATTTTTTACGTTAAATTTAGCCCCCACTTTAGTGAGAGTATGAACTTGCACTTAGACTCACACTAAAGTAGAAAATCTATGTCAAGAGGGGTTTTATTGTCCAAATGTTGAAGAGATAGGATGACTAAGGATATGGGGGGATGATCAAGCCCCTAGGGTCCAAGATCCCTTAGAAAACCAACATAAGCACAAAGGAACACACATATATATGAAATGTAACAAGACAACATACATAAACATACAATGTCAAAATGAAATGCAAAAGGAGGGTATGGATAATCACAAGCTAGCAAGTTATGTTATGGTAAGATCCAAACCAAAAGTAACCATGACTCACACAATAAAAAAGTTTGATATTTTCTAGATGAATTAAAAATCAAAAGGCACACAAGCTAGTGAAGTCTGATATTCACTAAGTGAGCTCCCAATATAAGGTAGCAAAATGAGTAACACACTAGGTCTAGTGAAGTATGTTATTTACTAGGTGTGCACCCATGTCAACCATACCAAGGTTTATACTTCTTGATAACTCTGATAAGGTTCTATAAAATGATCAAAATGTTATTCCAATGCAATACTAATTTCAATGCCTATGCACAAAGTGAACCAAAAAAATACCAATGTCAATGTCCACGCATCACTAAGTCCAATTCCTATGAACAAAGTGAAGCAAATAATTTCAATGTATGCCCTTACCTTAAAGGAATTTCTAAACACCATGATGCGAACAATTTCTTTAACGGAGAAAAATGATAAATGTCATGCAACAAAAGGTCACAAGAGCTTGTTTGGAAAACCCTATTCCAATGATATGTTTCCAAATGAAGATACATCATGATAAGGGGTTGCCCCCAAATGTAATACAAAAAATAACATAGAATATAAACACATAAGGGATCCATGGATCTAGGGCCAGTATATGTCTTTGCTACAGTGATATAATAGAGCTCAAAATTGACATCATTCCCCAAATACTTGTGGAACAACAAACACAATGGAGGAATGACACATGAAGAGAGGAGGAAAAAAAAAATTAGGTCAACATGGAAGAGACCTAAGTGTCTCAACACTTTGCATTGTCCCCAAAAGGAAAACACAAGATAAAATTAAAAGATAAAATTTACGACATATAGAAGAATAGAGATATAAATAGAAGAATGTCACAATAGGTTCCATTCTTTTGTATCCTTGCGTCAATGGAGCAACAAGGATCACCCAAAGAAAACTCAAAAACAAAAAGACACGCCAAGCAGCATAACACAGGAGATCACATCACATGAAAGCAAACACAAAGAATACACAAAGAAAACATAAAGGAGCACCACACATGCGAGCTGACCTAAAGTAGGTCGTCTACATCCCAATCTTTCTCATCATGTAGGGATGGCAGATAACTAGCTAAAGGGACTACAACAAGTGTCATACTAGGAGCATCTCTAGATTCAACAAGTGGTGAGTCACCACCATCAAGAGGATCATCATGGTTGACCCCATATAAATTCATTTTCTTTGAAAACAAAACATTAATCTCATTATGGATCTATTCATGAATTCTAGCAATTTCATCCTCATCATTCAAGTTAATCATAATGGGAGGTTTTATGAAAATGTTTGTTGTATGTTCTTATTTCACTTCTTCTTTTGGTTCCATGTCTTTTTTTGGTGAAAGTTGTAATTCTTCTTGAGTTATTTGTATAGGTGTTGGTTTATCAAGCACTATTTTATTCTTTTCTTCTAATTGATGAGTGACAACATGACGCCTATGCCTATGCTCTCTAGCATTTTTTTTTCTTCTTGCAAGGTTTTTAATTTTTGACAAGGTAGAATTGGATTTTTTGGCCATTTATCTCTTTTCTTCCCTTAAGGAAGGAACTAAAGGATCCACTGGGGGTTGTGAAACCATTGTCTCTTTATGTCTATACACTTGTTTTATTTTTGGAGGCATAAAAGGAATCATTTGATCATCTCTTGGTCTTTTATATGATATGAGTGGAGGAACTATGGCATACTTACCTTGGTTACTTAGAAGGTTCTTTGCTTGGGGCATGAGTTCATCCATAACTGGTGGAGGAGGAACAACCATGGTCTTGTTATTTTCAAAAACATTGGTAAGAGATAACTTTGTTTTGTGCTTTGCCTTAAAATTTTGGTATGACTTGAAAAAGAATTCCTCATGAGGTTTTATAGGTTCCATAGGTTGAGGCAAAAATAAATCTAATGAAAAGTTTCCATGAGAGGATAAAGGATTAAATCCATTATGATGCACTGTGAATATTTTTTTTTCAAATGGGAAATTTATGCAGTTGTGAATAACCGACGGGACGACATTCATGGTGCATAGCCATCGGTAGCTTAGCTTCACATGTAATTTTTCTAACATTAGGATGATGGAGAATGATACATCTAATTATTTTGGTCCAAATTTAAGAGGAAGAGTGATAAAACCTATCGTAGGGCGAGAAAAACCATCATGATTTTTCAACCATGCTTTCGATTGTTCATAAGAATCTTGATAAAGCTCATGCACAAACAAGAATTCCTCATTGATCACATTCTCTACACACATGAGATCAATGAGTATCCCTTATACATTTTTTTCATTGATATGTCCAATGATATAGAGAGGACCATGAAGTGTATGTACGGATGCATCACTATTGGTGAAAGCAATATCGAGTAACATAGTGGTTTGGCCCTTACAAGGGTGAACATATATTAAAGCAATCATGCTATCTACTTCTTATCATTATTATCATCCTCATTCTTATCACCATTCATATCATCACTCATATCATCACAAGCTTTCACAAAATTGGATGAATGGTTTGGCATTGGATTGGTAAAAAATTCAAGTTTTGGTTAGGCAAGGCAATAAACTTATTCCCTTGATCGTTAACACTACCCAACTAGATGTGATTAGAATCAATGAGGTCTTAAACTTGATTTTTAAGATGCATGCATCATTCTGTATCATATCCACTTGTTCCATGACATTGACAAAGGCATTTGGTTTGTAACTTGGAGGTAGGGGTTTGGTTGTGTCCATAGGTCTAACAGGAGGCAATCAGACTATGTTCTTACTCATAAGTTGTAACATGATCAAATGGAGGGTGTCAGGAAACTGGGTAAATTGTCTATCTCTTGGTCTAAATTGGTAGGGTTGAACTTATGGTAGAAACTTGAGGTTCAATGTGGTTGGTTGTTTGAGGTGTATGTAACTTGATAAAAAAATTTGTTTTGCTTCTTGAATGGTTGATAGTTGTTTTGTGATACAAATTCGGATTTCCCAATAGGAGTAGATGAAGATGTCTCTTCATATTGACTAACCAAGTTCTCATAATCATGAAGGGTCGTACAAAAATTTATAAAGGATGGATATTTCATCAATAATATTTTATCCCTTATGTTAGGTTGCAAATTTTCAATGAATACTCATTGAACATCCGAATCTGAAAGAGTAAGATTAATTTGTGAATAAACCAACTGATAGTGCCCTATGAAGTCTATTACTTTTTTCATGTTTTCCTTGTTTGCATCACACTAAATTAGTTATTCTAATTTTAGGTCCAATGTTGACTTGGAAATGTTGGAGGAATGCATCAATAAGTTCATTGAAGGAGTGGATTGAGTTATTCAGCAATGAACAAAACTATTCTAAGGCCGTGTCTTTAAATGACCTAGGAAAGAGCTTAGCCAAGAGTTTATCTTAGAAAAATAAGTCACTACATAAGGTTGTATATGTCAATATATGATTTCCAGTGTCTCCTTTACCATTATATTTGTCAAATTAAGGTATCTCTATGTTTTGTGGCATTGGTGTTTTGAAGATTTCAAGTGACAATGGACTTATTTTAACATATTGCAATGGTTGTCCATTTTGGTTTTGGTTCAAAGTTGATATTTGTTTTTGGAGTGAGGTTACCTTTTATAAAATTTGGTTAATTACAAAACCATTAGTTGACATGTTTTGGGAATGTGGTGAATATGGTGGGATTGTGTATGTGTTCGGTGGACTACTATGTTATAAATTTATGAGAGGGGATGAAACTTGAGATGTCACATGTGAATATCCAAAACCATAAGGATTCCCAATGGAAACTCCTAATGTTGGAGTTATACCAATACTTTGTTGTATCGTTGAAGTGACAGTTGGATTTATGTATGTAGGGATAGATGATATAATTGTAGGGAGGAGACTTGATTGTATCCCAAAGCTTGAGCACAACTAGCCATTGTAGGTACATTAAAATCAACTATATGGGCTAGGCTACACAAAACCTCTAGTCTTTGATCATCATTAATTAGTTTCCTCATGTTATCTATTATAGGGATTATTATACTAGCTAGGTATTTAGTACTCACATACTCTTGAAGTCTTTCTAGATCTTTATCCAATTGTTTCAATTTGTCTTCAAGAACATGGGAAACCATAGTCTCAACATCTATAAAAATGGATGATTATAAAGTTTTCATTGGTATGGTAGTGTTAGGGATAGAGTCCAAAAAGGGCTGAATATTGACAATGCTATGCATTAAAGAGTTGGAAGACTCAAGATCCATAGCAGATGTAACAACAGTGTGGGATACCATAAGTCTAGAACTACATCTCACTGAAGTATTGGCTATAGGACACCAAGTCATGAAGCTCATGCAATTTTCAAAACACTTAAGTGTACCCACATGAACACTAAACTAACCAACAAACACAGTAAAATAGTCAAAAATAGGATTCAAACAACAAAAGAAGACAGAGGTTATCAAAATATAGGTCTATGAAAAAATCAATTCATTCAATAGTAGGAGGATAGAGGCTCCCAAGGAAATTTGTGTCTTGTATAGTTTTTCCAAAAATTCAAAAACTAACTGTGTGTAATTCTACTTAAGGATTATAGGTCTGGTTGTAGAAAGATTTGACAGTGAATTTTTTTCCAAATTTTGCTTAATTTATGCCCATACAAGTGTGTAATAATGTGAATAATAAATGATAATTTTGAATGCAATTTCTAATCTAAAATGCACAAATTGACTAATTGTAAGATGCCTAAATATGAAAATTATGGTTTTGATGCAATTCTAAAACAAAACAATGAAATTTTTTCACTTTTTTGCTAAATGAAAGATGCCTAAATGAATGCAATTAAGAATTCTAAAACAGAGATCTGGAAGCACAAACAGACTGAAGACACAAAGATAGAGATGTGTGAAAAAAAAATTTGATGTAAGTGTACAAGGACAGGGGTTCCCAAGGGCATCTAAGTCCTTGATAGTCATTCTAAAAATTCAAAAGTTGAATGTTTATTATATTGTCTAAAGATTCTACTTTTGTGTACAAACAGGCCTATAACTGAGTATTTTTCAAGAATTTGCTCAAATTAAGATAATGTGATACAAATGTAAATGTGTAATAATGAAAACAACAATTATGAATACAATTCTTAATGTAGATCTAGTCTAAGTAACTGAAATAAACCCTAATGTAACCTATGATACAAAATGATATGCAATTTTTAAATTTTTATGTCTTTTATGATGCAAAAGTGAAACCCTATATGAGAAATTCAAAATAATGCAATAAAAAAATTAGATCTAGGATGAATCTCATAAGGTATGTAATGTTAACAGGTTAGGTTCACTAAAATGAAATAAAGAAAAAAGGAACCCTGGGTCTAATGTGTAAACCTAGGATTCAAACTTGGGTGTTTTGTTTGTTTTTCTTATGTTTCATTAAGATGGAGAACAAAAAGGTGATTAGATTGACTTTAAACCATGAAGGTGATCCAATAAAACTTGAATCTCCATTCTTTAGGGTCTTAGAATGATTTGGAATTGATTTTCTATGATTAACCTAATTAGACTATGTGACCTAATATGTAAAATGCAGTAATCTGATAATTAACAGACTAAAATAGCAACTTGCAGGTAGATCTGGGAAGTGCAAAGGATTGTGTACCTATCCTAAAAGGTTGGTTTCGATCACTGTATGAGGATAGAGTTTCCCTAGGGTGTATGGGTTCTTATATGCTACTTTTGTTTTATTTTTGAGGTTCTCTTATGATAGGTCTAAGATTCTGAGTTGCAAATTTGTCAGAATACTATCAAATAATTTTGTAGGTGAGTTTTCGTGAGTTGACAAGATGTAGGGGCTTCAATTGCAATAATGAATCATTTATCTTCAAGCTCCCTTCAATGCTCTTCAAACCAAAGATTTGCACATTCACAAAGAGAATAGATGTTGTTCCATTTAGGGGCTTGGCTAAGTCAAACCTCGTGTTAGTGTTTCCAGTTCCACAATGACAATGTCAATGATAAAATGATAATGGATAGGAAGGAATGATGAAATCACCAAGTGTTGCAACTCACTAGACCCTTCAATGGTTTCCTTGAAGGATGAAAGTCATACACATCACCTCAAGGTCTTGAATCTTGCTTGCTTAATTTGCATGAATACTTTGGAGACCTATAAAAATATTAGCCTTCACAAAACAATGATGACATGAACTCACATAGGATTCGACATGCTGTTAGGATCTTGAATTGATGCAATAAAGATCTGAAATTTTTCTCTTGACTTTTTTGATAATGCTCTTGATCAAAAATTTTCCAAATGAATACTTGTTAGATTTCAAATGATGCAATAACTAGGTATTTATAGGCATTTCTCTAATTTCCCAAAAAATAAATCTCGATAGCCGATATTTACAACTTGAATTTTGAATAGTAAAATGTTGACATCGACATATCCAAAATTGGTCCCCAGAAAAATAGGGGGACCCATACGCCTTAGGGTGAATGGGTCTTGGCCCTATTTTCCAGGAAAAGTATCTGGGGAAATATATTAACTGGATGCATTTGTTCAATGCTTCCAATTTCTCGAAAAGTGGTACAAACGGGCTATAAAATGCATAATTAGGGACCCAATTAGACTCAATAATTTAGGGGGAGAAAAACCTAGTGTGAAATTTTCAAGGGTGAAAATTTTCAATGCTACAACTTGAACTATTCATAGTGGCCCCTTTTGGATCTAATTTGCTTGACCAATCCCATAGTCCTTTTTATTTGTCTCATTTTCCACAGATGTAGTTGTATTAACATTGTTTTCCATATCACCTATTCCCAACTTTAGATCAGGAAGGAGAGAATTACATTCCTTGGACTCAATAATTTAAGGGGAGCAAAACCTAGTGTGAAATTGTCAAGGGTGCCAATTTTCGATGCTACAACATGAACTATTCATAGTAGCCCCTTTTGGATCTAATTTACTTGACCAATCCCATAGTCTTTTTTCTTTGTCTCATTTTCCATATATTTAGTTGCATTAATATTGTTGTCCATATCACGTATTCCCAACTTCAAATTACAAAGGAGAGAATTACAGTCCTTGGTCTCCTTCCTACTAGTTTTTTCCTCTATTTTTTTTTTTTTTTGCTCAAATTCTATCATATTTCCACTACTTTCCTTGCTTAAGGAAAATTTTGGAGCAAGGTTCACTTTCTCCATGTTTTTCTTTGACAATAGGATACTATCATTTCTATCATTTTCTAGACCTCTCAAATTATTTCGAGATTGGATATTTTCCCCTCTACCATAATCCCTATTGTCCATGTCTAAGGCCAATTTTTGAGCAGGAGTAAATTGCTCAAATTTGGTCTTAGGCGAGATGAGCAATTTTGGGCTTACTAATTTCTCCATAGTAACCTTGCCACTGCTTTGCCTTGATTCATTTCTGAATTCTTGATCATGGGAAGGATGGGAGCCTAATTCATCCCCAATCTTTTTTTGATTAATATTGTTCTTGTGTAGATCTTTGAAGCCAATTGAGAAGGAGACAGTTATTTGGAATGTCACATTTAAGACTATTATTTTGAGAGATCTTCTACATTATTTTTCTAATGCAAACTCTTGGGCATTTTTTTATGCCCTAAATTTGTTTCCACAAATTTCTTCAAAATAGTATTATGTTCATCATGATGGGCTTCTTTAAGAGGCAAATAAGGAATTGTCAATACTTCAAGAGGCCCTTTTTCCTCTCCTACATCAAAGAAATTAGGACTGCCCATTAGGGTTTGTTCCTCTATTATGTTAATACCAATCCCATTTTCACTTGATCCTTTTAAGCCATTTGTTTTGGATCCCATTTCCTTATATTTTTCTTTAGGGTTTGAGCACCCTATTTCTTCATTTACTAATTTATCTAATAATTTATTTGCATTATTTTCTTTAAGAGGCAACTATGAAATTACCATTAGTTTGGGAGATCCTTATTCCTCTCTTACATCAAAGAGTTTAGGACTACCCATTAGGATTTCTTCCTCGATTATGTCGATATTAGTCAAAGTTCCACTTGGTCCTTTCAAAACATCTAATCTAGTTCCCATTTCCTTATATTTTTCTTTAGGGTTTGAGGACCATATTTATTTATTGTATAATTTATTTGTTAGCATACAAGAATATGCATTATTTTCTAAATAGAATTTTGTAATTCCTTTGTTGTTATTTTACCCAGGTTAGGGTTTAATTTTACCTAGTTTTTCCTTATGTTTACAGGTATTCCAATAATTTTTGGATAGTTTCTTCTAATATGACCCTCCATCTCGTATAGAAAGAAAGTGTTCAGACCACCCAATATTTCAACCCCATAAGCTAGTGAAGTTTTTGGGGTTTCTATTTCTATTACATCCAGAAAATATATTCCAAGGGTGAGGGCTATTAAAATTTTTGCATCCATGTACACAAGTGTCATCTTTGCTTCTTCTATTCTCATAACCTTACCTAATGGAGAGGCTAGTTGAGGTAAAAATATCCATAGATGAGGGGGAACGTCTTTAATTATTACCCATCTAGGGTATGGTAGAGAAATTAGTTCTTATTTTACTAATTATGTAGCCAATTTTATGATCTGCAACATGGATTTACAAATGCTCCAAAACTCCTTTGTAGCCACTTTGAACTACATTTCATGATTTTTGAAGAAAATTATAAAAATTCCCTTTTGGACCATCCTACAGAAGGTGACATGAATGCATAACTTTTTAAACCATATGTTCTTTATCTATTCATCAAAATACTTGCTTGTATGCAAGCTATTGGAGTCAAGTGCTACAAAGAATATAGCCACATTTTTAACCTATTTTCTTCTCTATCTATTACAAAGAGAAATTTAGAGTTTATGGGAAGTGTTATTTTCCTCGACAATACAAGAGAATACTTACCTTATCTTCCATTGTGCTTTGGACCGCTTTGGCACAAACCCTCTTCGAGTTCCACAAATTCAGCAGACTTTGACACCTTGCAACCCTCTAAACCAACAGCTATTTCACTAAATGATTTCACCAGGATTTTGATTAAAGAGTCATCAATTATCAAATTGTTGAGGGGGTTTTGGAGGCCACATTGGCCTCCTCCATTAAAGTTTGCAATCCCACTACTACCTTATCCCCGCAACATTAAAAAACCTACTTTATTGTCTCCATATTCTCCAAACTTGGAGATGGAGAAACAAGAGAGAAAATAACTAAGTTAAATTGAAAATAAAAAGAACTAAATTATAGGGTATGGGTAAAGGAAGATCAAATTGAGAATGGCCATAGGCCATTAAATCCACTTGCCCACTTGTAGATCCTCAAACCCCATGCTCCCTCATAACCAATCTCCCAACTTTGCCTCATCATAATTTGAATAATGTACCTTCCTTTATTACCTAAAAAACCCTATCATGCTATTATTAATCTAATTGTATGATAAATTATTGGTCATCCTGATTAAGAATGGTGCATTTATTTATGTTTTTCTATTATGTGTCAAAAATAATTCTAATGCTAACATATCTTAGTGAAAAATATTTGTTTTTTATAAAATAGGGTAATAGAAGTTGATTTGAATCCAGAAGACAAACTCCAAAGGAAGTGGGAATGAATGTTCATATCTCATAAGAAGCCCCATAATGTTTCTATCTCCATAATGCTCACAAAGGTAGTTTTGGACAAATTATGGTAACAAGAAATTATACCCTATTCATCACACCTATACCCTATTTGGTAAACTAGTTGAAGATATTGCAACGTGCTCCATAAATGATACAAAAAATTATGCAAGAAGAAGAATTCTTTTGAAATTTTATTCTCTCTATTTACTAGTTTATTTATTGTTGATGAAGGAACAAATTCTTTATTACTTATAATTGGATTTAGTATTTATCATTTATGTTAAAAAATTCAATAGCAATATGCATAAATTGCATGATGTTGAATTATAGGTGTGGTTAGAGAACCTAGTATGTATGAGAAATTATATATATTTTTGTGATGTTCATTTCTATTGATGACTTTTGAATGAATTTAAGAAGAAATATAGCTTTGCTTTACTTTTTATAAATCTATAAATCTATGTATATGATGACATTGTGAGTTTCTAGAGGTTCCATCCTCTAGAGAGTTGACCACTCTATTGGGGAAGACGAAGAACGATTTGTAGATAGGTATTTTCATTTTTTTATGTTATTATGAATTATTGTGTTTCTATTGAAGTAACTATATTCAACAAAATGAATAAAATATTTAAGTTAGATTACCTACAAGATAATTCATTCTATGTTATTTCAATATTATTTATATTGTTCAATTTTATTTATATTTTCCAATGTATTCATAGTGTGTTGAAGTGTTGTATCTTGTAAAAAAGTAGTAATCAGTTTTACTTTAGGATTTCATTCATTGAAGATTTCTTGATGAGTTTAGTGTGTTGATCTGCTTTTTAAAAATAGTCAAGTATTTGAAAACTTTGTTCCAATTTTGTAATAACTTCTAAATATTTTTCATAGTTTAGATTTTTAATATTTTCCTAATTTAGATTTCAAATGTTTCACAGTTTAGATTTTGTCTATGCATAAACAACCCATCTATTATGTATCTTAAAAACAATCATTGGAATGAGATATTTGATTTCCTATTGCATATAGCCATCAAACACCACCTAGATTGATTATAATTTATTAACGTATGAGGTTTAATGCCTTATCCCTCCTAAATCTTGGGCCTTTCTATTATTTAAAATTCAACATATGGGGCATCAATAATTATTCTCCTCTAATGAACCAAAATTATAGGCCTAATAAAACCTCATACGCTCTTCCAAACCATGCATTTATATGCATACACAATTACTTATTGTGCATATATGTATTAGCACATGCATAGCATGATCATATCATAAATATGTAGGTGCACAATGCTTAAATATTTTTATTAGGATCCTTAGACAATGGCGATTTTATTCATGTTTCAAAATATAATGTGAGGAAAAAATAAAATACTTGGAAAAATTACACCGGGTACAAGTTCTTCCTCTAACTTTACAAATCTAAGTCGTATAGGAAATAGTTCTTCAACAATCTAAGAGTAGATTCACCACCTCTCTAAGAGGATGTAACCTTCTAATGCATCATCACTTCATAGCTGAAATAAACTTTTGAGCTTAAATCACTAACATACTTAGGGTCTTCACTTTGCAAACACTTAAAAATTGGCCCAAAGGAATTTTTTTTTGAGTTTGAGTCCCTAGCAAAGTCACCAAGTTGCTTGTGTTATTTTATGTATTAAACCCCAATCCTAAGTTTCTTACTAATATATAAGCAATATGACCAGACTTTACATTCATGGAGGACACCTATACTCAGTTTAGGGATTAGAAAAGGTCAATGTGTAACATGCCCATTGATCTACCCAATAATTTTTCTATGTTTTTAACCACAAGTGAATAACCCATGATTACATCTCATAGTTGTGAACCCTAGTTTCATACCTACACAAATACAACAAACAAACACATCATTAGCTCAATATGCAAGGTAAAACAAGGATTCCCCATGAAATCCATTTACAAAACTTAGATAAAAAGTAAAATGAAGAACAATGTAATGAATCAAACTAAATCTATCTAAACTAAGAAAACTTTTGATCCCATGGGGGAATTGGTGCCAATTGATATGTCAAAATTGGCCCTTTTCCCAACTCCTTAGTTGCAAATGTTGATGATATGTGGATAGTTGAATCTCCTTGATGAGATTTTACCATAACCTAGCTATGAAATTGTGAAAGTTATGAATACTTGGAGAGAAATGGGCAAAATTAGCTCTCTATCTGAAGAGAGTAACTTTGCATGAGATTGTGAATCTTGAATGAGAGGAAGACCCTTTCATTTATAAATTTCCAAAATGGAAGAGAGAGTGAAATTGAGCAATGTGGGATCATTCAACATCCAACGGCCAAGTGTCACTTGTCAAGATGTGAATGGTTGAAGGTTGTGCACATTTTGGCCAAAGTGCCAATAAATGCAATTAGGTGGAATTTGAATTTGAGGAAATGACATGTGAGAGGGAAAAAGGAATGAAATAAATATCACTTGGTTCAATACACAAGGACATGTAAGAAGAGTGAATGCCTTGTTGAAAGTACCCATCCACTTGGATTTTTGAATTCAAACCTTAGGGAATATTCCTCCTTTATTCTTTGTTGAGAGAAAATAGGAAATTAAATAAATCAAAAAGTAATTGATTTATTGTGCAAGTTGCATTCTCTAGAGGATTTTAATGATTTGAAATTAACTTAATTAAGATTTGACTAATTTAATGAGAGGTTAGGTGATCTGACAATTTTGACTCAAATTTATGAGTTGATTTAAATCAAGAATTGAGAAGGAAGATTTAATTAAATAAATGATTTTATTCATTTCACCAAAGGGGATAATGTTAGATTAAATTAAATAAGGTTTAATTTATTCAATTCAATAAGAAGACTTTTAGAGACTTGATTTAAATAAAATGAATTATTTAAATAAACAGAGATATAAGGTTTTAATCAACATAGGAGAAAGACTTAATCAAATAAATAATGATTTATTTAATTAAGAGACAAAAGGTGATGATAAGCTGAGAGTGTGATTCAGGAATAAATGTCGTTAGTAGTCAAGATCAAGTGTGTCGAATTGAATTTGTACATTTTCCATGTCTACAATAGCAATTAATTTTTTATTTTCAAAAATAAAGATAACATGAATATTTGAAATAAACACTATTCCAAAATTTTCCATTGCATTACATTGTAATATCACAATCTTTCCAAAGTATTGATTTCATATTAAATAATTCTAAGTTAAATTTTCATGTTTACAATCTTCCATATAAATAGATACAAGAATACGTACATAGCTCCTTTGGGCTTTACTGGCAATAGAAATACATATGGTCCAGGAAGTCCCCCTTCAAATCTTGGCCGCCAACTGATGAGGAGAAGCATCACTCAAGCACTTTTCTTCCAACCACGGACTCATTGCAGTCCCTTACACATCTACCTTCCACGAAGAGATTAGTTTGGTAACCTCATAATTTCCTTGGCCTTTTTTTAGCATTGTGAAGTGTCCTACATAACTAGAAATTTCCCATACAGTGGCTACAACCTACGTGTATAAAAATCCCAAAATAGCATGCATAATTGGATCATCGTGAACTGATAACTTGTAGACAATGGCTACCTACACTACTTTGGACAAAGATTCATCACCCAATTATTTTGAGTGAGAGTCATCTTGTTCACCATAATAATTTCTCAATTTGTATTGACCACACATATCCTATGCATAGGCTATCCCCTTCATTGGATTATCTAACCCTAGGAATAACCTAATCAACCATATGGTATTTATTGTTGGAATCTGGGAACACTGAGAGGGGGGGTGAATCAATGTTTTGCAATCTTCAATTTTATTAATCTGATATTTAAACCATTTACAACTTTGAACTGAAGGAAAGATACAAACACACAAAGCAATCATCCACAACACTATAACACAAGGATTTTTAAGTGGAAACCCTATTCGGGGAAAAACCATGGTGGAGGTCAATCCACAATTTGAGTATTCAAATATAAGTTTACAAAATGGGAATGCACTTGCATTCAGGCACACTGCCTAGAGCTCACTTCTCAAAATAGGAAGGTTCACTGCCTTACAAAATGTTTAGATTAAATCCATCTGAGAAATTGAACTAAAGGAATAGCATCTTCTAATTCCAGATTATAGTTCTAGTTAAGCTCATCAGTCGATTTCTTGACCTTTTGTCAGATTTTGTTCTTCTGCTCTGCTCTACTGCAACTCGCATCACAAATCTTATATGTGTAGATGAAATCACACAACTGCCTTTCTGAATTTTACATCACACAACAACACACTTCACATCCATCATTGCTTTTGGTACCAAAATCATATAAACAATCGATCTTATATATCTGCATCAAAGGATAATATTATCTTCATGTCGGCTTTAGCAAAACATATAATATTTTCCAACCCTCAGCTAAATCCACAAATGATTCTTAATGCGTATCATCCATAGTCAGCCAAAGCATAGTGAGGATCCAAAACAAAATCCATAAACCCAAAAATACTTAAAACTATTTTTCCTTGAACATCCCCAACATGCCACATTTACTTAGTCGGCCTTCTAGCACTGTTAAACAGAGTATCAATCGACCGGATCTTCAATATCGTACATTAATTGATGCACAGGCACAAAACTTGAGAATAAGGTATTCCAAATACCCAACGACCTTCCCTGAGATGCACAACATGAACTGATAAGCTGATAATGCATATTGATCAACAGACTCAACTTTAGTCGGATACCCTATTCTTCACCCTGACTCCCAATATGAACAAATATTGAATTTCATACTGGATCAATGCATTAGGTTGCCATCAATGACAACACCAAATGCCAACAATCTCCAGAAGAGTTATGCCAACAATAATTTCACAACATCAAATGACTCTATTTCAAAAAGTATAATCTCAAAAATAAATGTCTCTATTCAAAAGTATATAAACGAATCCCATCAAAAGTATAATCTCTTCAATAAATTAATTCCATCAAAAGTATAAACTTCAATAATGAATAACTTCAATCAAAGATATAAACAACAATCAAATGATCAATCTGTTCATATAGGTTAGTCCCAACCTGTTTTCTTCAATCAAAGATCAAATAAACAACCCAACCAAATAGGTTATTCTAAATTTAGGGTTTCATTCAATAGTATAGTAACAATGAAGTGACCAATCAAGTATAGTTTAATAATATGGTTTGCATGATGTCACTTCTTATCAATGACAATATGTCTAGTATAGAAAATCTCTTATAGTGTTGACGACTAGGTATAATATCAATACTTCATATTCTTACAAATTCCCATATATAGGGTACATACACATCTATATAAATATAAACTAATATGATAGGTTTCTCCAACATAATAAACAACCAAGAACATGAAAGCATGTACAAACATCACAACCTATTCAAAAAGCATTCTTTTTCCAACATAGTAACAATATAATTAACCTTTTAAACATAAACGAGAAAGGTATAGAAACTAGCATGCCTGAATAATGCTCCAATTGATTTAACTCCTTTCCTAGCTCTATTCCTCAAGCTTGCTTGATATCTCCTTCAAGATCAACTTGATTTACCTCTTCTAACTTCTCACTAACTCTCACAATAATCATAAATACGAAATATAAAAACAACTTACAACTCACAAGCTCTCAACTCTCTAACTCATAAAATCATAGCTAAATAACATCAAGATAATTAGAATGATAAGTGTGGAAATTGGTAGAGTGAGCGCCTCTATTTATACTAATTTGTGAACAATTGAAGGCTACAAAAAAGTTAATATTCTTGCCACTTCTCACACTCAAAGGATTGACTCAACTAACAAAATTCAAGGTGGCAGATTTAAAATGATGACTAAATGCGTATGCTTAGCCAATCGCTATATCCATATAACAGTAGAGTGTTTTACTCAGAAATGCAAGGTTAATGTTTCCACAGGTTGACTCTTCCCAACCAACTTCTCACTTGACTATTTCTCACATTCTACTTGGCCTCATATGCTAGAGATAAAACACAAAGCAAACTTCTAAATGGATTGCAAGTTCATAGTTTGGCACCACCAAAATATCACGCGCCCCTATTTACATGCTTTCTATTTTGGAAAGACCGGTTCAAAGTTATTTACATGTTTTATATCCACTTTTCCTTCGTAGATTGACTAAGTCTATTCATTTGTTTATGTGCAGATTTACACTATGCTTTGCATTTAAACTTACTATGCATTTTGATCTGAATATCTCTCCTAAGCACTAGAGATATATGGCGTGGATTTTTTTGATTAAGTGTCTTGACATTACCATCTATATCTTGCAAATATGTGTGTTGATTCATTCACATCCTATGTGCTAGTTTTTATGCTATTAGCTATGATTCAACAATATGATTTACTTTGAATTCAACATACTATGCACCATATATAATATATGGATCCTTTTGCTTTATGTGCATTATATACCATTTTCGCCCAGGTTTCATTGTTGGCTTTTAAAATAAGCCATGCCCATTCTTTTATGGTCGTGCCATATATGCGCTCTCACTTACTTTACAAACATATCCAAATGCGTTCATTACTTTATATATATATTATATATATTTATATTATAATGTTTATCATTACAATATATGTATTATATAGTCACTTTTGATATTAAATATATATGAATATATTAAATGATACATATATATACATATATTAATATGTGTGTATATAGTATATACATATACATACATATTAATGTATATATATATGTATATATATATGTATATATATTATTTACATATCTTGATATCTTAATATCGACACATAAACATATGTTTACATATTCATTGAATTGATGTGTATACACGAAGTATACATGATGAGGTGAAAATAACCTCTTCGATATAAGTGACTAAATACTTTACCCCATGTTTTCTAGCCCCCTTTACTCTGCCAATTAGTTATCTTTAGGATTACTAAGTGCTTTCTTTTTGAGGAAATTGTATAAACTTTATTTTTTGGAATTGCTTGGAATTAACTAACCTGCGCTAACTTAATAGTTTAGGTTTTGCAGAAATAAACAGGTTTCTCATGAATAAATGGTCATCATGCCCAACTGGAAGAATTCAATGCATAAAATTCAACACTGAAGACTCAACACAAACTCCATAAAGTTGAAGACAAGCACCTGAAGCTTAGGCACCAAAATTTTAGGGCATTTGATGTATTAAGATTTTATAGTTGTTTCGTTATTTCCTGTTAAAGACTTATGGCTCATTACGAATCTGTTTAAATTTTTTTATGTATGGACTCAAAGTTTGTTAGTTTGTTAGGATTAGTTAAAGACTTTTTCAGTGGTGCTTTCCACCAACTAAAATTTAGGATTCTGGTAAATAGTTTTTGTATAAATATGTAATTTTCAGAAATGAAAAAGATGACTGGAGAATATCGTTATGATGTCGTAATGAATCTCTGAGCTATGTTCTATATTACATTCTTAAATGAATAAAGCGAGTCTTGTTTACCTCATTTATTTTTGCTAAGTGTTGAGAATGGAATTGTTCTGGATGGATTAATTTTGGAGTTATCAGTTTATGTGACTTGAGTTAGATACAGAGGAAGCCGCGAGCTGGCTAGTCGAGGGATTGTAGGAATAGATAGATAAGTATTTTTAATTTCAGAGTTTTACTATTCCTATTCTATAAATGATAAAGTGTGAATTCGAGTCTCTTTTAGCTCTGTTAATTAAAGTTTCGGTGCACCTACCTTACTGTTAAGTTTCAAGTTGATAGGTTATTTTTTGTTAGCTGTTAGTTTTGTTAATCCCTTTCTAGTTAAATGTTTCACAGTTTCTTTACATATTTTTCTTCTTCACCAATTTATACACTTGTTAGTTTAATCATTTTGATGCTTTCTAGTTTAATTTTTATGCTTTTTAGACTAATAATTTTTTGCTTTCTAGTTTAGTTATTTTAAAGCTCTCTAGTTTAGTGGCCTTCTAGTTTAAGTTTTATTTCAATTGTTTCAGTTATTTAGAAAATATGGAAGAGTTAGTTAAGGGATTTTCTATTGCATATAGCCTTGAACACTACCCAGTTGATAGTTGATGCATTTTTCAAACTAAAGAGATAGGACCTAACGACAACTTATCACTTTTTGGCGCCATTGTCAGGGACCTTCTTTATCTAAGTGTTAGTAGGTGATACCTTGAACACCTCTTTTGGAAACAAAAATAGTCCCCAGGCTTCCTTTTCTACATGGTCAAGAAAAGAGGCCCCCATGGAAGATTCATACCAAGAACCCCCCCAAATGACATACCAACCACAAGTGGGGAAGAAGAAATCTCAGCTCAAGAACTTTTTGAAGAATTGATCGACTAGGATCAACGTGAGACCTTCCTATATACTCTGGAAAGAGAACATATAGATGTAGAGGAGTATATTCCTCTCCAAACTCTCGAGCCTCGCCCATTTAAGAATTTTTTTGAAGATGAATGAATTCCCTTCAACAATATGAGTGACTATGATCAAAACCGTAGAGATGCTAACGCTAGTCTTCTACCACCACCACGAACATTCACTTATCCTATTGCTATCGATGCAAATGATGACATGACCATGAAAAATATTTCACCAGCTTTCTTGCCAACCTTCCGATGTTTGTCTTCTGAGAACCCTGACTAGTTTCTCTTTGAGTTTAAGGTCTTGTGTCAAACATATGACTACATGAATGATAACCACAAACTTAATATTTTTCCCTCTACTCTGAAGGACTTAGTAATGCATTGGCTCATGGGGCTAGCCTCGAGATCCATAACCTCACAGGATGACATGGAATCTACTTTTCTAGATAAGTACCAAAGCCACTGTAGAGTGAGTGATAGGAAGGAAGAGTTGTTCAAACTAAGATAGAACGAAGATGAGAACCTAGTAGATTACCTAGATAGGTTTTTCTTCCTATCTAACGATGTGGCAGAGAAGCCATAAGTCTTGAGATTTTAAAGACCATATTTCTCAAAGGTCTTGATGATGATGCTCGAAGGAGCCTAGATTTAATGGGAAAAGGGGATGTGTCCCAACTGGACCTTGGTGAAATCACTGAACTATGTTGAAACTATTGGCAACACAAGGGCAGACAACTAAGAGGGGGGGTGAATCAGTTGTCACATAATTTCAAACTTATTAACTTTGTTAACCCTTATTCTCATATATGATTAATAACCATGAAATCATAAATCAACAACACATTAGAAATACACATAACACCAAGATTTTTGTGTGGAAACCCTATTAGGGGAAAAACCACAGTGGAGGTTAATCCACAAGTTTATACTCTGTTAAAAGTATAAGAAGAATAAATGGGAATGCACATGCATTCAGGCACACTGCCTAGAGATCACTGCTTAGATATAAGGGAAGACTCACTGTCTTACAAAAACATTCAGATTAATTCCATCTGAAGATTTTGAACTGAGAAAGTAGCATCTACTAATGCCTGATTATAGTTTCAGTTAAGCACATGAGCACTTCTTCACTTATCTTCACTCTTCTTCACACTTTTCTCTACCTTTGAATGGTTTGATCTTTATTCACACATAGCACTCACACACTTGACATCATGCATACCTCAAATGAGATAAATAATCGCTCATATATATCTGCAACAAGTAATTACATTGCTTCATGTCGGCTTGAACAAAATAATAGAATAAATGCAAACTATCAGCCCAAAATAATAAATATTATTAATGTGAATCTACCAAGGTCAGCCACAACAAAGTAGAGACCCAAAACAATGTCCTCGAACACAAAACTCCTTCAAATATTTTTCCTCGAAGATCCACAACACGCTTCAATCACCTTGTCAACCATGAACATGAAAAATATGAACACGAAAGAGAAAATCATCGACCGCGAGCACAACGATCAACGTGGACGTGCAACACAGATAGAACACGGTCTAGAAACCTCCAAAAACACCATAGGAGCATACACAACAAATTAGATTACTAGAATCACATTATCTTCTTCCGGAAACAACTGTTACAGTAACATAATAAATGTCGGAACATAGAAACTTGTAACTTGTTCAAATATTTATGCGCGCCTCTGAAACTTTTGATGGATAAACTAGATAGACATGACAAAAAACCCTTTAATCTGCAACTTCTCACTATCAACATACTGAACTTTCCATCATACTGATCTTCACTGCTGCACAAACAACCTGCAACTTATTTTATTACAATTTTCTCAATATCCTTGACATATACAGTCTTAAAGACATTAATGCTAATAGTGTTGACATCAATGACAACCACATATCAGCAACACAACAGCAACATCCAACAATCTCCCCCTTTGGCATTGATGGAAACACATGATGTGAAAAACACCATCAACGCAACTAACTTCAACACTTACTCCCCCTTAGGTTCTAACTCTTCTCTCATGACTTCTTCTTCCATATTTTCACATTGTTCTTCTCCTCCTTGATTCGTCAAGATTTTTTCACATGACTCTTCACCCCCTTTGACATCAATGACAAAGATACACAAGCTCTGAACCACATATATGAATCATCTGACTACTCCCCCTGAGTAGCAACCACCACAACATCAATTTGAATCAAGATATGACTGTGAAATGCTTGGACTGATGAAATGTCTTACATCTTAGTTCTGATTAGGAGGGGTAATCACCCCTAACTTCCCTCTGTGATACTTAAAAGTGTCCTTAGGGAATGGCTTAGTAAAGATGTCAGCAATTTGTTCCTTAGTACACACATACTCCAGTCAGAATTCCTTATCACTCACCTTGTCTCTTAAAAATTGGTACTTGATAGATATATGGTTGGTCTTTGAATGCAGCACCAGATTCTTAGAAATGTTAATTTCACTTGAATTATCATAGAATATAGTAATAGTTTCATCATACACAAATCTGATATCTTTCAACATCTGCTTCATCCATAATACTTGAGTACAATTGTTAGCAGTAGCAATGTATTATGCCTCTGCAGTAGACAAAGAAATGGCATTCTGCTTTTTACTTAACCATGAAATCAACTTCTTTCCCAAGATAAATGTGCCACCACTAGTACTTTTCCTTTCATTCACATCTCCTACCCAATCAGCATCAGTAAATGCACTTAAAGTAAGATCATCATCTTTAGGATACCACAGGGCAAAATCAACTATTCCCTTCAAGTATCTGAAAAATTATTTTTATAGCAGTCACATGAGATTCCTTAGGATCGGCTTGAAATCTTGCAACAATACATACAACATTCATGATACCAAGTCTAGTTTGAGTCAAATAAATCAATCCATCAATCATTGATCTATATCTAGTTTGATTTTCCTTTGGAGAATCATCATTTGTTGTCAACTTGCATCCGATCACCATAGGTGTACTGACTGGCTTTGAATCTTCCATACCAAACTTCTTTAGCAATTCTTTCACATATTTAGACTGAGATATAAAGATCCCTTTATCTAACTGAGTAATTTGTAATCCTAAATTAATTTCATCTCTCCAGTCATTGACATCTCAAACTCATTTTGCATCTCATTAGCAAACTTCATGCACAAACCATCATCTCCTCAAAAAATAATATCATCAACAAAGACTTCCACAAACAAATCTTTATCATTATCAATCTTGAAATACATATTACTATCAGCACTACCTTTGTTAAATCCAAGCTTCAACAAATATTTCTTAAGCACTCCCAAAGATTTTGAAATATCTAATAGTAGGCTTATGACCAAACCATAGCTCGAAAGGGGTCTTGCCAGTATCACCTTTGATTTGTACCCGATTGAGGATATAAATAGCAGTACTCACAACTTCTCTCCAATAGACATGAGGAACATTTCCTTCTTGCATCATAGTTTTAGCAGCATCTTGAACTATCATATTCTTCCTTTCCACAACTCCATTTTGCTGAGGGGTCCGTGATGTAGATAATTATCTCTTTATCCCATGCACTTCATAGAAAGAATTAAACTCACCAAAAGTGAATTCACCACCTCTATCTGATCTTAGACATTTAATCTTCAGACTTGTCTTTGTATCAACCACAGCCTTGAAAATCTTGAACTTCTCTAGAGCTTCAGATTTATCCCTTAGAAAGTGACCCACATCATCCTAGAATAATCATCAATAAGCAACATGAAATACCTGTAACCTTGTAAACTTTTGATTCTAGCAGAACCACACAAGTTAGTATGCATAAGCTCCAACAATTCATGTGAACAATGTTGTTTTCTCTAAAATTAAATTCTAGTTTTCTTTCCTAACTAACATTCCTTGCATATTGCATTAGAGGGTTTTATCAACTTAGGAAGATCTCTCACTGCCTGAGTAGAACTTATCTTGATAATACTGTCAAAGTTTACATGATACATTCTCCTATTCCACAACTAGCTTTCATCAACTTGAGCAATCAGACAACTTTTACTAGCAACATTCAAGTGAAAAATGTTACCTTTTGTTTTTGTACCTGAAGCAATCACATTTCTAGAACTTTCTAATATTTTACACTTTCCATCCTTGAATTGAAGATTGTATCCCTTATCAGCCATCTGTCTAACACTTAAAATATTATGCTTCAAACCTTCCACATAAAGAACATCATCAGTATTATGCTTACCATCAAAAGAAATGCATCCTTTGCCATGGATTATACCACCATTGTTATCACCAAATCTTACAACACCACCATCATACTTTTCCAGGCTCACAAATTTTCTTTTATCACCTGTCATGTGATGTGAACATCCACTGTCAATTACCCATTCATCCTTCTCTTCAACTAGAGAAGCTAGGGCTTTCTCCACATTTGTACAACTAGAAAATTTAGTAGACACAGGTTTATTTTCCTTGACAGCAATAAACACAAACTCATCTTCACTTACATTCCCTTTTTATCATATTCATCATTTGTCACACCTTCATCAGCAGTATAATAACACTTCTTTTGAAATCTAGGCTTGTTATATCTTGGCTTAGGGACTCTTTCCAGACACCTTGATGCAAAATGACCTATCTTATTACAGGAAAAACATTTAATAAGAAACTTTACTTTATACTTACCTTCTCCTTTGACTTCTCTTTTGACAATAAGTGCTTCAAGCTCGTTTAGTTATCTTTCTTCTTCTTCAATCTATCTCATTTCTTCCTCATACTTGAATACTTTTCTAGAAGAACTTTCACCTAGACCATATCTTTACTTGTCTCTTCTGGAAGTAGTAGCTTTGAATGTAGATTCTATCTTAGGAAGGGAATCACCGAATTCACTCAACTCAAAAGCAGTAAGTTTACCAATCAACATATCTCTAGTTACATTTGTCACAATTCAGAGCTCCTCAATACCTGTAGCTTTGATTTTGTATGCATCAGGCAAGGATCTAAAAACTTTAGCAACAATCTCTTATTCATCCAACTATCCACCAACACATCTGATATCACACACAAGTCCATTCACTCTTTGCATGAAAGTAGTAATATTCTCATCATTACCCATTTTCAACAGTTCATATTTCCCTTTCAGACTCTGTAGCTTAGCAATCTTCACATTAGCATCACCTTCATACAAAGTTTCCAAATTTTTCAAAATCTCATAAGCAATCTTCAGATCCATAACATTCATCATCTCATAATCAGCCAAAGCACTCAACAATGCTTCCTTAGCCTTAATATTATATTCAACATCCCTAATCTCAATAGTAGTAGTAGGACCATTTTGAGGAATAACATACCTATTACTTGTAATGTTCCAGTAAGATTCACCAATACATCTCAAATGACACTCCATTCGAGTCTTCCACAAATAATAGTTTGTTCCATCAAATCTCAAACTATCCTTCTTATATTTCGCCATCCCAAATCACCTCAAGTTGTTAAACTTCTTCCAAGGAACCTACTCTGATACCAATTGTTGGCAACACAAGGGCAAACAACTGTGAGGGGGGGTGAATCAGTTGTCACATAATTTCAAAATTATTAACTTTGTTAACCCTTATTCTCATATATGATTAATAACCATGAAAGCATAAATCAACAACACATCAGAAATACACATAACACCAAGATTTTTGCATGGAAACCCTGTTAGGGGAAAAACCACGATGGAGGTTAATCCACAAGTTTATACTCTGTTAAAAGTATAAGAAGAATAAATGGGAATGCATGTGCATTTAGGCACACTGCCTAGAGCTCACTGCTCAGATACAAGGGAAGACTCACTATCTTACAGAAACATTCAGATTAAGTCCATCTAAAGATTTTGAACTGAGAAAGTAGCATCTACTAAGGCCTGATTACAGTTTCGCACATGAACACTTCTTCACTTTTCTTCACTCTTATTCACACTCCACTCTACCTTTGAATGATCTGATGTTTATTCCACTCACACACTTCGCATCATGCATACCTCAAATGAGATAAACAATCACTCATATATCTGCAACAAGTAATTACATTGATTCATGTCGGCTTGAATAAAATAATAGAATGAATGCAAACTGTCGGCCCAAAACAATAAAGATTATTAATGCGAATCTACCAAGGTTGGCCACAACATAGTAGAGACCCAAAAAAATGTCCTTGAACACAAAACACCTTCAAATATTTTTCCTCGAAGATCCACAATACGCTTCAATCACCCTGTCGACCATGAACATGAAAAACATGAACACGCAAGAGAAAATCATCAATAGTGAGCACAACGATCAATGCAGACATGCAACAAAGATAGAACACGATCTAGAAACATCCACAAACACCACATGAGCATACACAACAACTCAGATTACTAGAATCACATTATCTTCTTCCAGGAACACCAATTACAGTAACAGAATAACTATTGGAACACAGAAACTCATAACTTGCTCAAATATTTATGCACACCTCTGAAACTTTCGGTGGATAAACTAGATAGACATGAAAACAAACCCTTTAATCCACAACTTATCACCACCAAAATATTGAACTTTCCATCATGCTGATCTTCACTATTGCACAAACAACCTGCAACTTATTTTTTTACAATTTTCTCAATATCCTCAACATATACAGTCTTAAAGACATTAATGCTAATAGTGTTGACATCAATGACAACCACATATCAACAACACAACCACAACATCCAACATAAACTTCTCTCATACTCGAGGAGGGATCTGGAAGTCTACCCTTTTCAAAGTTCTAATGAGATAGGAAAATTGTGTGGGGAGATAGCTAACCTTAAGACTGACATTCTGGTTCAGTTGAATACCATGTTGGATGGAATACAGACTAAAACACAAAATCTAGAGACCTTATACATCTATTGCCCAAGGTGCTGAAATAAACATTTGTTAAGGGAATGTCCTTTGGATAAAGTTGACAAAATTTTTGCTTGTCAGGTTTGTGATAAGGACCATCCCATCGACCAATGTGAGCTTTTGAATGCCATTAAGAACTCCAAGAAGAGAACAACCCCTATTGAGGAAGAATTCAACTTTTTAAATCAGAGAACTGGGGGAAATTTTTCTTATGGCCACAATTCAAACCCTACCTAGAGACCACAGAACAACCGAAATAATAATCAATGGGCAACACCTTAGCCTCAGGCTCCACCTAAAGCACCATCTAATTGGGGAATTTACCCTTGGGGACCACCTGAATGGGAATATCAGTCATGGGGAAATCCTCAATGGCCCAATCAACCTCAACATCAGTGGTATCTTGAGAATTCTTCTCCTTAATGGAACCAACCTTAGAATCAATTTTACACTAGCCCCAAGAGAGGACCCAATCAACAACCGAATCTCTTGCCACCTCTCTAGAATACTCAAAAAATTGATCAAGCTAATCAACCACAACTTTTGACGCAACCTTTTCCAAACCCAAAGAACAACCATCAGAATTCCCCAGTGTATTCTACCGAACAGGAAAACATTACTGAACTAAACACCATACATTATGGAAACTAAAGATATCAAGTTTCCATAATCCACAATCAAAGCTAGAAATCATTGCAAAGAACATTATGGAAACTTGCAATTGAGATCTGGAAAAACACTTCAACCATTGACTATTGTTGATATATTGGACAAACCCATCAAGGAATTTGTTGAGCCCACAAAAACAACTCCCATAACTGTCGAACCAGCCCCAAAATTACTCAAGACAAAACCATCCCCCCACCTCCAGCTGGAGCTTTTGACCTACCTCAGGAAGGGGAGGGTCACTCTCCAACTAAAACTTTGGACAATTCACCTACCAAAAACAAAACCCAAGTGCCTTTTTTGGAGCGTCTTAAACCAACTACTGTGAAAGGTGCTCCAAAAATTTCCTCATCCACCGAAACTACGTTGATTCAAGAAATAAAACAGTTGCAAATTAAGGTTCCAAAGCTACACCAATTGATCAAACAGTTGTGTATCAAGACTCTAGGAAGAATACCAAATAAAATAAACACTGTCTACATAAATGGTTATTTGGCTGACTTCTTCGCTGGGAGGACAACTACTCAAAAATATGATGATCCAGGTAGTCCACTGATAATAGTCACAATTAATGAAGATGCATTAGTCGACTTGGGAGCAACCATTAACGTAATGACTGTTGATGTAATGGAAAAATTGGGGCTTACTGATTTGTGCCCCATAACTATAGTCTTATAGATGGTGAATCAATCCATAGCCATTCCCAAGGGTGTCCTTGAGAATGTTTTTGTCAAAGTCGATGGATGGGAATATCCTATGGACTTTCAAGTAATTCAATCTCTTACACCAAAAGAAAGTTACTCTATAATCCTAGGGAGACTATGGCTGGCAACGGTAGGAACCAAAATTGACTATAGGGAAGGATGAATGACTATCTCACATGGTCCAAGTAGTAAACATATATTCTTGTATCCCCTCGCCAAGCCTGCTAAATGTAATAAAGTCTAGGTTGATGAACCAGAAGGCCCCAACAGATAGGAAATTTTAGCTTCATTGGCCATGGTAGTCATCAAATGACATGGTGAAGAATTAAAAAACAACATAGAAAATCTCACCATGGATTCAAGCGATGAGGAGATGTTAGACGTAGAATAAATCTTAGGACAACCCATCAACATAGGAGACTCTAAATTCGATAGTACCAATTCATTGGGACTGCCTTGTCCTTTGGCGAATATCATTCCAAAAATAGAATATTTATTTGAGGATATTGCCAGACTTCATAAGACCATACCTTATAGCTTCCCCCTTAACACTTTGACAAGACCAATGTATATCATCGCATCTAACCATCCAGGTGTTAAATCCATCATGCTACTGCCAGGAAAAAATCTGAAAATTAACAATTGGTTGACCGAGTCAGAAGAACATAAACTCTTTAATGTCCTAGTGAGTAGATCTAAAGCCTTTTATTGGGACTACACGGATATGAGGGGAATACACCCCAGTATGTGCACTCATCATATCTACACTAAAAATGTTCAACCTATTCACCAACCCCAAAGAAGACTCAATCCTACCTTGAAAGATATCATTAAAACTAAGATTGAGAAGCTCCTACAAGTGGGGTTTATTTATCCCATTTCTGATAGAAAATGGGTTTAATCATTGGTTGTGGTTCCCAAAAAGAATGGAAAGTGGAGAGAATGCATAAACTATAAGGAACTTAACAAGGCAACCCACAGAGATTATTTTTTGCTACCATTTGTAGACCAGGTTTTGGATCACTTGGTTGGGAGGAAATATTTCTCATTTTTGGATGGATTTAGTGGGTACAACCCAATATAGGTTGCAGCAGAAGACCAAGATAAAATTACCTTTACATGTCCATGGGGGACATTTGCATAGATGGTCCTTCCCTTTGGGTTGTGCAATGCTCCTACAACATTCCAAAGAGCCATCTTGGCTATATTTGTTGAGCTAGTAAATGAGTGTGTGGAGGTGTATATGGATGACTTCACTATCTATGGTTAAACTTTTTATGAAGCTCTTCAAATACCAGACAAAGTGTTGAAGTGATGTGAGGATCATCATCTATTCCTAAGCCATGATAAATTTCTGATAATGGTGGAACAAGGAATTGTGTTGGGACATCACATCTCTACTGATGGAATAAAAGCCAATCCAAAGAAAATCAAAGTGATACAACAACTGGTCACCCCAAAAACCCAGACAGATGTTAGAATTTTCTTAGAGTATGATGGATACTACAAAAGATTTATAGAAAACTTCAACAAAATTACAGCTCCTATGTTTTCTCTTCCCAAAAGGAATGTGGAGTTTACCTGGACACCCAAGTGTCAGTCATCATTCAAAATTATCAAGGACAATCTTATCTCAGCTCATGTCCTTCGTGGACCTAACTAGAACTTACCATTCCATATTTATGCAGATGCATCTGATGATGCTATTCGAGCAGTCCTAGGACAAGAAGATGAGAATGGAGGGAAGTATGCTATATACTTCATTCGTAAGGATCTGACTCCAACCAAAATGAATTACACAACAATGGAGAAGGAATTCTTAGCTGTAATTCATGCAATTTAGAAAATTTGACACTACATTATAGGATATAAAGTAACAGTGTATACAAACCTTTCGGCCATAAAATACCTTATGAATAAACCTGTAGTGAATGGGAGAATAATTAGATGGTTGTTGCATCTTGAATAATTCAACATGGAAATTGTTGAAAAACCAGGGAAATTCAATATAGTTACGGATTTTTTATCCTGAATTAAACAGGAAGATGGTGAATGTGCTCCAGTACAGGATGAGTTTCCATATGAGATTTTTTTTGCAATCTCTACTAAAACTCCCTAGTTTGCCGATATTGCCAATTACTTGGCCACTTCAGAAGTACCACTTGCTTTCACATCTAAACAGAAGAAATGCCTTATAAGAGAAAGCACCCCTTTCAAATGGATTAATGGGATCTTATTTAGATGCAAACCTGATATGGTTCTACAATGATGTGTTAGGGAAGATGAAACCTTTAGTATCTTAAGAGCTTGCCATGATGATCCTTCTGGAGGAAATTATTCTACAAAGAGAATCTCCCATAAGATCTTAGGTGCAGGGTACTACTAGTCCTCTATGCATAAGGATGTCAAGAAATATGTACACCATTGTGATGAATTTCAAAGGGTAGGGAGACCAACAAAATCTAATGAAATGCCCCTTCAATTGCAAGTAGTCCTTGAACCATTTGAAAAATGGGGATTGGACTTTATCAGTCCAATAGACCTGACCTCACAAGGGAAAGAGTACATCCTGGTTTGCATCGATTATCTAACTAAGTGGGAAAAATTTCAAGCTCTACGAGTTGCTAGGGAGGAGCAGGTGGCCGATTTTCTCTATAATAAAATTTTCTTGAGGTTCGGAGCTCTTAGGATGATTGTTACAGACCAGGGTCCTCAATTCATGTCCAAGGTTCTATTGGCCTTCATCGACCATTTTTAGGTTAGTCATAAGAAATCATCACCCTATCACCCTCAGGAAAATAGTCAAGTGGAAGTTACTAACAAGGAGCTTGAAAACATCTTAACAAAAACTATGTCATCAGGAAGAAAATATTGGGCTATGAAACTACCTGAAGCCATTTGGGCTTATAACATGATGTGGAAGTCAACCACTAGGTTTAGTCCATACGAGCTAGTCTTTGGAAAGAAGCCTCTCTTACCTATTGAATTTGAACTCCAAACATTAAGAACAACCATCGAAATAGGAATAGACCTTAAATGAGCTCAGGTGGAGAGAGTCTTGCAGCTTAGTGAGTTCGATGAGATTCATTTGGATGTTGTCCATCAAACTGAACTGGTGCAACAACAACGTAAAGTCTGGCATGACAAGCATATTAAGGAGAGAGAGTTCCATAATGGGGATTGGGCCCTGTTATTCGACTCCAAATATAAAGATCACCAAGGAAAACTCATAACTCATTGGCTCGGCCCATACAAAATTTCTGAGGTATTTTCAAATGGGTGATCCAACTGAAACCCATTGATGGTGATACCCGAACTCTCCTGGTCAATGGACATTGATTACGCATCTACCATAAACTAGTCAATAAAGAATAATTCATAAAAATGGTAGAGATGCAGGGAGAAATCCAATGCATCGACTCTGTTTTTGCAAGGTCAAAATAATTTTAGTTTACCTCAAAAAAAAAAAGCATGAGCATGTGTATAATCTTACTTTTAAAGAATTTCTTTCAAAAAAAATCATCTCTTGTAATTGGCTAATTTTCGTTTTTGTTTTCATAGGACTTCATTTTTATTAAGAAACAAATTATGACGCATTGGCTATGATTCTCCAGAACTTGTAGTTCGGTTGCTGCGATGCTTCGGAACTTGCTGGCCTTATTGCTGCTATGCTCTGGGACCTCCACAACTCATTGGTGACATCTTGCATTTTTCTCCTGCATTCTGGTCATCTCCCGAAAATTCTCTAGAAAGTCAAGATCCAAGTTGTACATTTTCCTTTCTTCTTCTGGCTGCATCTTTCAATGATGCTCCAGAACTTTTTGTTGTTGCTTCGGCTGCATCTTTTGACAATGCTCTAGAACCTTTTTATTGCTGCTCCAACTACATCTTTCGATGATGTTCTGAAACCTTTTGTTGCTGCTCCAGCTGCATCTTTCGACGATGCTCCATAACCTTTTTGTTGTTTCTCCAATTGCATCTTTCGACGATGCTCTGAAACCTTTTGGTTGTTGCTCTGACTGCATCTTTTGACAATGCTCTAGAACCTTTTGGTTGTTGCTCTAGGTGCATCTTTTGATGATGCTCTGGAACTTTCTTTTGCTATGTTCCGATAGCATCCTCTACCAATGCCTAGAACTTGTTATTACCGCATTTCAAGAGCTTCCCCACCCGATACTCTGCAAGTTTTGTTGCCACGTTCCGATAGCATCTCCCATCGATGCTCTGAAACTTTTTGACTTCATTTTTCTGACCATATCTTCCACCAATGCTCTAGAACTTTGTAAATTCTTTTCCCCTCTAATGCTTTGATTTTTTCGAAGTTTCACACATGCTCATTACCCGAATTTTTGTTATTTACCTTGGAATCCATGCCATATATTTCCATTTTGCCTAATAAATGGCATACACTCTCATAATAAATGAATTTATTATGAAAATATTTTCGTCATAATGAATTTTTTCATTCCATCCATCTCTTAATAAAAGTCGCCACCACCCTCGCCAATTGTACAACTAATCTGTTACGTCAGCAAAGGTGAGTGAAATTCAAGTTAACGACAGGACGTAAGGTAAGTACATTTTCACTTAAATTTAGTAATTATTTTGAATAAAGGTTAATCAATTGGCACGAGTCTTTTCCTTTCCTAATTTAGTAAATTGCCCCATTGAGTGATCACATGAAGTACGGCTACACTTGCTCATTTTCCTATGCATAACTGCCATAATTATATAGCAGAACTCAAACAAGATGAATTAATTATTTCCCTCCATCGGTTGTGTCGAAGACATATTCTATCTCTTTTGCAACTCAGTGGTTTAAACCAAGTATTTTTGAAGCATTTTTGCAGAATTTGAGAAAAGAAATTAAGAAAAAAAAAAATATGGTGGGAGCTAAGAGGGTAAGTGCATGGATCTGTGACACAATTTTGGTGCCAAATTGCAAAAAAAAAACCATAATAGGCCATATTGCGCTCACCAAATAGGCTTGGTAATATCGAGCCTATATGGTGAGTGCCAAATGGCTTGAATTTTTCAATGAATGAACAAGTGTGAGTTCTCTTTCTTTTTGCAATGACTTTTGGAATGCATTTTTCTAAACTCTTTCATTTTCTCTTTCTTTGCCAGGGAAACTATATACATGAAATAAACATTTAAGTTGACATTTACATATGGGCATTTACTTTCTTATACTTTAAGTTATATTTCATCTATATAGGCAGGATGTTTGAGAGTGGTTTCAAATCTCTAGGCGTTACAATGCAAATTCTAGTTTTTGGAAGATCTTAAAAAATTTAGACTTAGTCAAATTTCAGTAATTAGCAATTCAAGTTTTAGTAATCAGGAGGTCAAATTTTTGTAGTCAGCAAGTTGTCTCATCTTTCTTTCTCACTCTCTCCTTCTCTCCACTCCCTCTCTATCTCTCTCTTCCTCCCTCTCTCCCCTCTCTCTCTCACACACACCCCTCTATCTCCTCCCTACGTCTACCTCCCTCCCCTCTCTACTTCTCTCTATCTCTTCTCTCTCTACATCTCCTTCCCTCTCTACTTATATGTATCTCCCCTCTCTCTCTTTACCTACCTCTCCCTCCATCACTTTTTATCTCACTTATGTCTCCCTCTCTACCTCTCCCTCCCTCCCTCCCCTCTCTACTCTCTATCTTTCCTCTCTCTTTCCCTCTCTATACCTACCTCTCCCTCCATCACTCACTCTCTCCATTCCTCTCTATCTCACTTATGTCTCCTTCCCTACCTCTTTCCCTCTCTACTCTCTATCTCTCCTCACCCTTCCTCTACCTACCTCTCTCTCTGCCTCTCCATCCCTTTCTTTCTCTCACTCTCTCCTCTCTATCTCACCACTATCTATATCCCTACCTATCACCCCCTCCTCTCTAAATCACCATTCTCTCTCTATCCCACTTTCCTTCCTTCCCTCTCTATGTCTCACTTATCCCTTTCTACCTCTCCCTCCCTCCCTCCAACCTCCCTCTCTCTCTTTATCTATATTTCTCATTCTATCCTTACCTCTCTACTCTCTATCTCATCACTCTCTCCATATCACTCTCCCTCCTTCCCTCTCTCCCTCCTATCCCTCCCTCTCTCCTTCCCTCTCTACCTACCTCTCCCTCCACTACCTATCACTCTCTCTACCTCTCTCTCCCTCCCCCCTCTTTCTCTCTATCTCTCCCCTTCCCTCTCTACTCTCTATCTCTCCCCCTTCCCTCTCTACTCTCTTTCTCTCTCTCCCCCTTCCTCTCTCCCCTCATTTTCTCTCCTCTCACTCTCTCTCCCTCTCACACACACTCACCTCTATCTCCTCCTTCCCTCTCCCACCATCCCTCCACTCTCTACTTCTCTCTATCTATCATCTCTCTCTACATCTCCTTCCCTCTCTATTTATCGTTATCTCCCCTCTCCCTCTATTTACCCACATCTCCCTCCATCACTCTATATCTCAACCGTGTCTCCTCCCTACCTCTTTACCTCTCTACTCTCTATCTTTCATCTCCATCTCTCTCTCTCTCTCTCACACACACACACACACATACACTCACCTCTATCTCCTCCCTACCTATCCCACCCTCCCCTCTCTACTTCTCTCTATCTCTCCTCTCTTTATATATCCTTCCCTCTCTACCTATATTTATCTCCCCTATCCCTTTGTTTACTTACCTCTCCCTTCATCACTCTATATCTCACCTATGTTTCCCTACCTACCTAAGGTTGAGGGATTAAGGGTTAAGGGTTGATAATTGAGGATTGAGGGTTTAATGTATAGGGTAGAGGGTAGACGGTAGAGCGTAGAGGGTAGAGGGTAGAGAGTAGAGGGTTTAGGATTTAAGGGTTGAGGGTTGAGGTTTGAGGTTTTAAGGTTGGGGGTAGAGGGTTGAGGGTATAGGGTTGAGAAATTAGGGTTGAAGCTCCAATGTATAGGGTAGAGGGTATAGGGGTTGAGGTATTAGGGTTTAAGGGTTGAGGGTGGAGGGTAGAGGGTTGAGGGTTGAGGGTTTAAGGGTTGAGGGATTAAGGGTTAAGGGATGAGGGATTAGGGTAGAGAGTTTACCTGGGTTTTAGGGTTTAAGGGTTGAGGATATAGGGTTGATGGTAGAGGGTATTGGGTTTAGGGTAGAGGGTATTGGGTTGAGGGTTGAGTATTTAAGGGTTTGAGGGTTGAGGGTATAGGGTTGAGGGATTAGGGTAGAGAGGGAGGGAAGGATGGAGGGAGGGAGAAGTGAGATAGAGAGAAGGAGAGAAGAGGAGGGAGGGATACAGATATATGAGGGTTGAGAATTGAGGGTATATGGTTGATGGTTTAGGGTATTAGGTTGAGGGTATAGGGTTGAGGGTAGAGGGTTTTGGGTTGAGTGTAGAGGGTAGAAGGTTTAAGGGTTCAGGGTTTAGGGTTGAGGGTAGAGGGTTTAGGGTATAGATTTAAGGGTATATGGTTGAAGGATTAGGGTTGAGGGTCTAATGTATAAGGTAGAGGATATAAGGGTTGAGGGTTGAGAATTGAGGGTTAAGGGTTTAATGTATAGGGTAGAGGGTAGAGGGTTTAAGGGTTTCAGGATTGAGGGTCAAGAGTTTAAGGTTGAGGGCAGAGGGTTGAGGGTCCAACATATAGGGTACATGGTATAAGGGTTCAGGGTTTAGGGTTAAGGGTTCAGGGTTGAAGGTAGAGGGTTGAGGGTTGAGTGTTTAATGGTTAAGGGATAAAGGGTTAAGTGTTGAGGGATTAGGGTAGAGATTTTAATTGTGTTTTAAGGGTTTAAGGGTTGAGGGATTAGGGTAGATGGTAGAGGGTATTGGGTTGAGGGTAGAGGGTAGAGGGTTTAAGGGTTTGGGATTTAAGGGTTGAGCGTTGAGGGTTTAGGGTATAGGGTTGAGTGTTTAAGGGTTTAAGGGTTGATGGTATAGGATTGAGGGATTAGGGAAGAGAAGGTGGGAGGGAGGGAGGGAGAGATGGAGGGAGAAGTGAGTTAGAGATAAGGAGAGAAGAGGAGGGAGGGACAGAGATAAATGAGGGTTGAGGATGCAATGTATAGGGTAGATGGTTGAGAATTGAGGTTATAGGGTTGATGGTTTAGGGTATTGGGTTGAGGGTAGATGGTATTGGGTTGAGGGTATAGGGTAGAAGGTTTAAGGGTTTAGGGTTTAAGGGTTTATGGTTGAGGGTTTAGGGATGAGGGTAGAGGGTTTAGGGTATAGGTTTGAGGGATTAGGGTTGAGGGTCCAATGTATAGGGTAGAGGGTATAGGGTTGAGGGATTAGGGTAGAGGGTATTGGGTTGAGGGTTGAGGGTTGAGGGTTTAAGGGTTGAGGGTTGAGAGTTTAAGGTTGAGGGTAGAGGGTAGAGGGTTGAGGGTATAGGGTTAATGGATTAGGGTTTAGGGTAGAGGGTATTGGGTAGAGTGTAGAGGGTAGAGGGTTTAAGGGTAGAGGGTTAGGGGTAGAGGGTAGAGGGTAGAGGGTAGAGGGTAGAGGGTAGAGGATTAAGAGTAGAGGGTTAAGGGTTTAAGGGTTTAGGGTAGATGGGAGAGAGATATA
>CM021109.1:146079258-146100524 GCA_007115665.2 Sequoiadendron giganteum | reverse complement strand
AAGTTGAAAAAGTAGCCTCCAGCCACAGCAAGAGTCCAGGAACAGGACTCGGGAGTCCGAGCCAGAGACTTAGCTCGCGAGTCCGCACCGAGTCGACTCGGCCAACTTGCAGACTCTCGAGTTTGCTGAGTCCATCCAATAGAGTCTTCCAACTATGAATTCAACACATGCTAAATTCATGAAAAGATAGATGAAACACTAGACTTTTACTCTCATATGCGCTCTCATCTCTCTATCACGAGATTGTATTATCAGTCGTGCTCTGTATTTAATTTTGCATATTTGTGAAAATTACACACACACACACACACATTTCCATATACATGTACATATACATAATAATTTACCAATTGTGATCTGTATTTAATTTTGTATATATTTTTCAAATTATGACTATTTTTACATTTTTAATGTGTTAGATATATGCGTGTTAGTATGTTTGTGCTATCGTATTGGGTTTGGGTATGTGGGTATAACAAAAAAAAAAAGTGGTTGGGTTTGTTTTGGGTACATCTATACAAAATAAAAATAAAAATCTCAATACTTGAAATTATATTTTTCAAAAATGAAAATAAATTAAAATTTAGGGAGTTTCAGATAAAAAATTAAAAAACCTGTGATAAAATTTTGATTGTAAGGGGTTGTAGGTGTTGGAATGTTTGGCTATGGATGTACCACCAATTGTGAGCATCCTTCTTAGATCTGGCATGAAGAGTGGAAATACTTCGACCAATAAAATGTTGAAAATCAACAAACTCATTGTAACCACATACTCCAAATAAGGGTCAGGGAAGAGTCCAACAAATGCTAGCTTGTACCCTTATGTAATTACCACATCTATGTATGGTGCAATCCTCCTTGGCAAAGAAAGGATCTCAAATGTTGTTGTATTTTGTAGTCAATGCAAAGGCAAGAAGGTGCAATGAGGTGCTCATTTTGCTCCACTGTTTTACAAGTATTGTGTGCACTTGTTTGAAGAAAGTCTCTTCAAGACCTTTCTCTTTATCATTATGAGGGTTTTTATCATCTCAATCATTGAGTTGATGCCGTCGTATACCTCTTCCAAGCATGACTTATCAATGTTATTATAATGGATCATACTCAACTGGCTTGGTGAAACTAAAAAGATATTTCACACAATCCCACCAAGTGTCATCTTATATTTTTGTTGGTCTCTCACTATTGGATTTGCTCCATACCAACCAAAGTAGGTTGATGACCATGCTAGAAAGTTCTTGCCGCACCTTCACAAGTCATCTCAAGATGATTGTGTTAGAGACAGATTAGGTCTTAACAACTATTTTAAAAATAAAAATAAAAATTTAAAAACAAAGAAAAGTACATAAGTTTTTAAAAATAAATTACTAAAGTGAAACATAAATTGTATTGTTTCACTTGCAGCTTCAAATTCGAGAATGATTTGAAAATGGCTTGCAACATTTGGTGGTTATATTTGGATATCTTTGGCTTCTACTTACGTTGGTCTGATACAATCAATTTTGTTGCCAATTTTTTATAGCATAAATTTGAGGGATTAGATAACATAAGTTGTCCAAAAGATGTATGGATAGTGTGCCTCAATCACCAAACCAATGGCTTTGCAATATTTTGTGCTGTACACTATGGCTTGGGCAATTTTATTAGGCTTCACTTCCTCAATGACCCATATGAGGAAGTCAACAATAAATTGTGCATCCTTCATCTACCCTTCACAATTTGTGACTTTCAAAAACATGGCCCCTTTAGGGGGATATTGCAGTCACATTGATCAAGGGCTGATTTTTGACATCTTACATCCATTGGAAATGACGGATACCCTTGGCTATTTCCAGGATTCCTTGATGTGTTGCAAAAATTCTTCTACAAGTTTCACCTCCTTTGTCAATTGTACATTTGCTCAAAACTTATGCCCTTGTACCCTTTTGGAGCCTCATTAATTTTCCTTGTGGTTTTTTGTCAATATGGTGAGCAACCAATGCTTAAAGCCAAACAATTTGCATAGATGCATCTTTTTAAGTGTTCATTGGCAATCTCTTTGGGTTCATTTTGGAATGCCTTTTCCAGTGGCTTCTTTGTTCTCTTATTTGTATTGGTCGGTTCTTTATGTGTGGCCTAAAATGGGTGGCTCAATTCCCCAACTTCAGGAACACAAAGAGATGGGGAAATGTATTAAAGTGATATTTAGTTTATAATGGTCAATTAAATCTTTAGGATTGACTTTAGGAATATTCTTTATTCTTTAGTTAAGTTCTTATCCTTTATTTTATTAGTTGTCAATCTTATCCATTACAAATAGATCTTTTGTATTCTTATTTAAGGAGACCCTCACTCCTTTGTTTAATATCGAATATCTTGGTAATCATTCTATGTCTTGTATTTTCTGGGATACGTGATAACAAATTGTCTTAGCGACTGCTATTGACAGTGATGGATCGAGGAATCGTTGGTGTGATGCAAAACGAGCCAAAAGATGGCACACGTACAAAATTGTATGGAACTGTTTTGGGCGATCTTTTAAAAAAATCGTGGGTCTAAAATTCGCGTCGGATTTGATTGTTGAAAATCGCATCTATATATGTAAAAACCACCCAACTAATCACTAATAAAGTATGTAAATTAGTGAATAATCACTCAATTAATCATACCTTAAGAATGAAGATCAATGAAATATATGAAGCTAATGTAGGTCCAATCTAAAGGATTGAAACAGTTGACTTTTTATTGTCCAACATATAGAATGATTTTACAACTATTACCATTATCACAAGTACATTTACAATACCTTGGCATAAGTATAAAACATGAATCATAATTAGTTACAGCTGCTAGTATGCACCTTTTGAAAGCAGGTTGATAACATATGCAACCAATTTGCCTATAACAGCCATGCCCTTTCAAACAATTCAAAGATATTGTATTGAAAATGAAAGTATAAGTATTCGAGTGAGTCATTTACTCATCTAAATAAATAAGTTACAAAATAAACAATAAATCATCATTTGCATTACAGAATCTATACCATTTGCTGCTCTAACTTGGAGTGGAAGAAAGTGAGAGAGAGCATCATCAAGGTGATATCCACCCTACCACGAAGCATAAGCTTCCCCATGCTACTCCACTAGAGAAGCCCGACCCATCACACGGATCTCGCAGTATGTGGCAACATGCATGATGGAATCTAGTTCACTATGTGGATCATTAATGACCTATCATGCCTACATGCTCATGCATCATATATCCAAGCATATGTCCATTTGATACACAAATTATGGAAGAGAACGTAACTCAACCAAGCAATGAACTTATAAATGCCAATCAATGGCATTTAATATCTATAACACAAAATGTTCAATCATCTCAATATGAGAGCTTGGCATTCTACAAGGTGGATAAACAGTATCCAATAAATAAATATCATACTAACATTAGTTCCAATAATATAATACTAAGGCAACAACATTTATTGAATTACATGCCAAGGAGGGTACCTACCTCCAACAAGTTCCCTAAACCCATTCCCTAGTAGGTGGTTTAGGAATCACAGGTTAAGCTTCCTCATTTTAGCCTGCAGTTTGCAGCAGAAAGGTCAACACTTAAAATAGTCATAACTTTTTTGTTTCTTGGCCAAATTCAAAACTTCAATATGTTCCGGAAAGGTAAAAGAATGAAGGATAAAACCCAGAAATATTTTTGCAATAAACCCAACCATTTAAGAGCAGCTTTATCTGCAACAAAGATCACTAGATTTCTTCCAAAAGAGGACAGCTTTTAATGGTCTTTCCTACCTATCTAAATTTTAAATTTTGATGTGTTGCTTGGATGATCACATGGAGATGTGCCCATTATGCTCATAAATGTTTAGACTTGTAAAATTCTTTTACAAACAATTATACAAGAAAATTTATCTTGAATGAATTCTTCATAATAGGATCATCTGGGAGAACATTGTGGAAATGCCAAACAAAATCCCAATATGCATAGAAGCTCAACTAATTTCAGTTTGGATAAAAAGACACAACTCCAAGTTGCTAGAGTTTTTCCACATTGGGTTTCTCAAAGGTAATTAGGAACATTTTTCTTCCATAATCCATATTTATATTTGCTGTCCACTTTTACAATTGCTGTCATGAACTCCAACACTTAGATAACTTCACAAGTCTATTTTGAGTTCTACTCCAAAGCAAAGAATTTAAGGAGCAGTAACATAAATCATTTGCTACCATATTTATGTTATTAAAATTGTAAAATGAATCATGAATGTCGAGTCAATCATTCTTTGCTATGGAGAGATTTTCTACTTAAATCATTTAAGAAATGATTAGATATAAGAAAAACTCCATTTACAGGATAGGCTATATTTATTATTGGTAAATTAAATAAATTGGAATACCAACTAATATCATGACATTGTGATCTTTGAACCAACACAGTGCTGTAAATTAATACATTGAAATATCCAGTAATATCATGACATTTTGAGCGTTTCCAACATAGTGCTCTTGTTTTATAGTTTGTCTTCTATCATTTGACATAAGACATGCAACTCCAGCATATATCAAAGTGTGAAAACATATTATTTCTGCTATACTGTATTCAATATGGTTCAAATTTATTTATTTATTTATTTTTACCCCCTCCAGGTAAGATAGATAAGTTATTCAAAAATTAGAGGAATGACCATTTTGGCATAAGAGGATTAAAAGAGGTGACAAAATGAACCTCTTTTGTCTCCTAAAAAATTTGATGGATGAAAGAAATAACTATAATAAACATAAATACTTCCAGAAGGCTATGATCCAACAGGGCAAGAAAAACAGGGTAAATGTATAAAATTATATTAAAGAAACTAATTTGCAGACTGGCAGGCTTTGTAGTCAATTACTTATATTAAGCCAATAATTGGCCAAAGGTAAAATTTAAATTCCAATAGTAGCACCACCAGATTGATGGAGAAATTGATTTAACATATTAGATATACTCAAGAAACAACCTTATAAGATTATAAATTGAAGATAAGGAAAGCTTCAGAATTTGTGTACCTGTCATATCTCTAGGTTGAAGCAATTTCATTCTTTCCTTTATCTCAGAATGCTGCTATGAGAAAAAAGTGATTTGAGAAAATTTTGATACCTTCATTACTATTAATTTTACCAGAGCCATACCACATGAACCATTGATAGAATGCCCTCAGGAATGTCTGTTTGTGACCATATGAAGAATTGCAGCCCTCTCCCATGTCATGGCTGTAGGGTTTTATTTTTTTTATTTTCTTCCCCCCCAGTGTTCGCTGCCCCCCAAAAAAATTTATTTCCTTTATCTTTTGTTTGCAATTTCCACTGCCAAGTGTAAAGCATATTTTTTCAGCCTCTGCCAGCTTCCCTCAGGAATCTCCCTCATGCAAATTTTGGAAGCCTTAAAGAAGGCACATGGAGGGCTATTTGATTTCATTGAAATGAATTTAAGCATCCTTCTCTTGTTTTTAAATTAAATACAAATGTTTCATACTAAAATGTAGGCTTTAATATAATAATAATTTTAGTATTTTATTTTATCTTATTATTATTATTTTTAAATAATCTTTAATCCCTTTTTTTTTTAAAAAAAAAAGAGCAGATATAATATCTTTATTAAATTTAATATTATTTATTAATAAAATTATTATTTTTTTCTCTTTATTATAGTAATAATTAAATAAAAAGAAAGTTTTATTTTCATTCTAATGTCAATTCTCATTAGTTTGGGGTCCGTTATGTCTGAATGCTATTACATATCAACAACTAGCACACTCTTGTGCTAAGTTAGGTTTGTGACCCACATTAACACGAGCTATTTGATTGTTTAATCGGTTTAGATTTATATAAAGAGGTTTTGTTTTGAGGAATATCTATACACACACACACACACGCTCACACCATTCACAAATAATGTAATTATTTAAATCTAGGGCTCGTTAACTCTAATTTATTCACACATATGCCACCTAATTGAAAGACTCTAAATGTGTGTTACCTCCATTGGCTAGAACCTTCTACTCGATGATACTCTCTCTCCAAAATGAGAAAATGTCAATAATTCATGATGCACTTATGAAATAGAAAACACAATTAGTCATCATATTTATAATCATTTCCCTCAATTACCCATCAAGTTAAAAAAAAATAGTGTAACCACATTATATTTCCTATCACTTGTTATTAAATAATAAAGTGATTTAGATAAGCTAATTAAACGGGATGTGACAATATATATATATATATTGAATGTCGTGACATTTTTTTCAAAATCATGTGACTTTTTCAAAGGAAAATCACTGGTTTTTAGAGAGAAAAAATCACGCCCATGTTTTGTTCTAAAATTGTGTGGGAGAGTGATCGAAGGTCACAACTAGAAGAAATCTGATGGCTTAGGGTTTTTCTGCACATCTTTTGACGTTTTTTTAATAAAATTGTGTGTTTTTGGTGCGATTTTTTTGACTTGCTTGACATAAAATTGTGGGATTTTTGACTTTTTTTTGTGCGTTGAGGATTTCTAGAGTATTCTATGATCTTTTTGGCGATTTGTTTTTACAAAATTGTGGGATTTTTTGGTGCCATCTAGGGTTTTTGTCAACAGTGAAATTTTTCATTATGAAATTTTTGATTTTTGTAGACCACCTGTGGCGGGCATGGGATTTACATTTTTTTTTAATGATTTTAGGCAATTGTGGTTGTAAGGTGTTGATTGCGGTTTGACCTGCACAAATACAAATCTAACAACAAAGGGTTTCTTTATTATTTATGCAATTCTACATTGCAAGAGGCATGGCTTCATTACCCAACATCATGTTGGAAGGCAACCAACGTTTTTCTGGAAAAAAATACAACACTTGGAAACAACGCATGCTCATGATTTTCAAGTACAAATGCCTCGATAAGATATCCCCGGTGTCGACGCTTGATTGGCGGTTGTTGTTAAAGACCAAGACAAGTTTGATGAGCATGATCGAGAAGTTGTCATGTTGATCAAGTTATCAGTGACAAATGAAATTCTTTTGGAGGTTCAAACATGCAAAACCTTTGCAGCAATTTGGAAGCACTTGTGAGATCTGCACTAAACGTTAGATAAAGGCAAGGCCTTCTTCATGAAGAATATGTTTTTCTCAATCATGGTGAACGAGAAGATGTCTTGCAGGATCATTTGATGAAGATCAAAGACATTCATGATCAATTGGGAGCCATTGGTCACAAGATTGAAGAAGATATGGTGGTTATAACGTTGAAAAGCTTACCATGGGCATATGAACATTTCGTTGAGACACTCAACATCACATCTACAACATTGACCTGAAGTTCAAAGATTTGTGCAACAAACTCTTGCAGCAAGACAAATGGAAGTAGTTTGGTAGCAGTAGTGATGCACCAAATGTGGAACATGCCTTTGCAGCAAAGGACAATGGCAAAGGCAAGTGGCGTTAGAAGAAAGGTCAAGGGAATAATGAAGATACTTCCAAAATTTTGAAAACTATCACATGTCATTAGTGTGGTAAACTTGGTCATATGAAGAAGCACTGCATTGGTTGAACAAAAATCCAACCAAGGAGGGCGTCCACAAAAGGCTCATGTCGCAGAGTATTCTGTGTAGGAGTTAGCTTCTATGCTTTCATGGCCAAACAACCAACAGAAATGTGAAAAGTCATCTATGTGGTATATTGATTTTGGAGCATCTCGACATTTCACCCATGGGAAAGATTGGTTCACAGAGTACACGGCTTGCTTAGATTCAGTGATCTTCGGTGGTGGTGAGAACACAGTTGTTGGCAAAGGAAATGTGCAGATATCTTCTGGAAGAAACTCTCATTTTTCTCAATGTGTACTATGTTCTGAGAATGGAGCTCGATTTGCTCTCTACAAGTCAAATTATGCACCATGGTCCCAACTTGGATGAAACTTTTAGCAAACATAAATGCCATATAGTTGATAACGACCCTAAGATGACTATTGCAGTCGAGATAGAAGATCATGATTTGTATCAACTTGTTGATATTGGAGAAGTTCAGGTTTTTGCATTAACAACCAAGAGTACATCTACTATCAATACATTATGGCATCAACCGTATGGGCACCTCAACCTATCTTATCTTTCTCAGTTATCTCGAGAGAATTTGGTAGAAGGCCTTCTGGACATACACCAACAGATATAGGGTGTTTGCAGAGCTTGCCAAGTAGGGAAGTAGCTCAAAACTCTGTTTTCAGATGAACAGGCTTGGAGAGTCTTGAGAATCTTACAATTGGTCCATGTAGATGTTTGTGGACCAATGAATACGACATCAATCATTGGTGCCAGGTACTTTATTTTGTTGTAGGAAAATGTGGGTGTTTTTTCTTGAAATCAAAATTAGATGTGTTTAAGGAATTTCGAAAATTCAAGTAATTAATAGAGAAAGAGTCAGGATGTGACATCATAACTCTTAGATCTGATAATGGAGGAGAATTCTATTCAAATGAATTCAAAGACTTTTGTGCTAAACATGGTATAAAACGTCAATGCACAACACCCTACACTCCACAACAAAATGGAGTCTTTGAGAGAAGGAACCATACTATTACAAAGATGGTCTGGTGTATGTTGGAGAATAGGAGTGTTCCCAAGAAGTTTTGGGATGAGGCAATTTATACTGCAGTCTATCTTCTCAATAGGTCTCCGACACAAGTAGTGAAGGAGAAGACCCTAGAGGAAGCTTGGTCCAGGAGGAAACCGAAGGTAAGTCATCTTAAGGTTTTTGGTTCTATTGTATACGTTTGGATCCTATCTTATCTTTCTCAGTTATCTCGAGAGAATTTGGTAGAAAGCCTTCCGGACATACACCAACAGATATAGGGTGTTTGCAGAGCTTGCCACGCAGGGAAGTAGCTCAAAACACCGTTTTCAGATGAACAGGCTTGGAGAGTCTCGAGAATCTTACAATTGGTCCATGTAGATGTTTGTGGACTGATGAATACGACATTGATCACTGGTGCTAGGTACTTTATTTTGCTGTAGGAAAATGTGGGTGTTTTTCTTGAAATAAAAATTAGATGTGTTTAAGGAATTTTAGAAATTCAAGTGATTAATAGAAAAAGAGTTAGGATGTGACATCATAACTCTTAGATCTGATAATGGAGGAGAATTCTATTCAAATGAATTCAAAGACTTTTGTGCTAAACACGGTCTAAAATGACAATACACAATACCCTACACTCCACAACAAAATGGAGTAGTTGAGAGAAGGAACCGTACTATTACAAAGATGGTCCGGTGTATGTTGGAGAATAGGAGTGTTCCCAAGAAGTTTTGGGATGAGGCAATTTATACTACAGTCTATCTTCTCAATAGGTCTTTGACACAAGTAGTGAAGGAGAAGACCCTAGAGGAAGCTTGGTCTAGGAGGAAACCGAAGGTGAGTCATCTTAAGGTTTCTGGTTCTATTGTATACGTTTGGATTCACATGCAAAGAGAACCAAGTTGGACTCGAAGAGTCAGATGTTAATGCTTATAGGGTACAGTGAAAATCATAAAGCCTATATGCTGATTGATGTTGCCATTGATCATTTGACATTCCACAAGGATGTTGCGATCGATGAAGTTGGGCCTTTTTAGCTCTCTTCTGACATCAAGTGTACTGAAGATCAACCTCTAAAGGCTAAAGATTTAGGTGCCCAACTTCCATTAGCTCCACTTGAAGGGGGGGACTCTAATGATTCTGAACATGTGGAATCTCCCAAGTAGGTATTAGAACCAATATCGAAAGATTCTTTTTAGGAGAATTTGGATCAACATCCAAATGACATTGAAGCAGGCAGCCAAGTCATGATGGAAACATTATTTTGGATGGAAAGGTTTCTCCGAAGAGACCAAAATGGTGGGGGAAATTCGTTGGTGATGTTTGGGATGATGAAATGATCAAGGGTAGATCATCCAAAGGCAAGAGCAAGAACACAATTAACTTTGCTCTTATGGCCAATCTTTAGGGAGTTTATGAGCCCTAAGATTTTGCAGAGGCGAAAGGTAAACTTGAATGGGAAAAGGTCATGGAAACTGAACATCAGAGTCTTATGGAAAATAAGACAATTCAAAGACTTTTGTGCTAAACACGGTCTAAAATGACAATACACAATACCCTACACTCCACTCCAAAATGGAGTAGTTGAGAGAAGGAACCGTACTATTACAAAGATGGTCCGGTGTATGTTGGAGAATAGGAGTGTTCCCAAGAAGTTTTGGGATGAGGCAATTTATACTGCAGTCTATCTTCTCAATAGGTCTTCGACACAAGTAGTGAAGGAGAAGACCCTAGAGGAAGCTTGGTCTAGGAGGAAACCGAAGGTGAGTCATCTTAAGGTTTTTGGTTCTATTGTATACGTTTGGATTCACATGCAAAGAGAACCAAGTTGGACTCGAAGAGTTAGATGTTAATGCTTATAGGGTACAGTGAAAATCATAAAGCCTATATGCTGATTGATGTTGCCATTGATCATTTGACATTCCACAAGGATGTTGCGATCGATGAAGTTGGGCCTTTTTAGCTCTATTTTGACATCAAGTGTACTGAAGATCAACCTCTAAAGGCTAAAGATTTAGGTGCCCGACTTCCATTAGCTCCACTTGAAGGGGGGGACTCTGATGATTCTGAACATGTGGAATCTCCCAAGTAGGTATTAGAACCAATATCGAAAGATTCTTTTTAGGAGAATTTGGATCAACATCCAAATGACATTGAAGCAGGCAGCCAAGTCATGATGGAAACATTATTTTGGATGGAAAGGTTTCTCCGAAGAGACCAAAATGGTGGGGGAAATTCGTTGGTGATGTTTGGGATGATGAAATGATCAAGGGTAGATCATCCAAAGGCAAGAGCAAGAACACAATTAACTTTGCTCTTATGGCCAATCTTTAGGGAGTTTATGAGCCCTAAGATTTTGCAAAGGCGAAAGGTAAACTTGAATGGGAAAAGGTCATGGAAACTGAACATCAGAGTCTTATGGAAAATAAGACTTGGGTTCTTTCAAATCTTCAACTAGGGAAGAAACCCATTGGCTGCAAATGGGTGTACAAAGTCAAGTGCAAATCTGATGGTGCAATTGACAAGTACAAAGCACGGATGGTTGCTAAAGGGTTCTCGCAAAGAGAAGGTATTGACTATGAGGAGACCTTTGCTCCTATTTCAAAAAATGAGCACCATCCATATAGTTTTGGCCATGGTAGCATAGTTTGGTTGGAAAGTCTATCAAATGGATGAAAAAAGTGCCTTCCTCAATGGTGATTTGGAGGAAGAAGTGTACATGACTCAGCGTTGGGGTTTTCAGGTTGCAGGAAAGGAGCATCATGTATGCAAACTGATGAAAGATTTATATGGCCTGAAGCAGGCACCAAGGGCATGCACAAGAATTCTAGAGAAGTCCTTTAGATCCAAATTTGTATGTCAGAAGCATTGGTAGTGATATCATTCTGTTAGTCATTTATGTAGATGTAATGTCCCCTTCTCGCCCATAGTTCAGTTTGAGCTTCCATTAGCCTATTCCCGTTCCCATAGGCTAAGTGGATTTGGTTAGGGGACTCGGCATCTTGTGATGAGCTTTTGTGGGTTTTTTTGGTTTCTATTTTAAGTTCGTTCTAGTTGGACTTTGATAGGGTCAGTTTGGTGATTTGACTATATTTTTAGTAAGTACTATTTTTAGTACTTGGTCTTGGCTCAATTCCTCCAACAGCTCAATGCAATACTTTCTATTTATGGCAGTGGTGAGTCCTAATGGTGATGAGATCAATATTTGATTTATTATCACTTAAGTTTTATAATGTTGCTTTATAACTTAAGTGAGGGGGCATGGGTTCATGAAGTGTACACCTTGGCGTAGTAAGGTGACGTTTTTAAAAGATAGCCAATGTTCTTCCTTGTGTGGCACCTAGAAGGGAGGTAATTTATCATTTTTTTAAGGCTAATGTTATGCCTCATAAGGTGGGATGCCTAGTTGGCGCTTAATGTCATTTAAAAAAAAATGAAAAGTGAAATTTTGGAGGCAAAAAGATGGACACCCCTCTTGGGGTGATTTCATGTTGGGGCAAAAAGGTGAAATGGAGGGGAATGAAATGAGAGTTGCCCTAATCTGTCCCTCACTCTATAAATTCTCATTTGAGGCTCGCATTTGCATATCTTTGTTAGTTTTAGGATCAGATTTAACAGAAAGCAGAGAATGCAACACATGAACAATAAACACAGCAGTTTACCCTAGGAAAACCCTCCTACTCGAGGGAGAAAAACCCAGCAAAATATATCTCTTATATATCAGATAAAAGTGCAGAAATCTGCTTTACAACCAGACCTTTCTCAAGGGCGAATTAATATAATGAATAATAGCACCTATCCTTTGATGCAAAGAAGAATATGTTTCTCCTTGAAGTCGATCTGCTTCTACAAGATTGTAATCTGCTACTGAAGGGTGAACTTCTGCTCTGTAGAAATGTGAATTGAAGAGAGAAAAAACTTGATGTAGAAATGAATGATCACCACCTTACATATATACCAATCTAGGTGACTTTTCATCAAGGTTGGCTCTCTTAGAAGAAAAATAATAATTGCAATTAGTAGGCCGACCTGCCTTTAATTAAGGAGAAAATATCTCCTGAAGCTATCAAACAACAATCTTGGCTTGACGACATAAGGTTATGCTGTTGGATTGTTTCCAGATTTCTACATTTGCTGGTTGAAGACGAAAACCCTCTTCTTGGTTGCTGGTTTTGGTGCTGAAATATACACCCTAGCCGGTTGGAGTCTTGTTCAACACATTTCAGGGTTTTTTGTAGTTTTGGTGAATTTTGGAGGTAAAAAAATGATATATTCAGTGTTTTGAGTTGGGTTTTGAGTTTTGGCTTGGTGTGTGGTTCATGCTGTTTTGGAGTGAGTTTGCAGCTGATTACATGCATTTTCTGAGTTCTGATATACTTTTCTGAGGTCTGAAACTTGCCATTTCTGAGTAGCTGGGAGGCACCAAACATCTCCTATCTCTGTGTGATGAAAGTATATTGGTTTGGGTATTGTTTCATTAGTTTCCTCATAGCTGGGCGCTTCATTTTGGGCATTCATTTGTGGGTTTTTGGTGAAGTTCTGATTTTTCTAAGCAAATCGCCCTCCTAGGGAGCTGTGCCATGTTTGGTCTTCACACCATGTTTTGACCAGCACTTTCTGATGTCTGCAAACTGCTATTTAAGGTGTCTTAACAGGTCTGATATAAGTTCTTTAACTTCTGATTTTTGATATTGAGATGAGTGTTAGTAATCTTTGATGTAATACCTCTATATTACCCTGCAAAGTTATGAAATTATCCATGTATGTACTCATGATGAATGAAAAATAAAACAAACATTCTGCATACCCGTCTTATTCTACAAACCAAAAACAAAACAAAAAATCAGGGGTACTCATTACAGTAGATGATATCACCATTATAGATAATGAGACGCATTTGATTGAACAAATCAAATGTGATTTGAGTAAGGCTTTTGACATGACTAATTTCGGCCTCCTACATTATTGTCTAGGTGTAGAAATTTGGCAAATAGGTTGTGGTATTTTTATTTCTCAATCTAAGTATGCAAGGAGTTTGTTTGACAAGTTCAGAATGACAGATTGCAAAATCTCGTCTACAACTATGGAGAAAGGGCTGAAGCTTTCAACCAAAATAGACTCAAAAAGGTAATAAATGAGTTAGCATTCAGGCAATTAGTAGGCAATCTTATCTATCTTATAGACACTATACCTGATTTGAGCTATTCTTTGGGTTATATTTCTAGATTCATGACAACACCAAAGGCAAAACATTGGGTTGCAGCAAAGTCAGTGTTGAGGTGTGTGAAAGGGACACTTGACTTTGGCATTTTGTTTAACAGAAGCAAAGATCCTAGGTTGGTTGGGTTCACAAATTCAGATTGGGCAAGTTCTGTTGATGACCAAAAATCCACTTTTAGATATGGTTTCAGTCTTGGCATGGGTGTAGTCACATGGACCAGCAAGAAGCAACATGCAGTAGCTTTTTCCTTGACAGAAGCAGAGTATCGAGGAACAATAAGAGTAGCATGTGAGGTAGTATGGCTTCAAAAGATGCTTTTAGACATGAAAATGCCTCAAGCAGGGCCTTCACCTTTGTTTTGTGACAATCAAAGGGTGTTAAAGCTTGCCAAGAATCTAGTCTTCCATGAGTGTACCAAACATGTGGAGCTTCATTGTCATTTTATCAGGCAACTTGTAAAAGATGGATCAGTGATGTCTTAGTATTGTCCAACTAAGGATCAAACTGCAGATGTTCTTACCAAGTCTTTGAGTCCTAACAAATTTGTAAAGTTTTGGGATAAACTTGGTGTAGTTAGTAGATTGACCATTAAGGGAGGTTATTAAAGTAATATTGTAATATTTAGTTTATAATGGTCAACTAAATCTTTAGGATAGGCTTTAGGAATATTCTTTATTCTTTTAGTTAAGTTCTTATCTTTCGCTTTATTAGTTTTCAGTCTTATCCTTTATAGATAGATCTTTTGTATCTCTTATTTAAGGAGACTTTCACTCCTTTGTTTAATATCGAATATCTTGATAATCATTTTGTGTCTTGTATTTTTTGTAATAAAATGGGACCTTCTCGATTCTCTCTTTTCCAAAGGGTGACATGTTCTAAGGGAAACTACTTCTATTTACTCCTCTCTAATATATTCCAATGCTCTAGATGTTGGCAACGGTGTGTCCTTCTTGCTCGGGTTAGATTTGAAGCTCATTATAGGAATACCACACAAATTGGCCTTCACCTTATTGTATGAGCTTTCTATTTGACACATATCCATTGCAACTTGAATATATCTCGCACCATTTTGAATGTGTTGTATCATGTAAACTTATATTCACAACACTGAATTTGAGTCTATTTTGAATCAAGGTTGGCCCATGGAGCTAGAACTGGCTACTGTTGTATCTTATGGCAACAAATTTGGAAAACGATATATTTCAAACAACTTGAAACAAAAAATATCTACCCTAACTCATTTAAATTGTAGAAGAATGATAATCAAAACAAAAGAGTTTGTGTGTAGAAGAAAAGAAATAAAAAAAGCTTACCTCCAATCCAAAAGTCTTCCTCCACATCTCTTTGGCAGCAAAAAGTTTCTTGCATGTGTAGGAATAGCATTCCAACCTCTTTGGAATTTTCAATGATCAATCTTCAGCTCTATTTGTGCAATGACGAGTAGAAATGAAATTTCAGCAAGTGTATTTGGTTCGTGTGTTTTCAGATTTGTTTTCAAAATGAGATAAAATGTGTTTGTTTTTGCGTTTCAAAGTGTGTTTAGGTCAATTTTAGTGTTTAAGGTTGCTCTTTTCAGTTGGTCAGTCAATGGAGGAGGTCAAATAAGCAAAATAAAAAAAAGTTAAAAAGTGTTATTTTGGCCTTTGATTTTGCTCAGGGTCGCCCTAGGTCTCCCAAGTGTACCTGGGTTTGCTTAGGTACACTCTACAGCATATCTGGACAAACATGGGTCTATTGGGCAGGATCTTGCCTTTATCCACAGGAGACCCAAACTTGGCCCTAGACGGTTTGCTTAGGTACACTCTACAGCATATCTGGACAAACATGGGTCTATTGGGCAGGATCTTGCCTTTATCCACAGGAGACCCAAACTTGGCCCTAGACTGCTAAGTACCAGACCTGGACCTGGGTCATTTTTTGAGCAAATCAATTATACAGACACACATGTAAATATACATGTATGCATATATGAACATGTGTATATATTACACTTGTGTGTGTATTTGGTGAACCACTGCACCCAAACCTCAAACACAAACTTAAACCCAAATTGGCAACTTAGTGATTAGCTAATATTCAACCTGGGGCAGATAACTTGTAGATTGCACTCTATTCAATATCGGTTAAGATGATTACTTACTCTGTGAACAGCATTTCAGTTGGAGATGAACTAATACATTTTTTATAGTATAATAAGTATATAATATGCAAAAAATTTCAATCTCATGTATGACTTCTGAACCTCTGGACTCCATAGTTTTAAATAATTCTTACCCCTAGCTGCCAGTTGGACTGAGGGTTGAACTTGATACACAGGATATTTACAGAGTACAGCTCTTCTGCCTTCATAACTCTCAAGAAAAGAAAAGAAAAACATTTTTACAGACACAGAGGCTGTCGTATGACAATTACAGTTCTTTATAACTGAATCAGTAACTGTTTGGATTCTGCAACCTATTTTTCCAAGGCTTATATATCAATATTGATGAACACTATGTATCAACATCGAGAAGGAGCGATTTTATTTTCATTAAAATGTGAGAGGCTTTTTGGGTCTTCAATAACAATTCTAGAGCTCTGATGGATGTTTTTGAAAGCAAGCAATTTTTTATTGGTAAATCTGGGGATTAACCAGTCCTAACCGTTGAGGCTACAGATAGTGGACCTGATCCCCATACTTTGAAACACAACATTCCCCAAGGACCCACTTGAAACACACCTGAGCAACACAATGTCCAGTACAGGACTCAAACCTGGTACCTATCACCAAACAGCCAATAACCATACCACTGCACCATCCATCCATGTGCCAAGCAACCTTTTTTTTGTTCATGTCTATAAGTCAAATATTTTCCTTGAAGTTAGAAAAGGGTATTTGAAATGAATGGTTGCAACTTAAGTTTAAAATGGTATGAATTAATTTTTTCTTTTTAATTCAATTGGGTCATAAAACCTAACTTTTGTTCTTGGAAAGAAGGATCTGGATGTCAAAACTGAAGTATAAAACGTACTGCATTGATTTGAACATGGAAATAAGAGAAGTCCATATGACTCTTGGCCGTTAGCAAATAAAGATACAAAGCAATCCATTTACCATTAACTTTTATTTAGCATGGCCCTTTCTTGGCCCTTTCTTTCCTCAAATTGTGGTTGAATATCATTGTTCATCCATCTTGAGGATTTTGCTCTAACATGTATTTTAAATCTTTGTTGTACAGGGTTTTTGTGCAATACATACTTCTCAATGTGCAGTTAGGGGGGGAACAGAAAAGGTGGTTGCATATTTCCCTGTTGGAAACACGAGCAGATGCACTGCATTCAACAATCATCTTTGCCTGAGGTAAGTTTTGAATTGCTATTTTTGTGGGTGCAGGTTTGTGATTGCAGGTTTCGTCTTGAAACTATATTCAATTCACTCTGAAATAAGTAATAACCTTGTTCAAGTTTTAGTAAATTTTGTTGTTGATTAATTGAGAAAAGGCTGTTACACCCTTGAAAGTGAGATTCATATTTAACCATTTTTACATGTAGTTATGATGATTGAGGATTCATAGCATCTCTTCTTATACACCCGAAACTGATGTTTATGTTCTTTAAACCTGAAGTTCATACTTTGTATGAACAGCATTTAAATGATTGATGTCCATATTCCTCAAAGCATTCTACTTGAGGATTAGTTTGTGTCCTGGAACAACACTAATAAAAATGTTTATTCCTGGTTCCTGGGCCACATGTTATTGCATATTGAAACTTTTCCAAATAAGCAGCATCCTACTGTGCGATCCATATTTTGGTATAATTTCTTATTGGATTAAATCTATACTGCATATTTTGGAGTAACATGGAAAGAAAAGAGAAGGAAAGGGATGTAGCACATGCCATAGGCACATAAACTTAACTCTTAGTGTAAATTGAAGTATGCTTTGTTATTAATATAAACTGCTAATTAAATAAATTCTCATCACAATGATAGGGACTAGCACCCACTTAGATGACCTTTCATGATGTTGATAGGCCTTATATAATATCTTCTGACAACTGGGAATCTGTTGCAGATCTTTGATAATAACTGATCACATAACTCCCACATCTTATTGCTAAAACTACTAAGAAGATATGATGTAAGTTGTAACCCATTAATAGTATATTAAATGCTTAATATTCTATGTTTACAGGTTTGTTTAACTCATGCTAAAATCTATCTTGTCTCTAAACTACAAAACTACAAAATTTTGCTAACGTTTACACCCCATCTCTAAACTTAAAAATGCAAAACTTTTGCAAACTTCTAAAAGCGACTTGCTTAGACTAGATGCACCGGGAGTGACTTATAGTTATAGCTGTATCCATTGTTGTACAAGTCTAAGATCAACATGTATTGAAGATGTGGATGATCTATTTATTGTTCTTGAAGGGCTTACGGGATGTGGATCCTGGATGGCTTTTGAAATTGAGAACTTGGAGTTGCAGAGGCAAGTGTGGAGAAATTAGCTGGCAGATTCCTTGAGAAAGATGGTTTTGTAATTTTGTTTGAAACTTTTTTAGAAGGATCTATGCTGAAGCCAAAAGCAACTCTGCTTGAAGTCCTTTTCATCCAAGTGTGAGATCACCTCTCAACAATGCCTGTGTTATTGGGACTTCCTTTGATGTCCTTTTGATAAGAGTATTCTCAACTGTTGGATTTTCAACTCAACTGTCATGTGCCCTCTGGATTTCTTCTTCAAGTGGGCCCCCCCCCCCGCTTAGAGAATTTCTCTTTTCATGAATTTTATATAACTCATGCAGCATCTACTTGTGGATTTTTCAAGAACCACCAACTTTGTTTTAAGGACAAAACCAGTTGCTTCCTTCTTTCTTCATCTATATTCTTCTGATCTGCACTTAGCTTTTTGTATAGAGCAGTTTGACTTTCTCCTAATTCTGCCATATAAATTTATTATAAGCATGCTTTCAGCCTGTATGTAGGGAAGAATGGCCTCTGGACAATCAATATAATTGCATGTTAATTTAGAACCTTAAAGTATATTTTTGATATCGTGATCAAGCCAGATGCCAATGTGGTATATATGAGACACCTTGTGGAAGCCCACATGGGGATTTCTTTCCATGTACCTCATATTTTGTTCAAATTCTGCAATCCTGGGTTTTGACCTCAGACCAAGCTTGGGAGTAAAGCAAACTTTTGTAACCATCACAACCTAGTAATTTTTTGTAACACTCGAATCGTATTGTGTAAGGGTGGTTATCTGTGCATTTAATGGCACTTCTGTGATGAATATTAATGAGAATTTATTCTCTTCATACATTCTTGTGTCTGTTAGTATGTGTGTTCTAACATTAATACAACCATGATAACAGCCCTTTACATGCAATCTTGCTCAACATGCACTAAATAAATTGATCTACAATCCTTTGGTGTTGGAAAACTGGTTTACCATACGAAAGATGCCCCCTACTTAGTAATTGGGACCCCATACCCAACAACCTGCTGTTTCATGTTTTATTGAGCAGAAAATAAATGATAGAAATTTGCTAACAATGTTTCTGTTCTCTGCTTTGAGTTTGCAACCTCAAATTTTCTCAATAGTCTGAGCATTTTAACTAACAACTTAATTTAACTTGATTGGGATGTGAAGAAGGTAGCACTTTCTTGTCTCTGGTTTCTAACAAAACATTATGATTAAGGGGAAAGACGGTACTTAGTTTTCATGCTTGCTTGAAACTTTGTTTGGGTTCTGAAGCAAGATAGGTGTATCTGTGGGTCATTGAGACCAAATTCTTTAGAATCAGGTCGTCTCATGGCTTCTGAACAATCTGGATGATTGTGATCAGGATAAGGATTAACATGTTCTTAGTAAGGGTCATGTTAGAGATTAGTGTTCACATGTTTAAATAAACATTATAATTATGTGTAACAAATGTTAAGTTGTTGGGAACAACTTAATATTATTGTTAATTTGTTAGTATGGTTTATTAGAATATTATTGTATTTGGTTATACAGGATTGTATTACAAGTTGTTAGAACAACTTGTCTGAGTAGAGGAGTGGTTATAGGATGTAGAACAACCTTCCTATAATATAGGATATGCAAATCCTATATATATGCAAATGTATTGAATGAAAACAAATAACAGAAGCAGTATTATTAATTTATTTGTGTAAAATTAATCTTGTAGGCTTCTATAACTCTGCCCAATTCCTCATAGGTCACAGAATCCTTCAAATGTTGTCTTTTTGATGGATTCAACAGAACCAATCACATAAGTGCTATAGGAAGTTGTTTTTTACCAGGGGCACTCCAAATGACTCACAAAAGGGCCAAAAAATTACAGGTAAAAAAATATTACCCAAAAGATAGAAAGGTGGAGAGATAAATATAACGGGCTTCACCAAGAGAAAACAACTACATAAGATCCTGTTGGTGTGTGTTTTGAGTACGCCACCGAACACAGAATAAAAATGCCCAAAGGACACTCTTATCCTCTCTTGAAAAGTGCTTGCAAAAATCTAGTAGACAATACAATAACTCCAAGGTTTCTTCAGTCAGGTCTTGACATGTGGATAAGGCCAGTGGGCGTTGTGATTGCTGGTAATCACAAGGGGACTTACATGAAATTCTTTTTGCAGGTTGGAAACTTAGACGGTTTTATCCTTGAAGGCTCTTTCGGTGGGTATCTTCAGATTTTCCAAAAAAAATAAAAAGGATAAGGGTTTAGAGATCTAAACTATGCCTAAGAATTTAAGAGACAACAGCGACTAGATAAAATGGGTAACCACACTTCGTTTCGCCACCTTCGGACAACTACGCGAAGCAGGTGCAATCTTCAACGGAAGTGATAAGAATTTTCATATTTGAATCGGTAATTGAAACAAACAGAAGTTAAGCATCCACGATTGAATGGCTCAGACTAACTTTACACGTCAAATGCAAATCATCCACTTGACAAAAGTATGAGCAAAATTTTATCCGCCACTGCGATCAAATCTATCATTCATCTAACCAATGTATAAATGAAATGCTATTCTAGTTCTAATCTAAGTGTTGAAGGAGAAATATTAAACCTTGCATACTACTTGAAAATAAAAGTTGTTCTTAGCAAATCATGCACAAGAGCTTTTATAAACAGAAATAGTTTCGTCGCAACAATCTTTTATTACTCACTTCACAAAATACAAATGAGGGTCAATGAGTTTATATAGAGTTCTCAAATTGAATAAATGGCTCAGATTAAAAATGAGCCGACGGTCAAGATTTAACAAACGAAACCCTAATTAGGGTTTCCCAAAATGACTTCAGTTAACTGGCAATGAACAGCAATGAGTTGGCATTTGGAGCTATTTTCAAGGGACTACATCCTGATCCTCTCGAGTTGCCGTGTATTCGCCGAATCTAGACACGATCAAGGCAACCTCGTCCATGGTAACCTGCGGAAGCATGCCGATTCTGAATTCAAGCCCATCCATGC
>CM021109.1:145951176-146079158 GCA_007115665.2 Sequoiadendron giganteum | reverse complement strand
TTTTTGTGCGTTGAGGATTTCTAGAGTATTCTATGATCTTTTTGGCGATTTGTTTTTACAAAATTGTGGGATTTTTTGGTGCCATCTAGGGTTTTTGTCAACAGTGAAATTTTTCATTATGAAATTTTTGATTTTTGTAGACCACCTGTGGCGGGCATGGGATTTACATTTTTTTTTAATGATTTTAGGCAATTGTGGTTGTAAGGTGTTGATTGCGGTTTGACCTGCACAAATACAAATCTAACAACAAAGGGTTTCTTTATTATTTATGCAATTCTACATTGCAAGAGGCATGGCTTCATTACCCAACATCATGTTGGAAGGCAACCAACGTTTTTCTGGAAAAAAATACAACACTTGGAAACAACGCATGCTCATGATTTTCAAGTACAAATGCCTCGATAAGATATCCCCGGTGTCGACGCTTGATTGGCGGTTGTTGTTAAAGACCAAGACAAGTTTGATGAGCATGATCGAGAAGTTGTCATGTTGATCAAGTTATCAGTGACAAATGAAATTCTTTTGGAGGTTCAAACATGCAAAACCTTTGCAGCAATTTGGAAGCACTTGTGAGATCTGCACTAAACGTTAGATAAAGGCAAGGCCTTCTTCATGAAGAATATGTTTTTCTCAATCATGGTGAACGAGAAGATGTCTTGCAGGATCATTTGATGAAGATCAAAGACATTCATGATCAATTGGGAGCCATTGGTCACAAGATTGAAGAAGATATGGTGGTTATAACGTTGAAAAGCTTACCATGGGCATATGAACATTTCGTTGAGACACTCAACATCACATCTACAACATTGACCTGAAGTTCAAAGATTTGTGCAACAAACTCTTGCAGCAAGACAAATGGAAGTAGTTTGGTAGCAGTAGTGATGCACCAAATGTGGAACATGCCTTTGCAGCAAAGGACAATGGCAAAGGCAAGTGGCGTTAGAAGAAAGGTCAAGGGAATAATGAAGATACTTCCAAAATTTTGAAAACTATCACATGTCATTAGTGTGGTAAACTTGGTCATATGAAGAAGCACTGCATTGGTTGAACAAAAATCCAACCAAGGAGGGCGTCCACAAAAGGCTCATGTCGCAGAGTATTCTGTGTAGGAGTTAGCTTCTATGCTTTCATGGCCAAACAACCAACAGAAATGTGAAAAGTCATCTATGTGGTATATTGATTTTGGAGCATCTCGACATTTCACCCATGGGAAAGATTGGTTCACAGAGTACACGGCTTGCTTAGATTCAGTGATCTTCGGTGGTGGTGAGAACACAGTTGTTGGCAAAGGAAATGTGCAGATATCTTCTGGAAGAAACTCTCATTTTTCTCAATGTGTACTATGTTCTGAGAATGGAGCTCGATTTGCTCTCTACAAGTCAAATTATGCACCATGGTCCCAACTTGGATGAAACTTTTAGCAAACATAAATGCCATATAGTTGATAACGACCCTAAGATGACTATTGCAGTCGAGATAGAAGATCATGATTTGTATCAACTTGTTGATATTGGAGAAGTTCAGGTTTTTGCATTAACAACCAAGAGTACATCTACTATCAATACATTATGGCATCAACCGTATGGGCACCTCAACCTATCTTATCTTTCTCAGTTATCTCGAGAGAATTTGGTAGAAGGCCTTCTGGACATACACCAACAGATATAGGGTGTTTGCAGAGCTTGCCAAGTAGGGAAGTAGCTCAAAACTCTGTTTTCAGATGAACAGGCTTGGAGAGTCTTGAGAATCTTACAATTGGTCCATGTAGATGTTTGTGGACCAATGAATACGACATCAATCATTGGTGCCAGGTACTTTATTTTGTTGTAGGAAAATGTGGGTGTTTTTTCTTGAAATCAAAATTAGATGTGTTTAAGGAATTTCGAAAATTCAAGTAATTAATAGAGAAAGAGTCAGGATGTGACATCATAACTCTTAGATCTGATAATGGAGGAGAATTCTATTCAAATGAATTCAAAGACTTTTGTGCTAAACATGGTATAAAACGTCAATGCACAACACCCTACACTCCACAACAAAATGGAGTCTTTGAGAGAAGGAACCATACTATTACAAAGATGGTCTGGTGTATGTTGGAGAATAGGAGTGTTCCCAAGAAGTTTTGGGATGAGGCAATTTATACTGCAGTCTATCTTCTCAATAGGTCTCCGACACAAGTAGTGAAGGAGAAGACCCTAGAGGAAGCTTGGTCCAGGAGGAAACCGAAGGTAAGTCATCTTAAGGTTTTTGGTTCTATTGTATACGTTTGGATCCTATCTTATCTTTCTCAGTTATCTCGAGAGAATTTGGTAGAAAGCCTTCCGGACATACACCAACAGATATAGGGTGTTTGCAGAGCTTGCCACGCAGGGAAGTAGCTCAAAACACCGTTTTCAGATGAACAGGCTTGGAGAGTCTCGAGAATCTTACAATTGGTCCATGTAGATGTTTGTGGACTGATGAATACGACATTGATCACTGGTGCTAGGTACTTTATTTTGCTGTAGGAAAATGTGGGTGTTTTTCTTGAAATAAAAATTAGATGTGTTTAAGGAATTTTAGAAATTCAAGTGATTAATAGAAAAAGAGTTAGGATGTGACATCATAACTCTTAGATCTGATAATGGAGGAGAATTCTATTCAAATGAATTCAAAGACTTTTGTGCTAAACACGGTCTAAAATGACAATACACAATACCCTACACTCCACAACAAAATGGAGTAGTTGAGAGAAGGAACCGTACTATTACAAAGATGGTCCGGTGTATGTTGGAGAATAGGAGTGTTCCCAAGAAGTTTTGGGATGAGGCAATTTATACTACAGTCTATCTTCTCAATAGGTCTTTGACACAAGTAGTGAAGGAGAAGACCCTAGAGGAAGCTTGGTCTAGGAGGAAACCGAAGGTGAGTCATCTTAAGGTTTCTGGTTCTATTGTATACGTTTGGATTCACATGCAAAGAGAACCAAGTTGGACTCGAAGAGTCAGATGTTAATGCTTATAGGGTACAGTGAAAATCATAAAGCCTATATGCTGATTGATGTTGCCATTGATCATTTGACATTCCACAAGGATGTTGCGATCGATGAAGTTGGGCCTTTTTAGCTCTCTTCTGACATCAAGTGTACTGAAGATCAACCTCTAAAGGCTAAAGATTTAGGTGCCCAACTTCCATTAGCTCCACTTGAAGGGGGGGACTCTAATGATTCTGAACATGTGGAATCTCCCAAGTAGGTATTAGAACCAATATCGAAAGATTCTTTTTAGGAGAATTTGGATCAACATCCAAATGACATTGAAGCAGGCAGCCAAGTCATGATGGAAACATTATTTTGGATGGAAAGGTTTCTCCGAAGAGACCAAAATGGTGGGGGAAATTCGTTGGTGATGTTTGGGATGATGAAATGATCAAGGGTAGATCATCCAAAGGCAAGAGCAAGAACACAATTAACTTTGCTCTTATGGCCAATCTTTAGGGAGTTTATGAGCCCTAAGATTTTGCAGAGGCGAAAGGTAAACTTGAATGGGAAAAGGTCATGGAAACTGAACATCAGAGTCTTATGGAAAATAAGACAATTCAAAGACTTTTGTGCTAAACACGGTCTAAAATGACAATACACAATACCCTACACTCCACTCCAAAATGGAGTAGTTGAGAGAAGGAACCGTACTATTACAAAGATGGTCCGGTGTATGTTGGAGAATAGGAGTGTTCCCAAGAAGTTTTGGGATGAGGCAATTTATACTGCAGTCTATCTTCTCAATAGGTCTTCGACACAAGTAGTGAAGGAGAAGACCCTAGAGGAAGCTTGGTCTAGGAGGAAACCGAAGGTGAGTCATCTTAAGGTTTTTGGTTCTATTGTATACGTTTGGATTCACATGCAAAGAGAACCAAGTTGGACTCGAAGAGTTAGATGTTAATGCTTATAGGGTACAGTGAAAATCATAAAGCCTATATGCTGATTGATGTTGCCATTGATCATTTGACATTCCACAAGGATGTTGCGATCGATGAAGTTGGGCCTTTTTAGCTCTATTTTGACATCAAGTGTACTGAAGATCAACCTCTAAAGGCTAAAGATTTAGGTGCCCGACTTCCATTAGCTCCACTTGAAGGGGGGGACTCTGATGATTCTGAACATGTGGAATCTCCCAAGTAGGTATTAGAACCAATATCGAAAGATTCTTTTTAGGAGAATTTGGATCAACATCCAAATGACATTGAAGCAGGCAGCCAAGTCATGATGGAAACATTATTTTGGATGGAAAGGTTTCTCCGAAGAGACCAAAATGGTGGGGGAAATTCGTTGGTGATGTTTGGGATGATGAAATGATCAAGGGTAGATCATCCAAAGGCAAGAGCAAGAACACAATTAACTTTGCTCTTATGGCCAATCTTTAGGGAGTTTATGAGCCCTAAGATTTTGCAAAGGCGAAAGGTAAACTTGAATGGGAAAAGGTCATGGAAACTGAACATCAGAGTCTTATGGAAAATAAGACTTGGGTTCTTTCAAATCTTCAACTAGGGAAGAAACCCATTGGCTGCAAATGGGTGTACAAAGTCAAGTGCAAATCTGATGGTGCAATTGACAAGTACAAAGCACGGATGGTTGCTAAAGGGTTCTCGCAAAGAGAAGGTATTGACTATGAGGAGACCTTTGCTCCTATTTCAAAAAATGAGCACCATCCATATAGTTTTGGCCATGGTAGCATAGTTTGGTTGGAAAGTCTATCAAATGGATGAAAAAAGTGCCTTCCTCAATGGTGATTTGGAGGAAGAAGTGTACATGACTCAGCGTTGGGGTTTTCAGGTTGCAGGAAAGGAGCATCATGTATGCAAACTGATGAAAGATTTATATGGCCTGAAGCAGGCACCAAGGGCATGCACAAGAATTCTAGAGAAGTCCTTTAGATCCAAATTTGTATGTCAGAAGCATTGGTAGTGATATCATTCTGTTAGTCATTTATGTAGATGTAATGTCCCCTTCTCGCCCATAGTTCAGTTTGAGCTTCCATTAGCCTATTCCCGTTCCCATAGGCTAAGTGGATTTGGTTAGGGGACTCGGCATCTTGTGATGAGCTTTTGTGGGTTTTTTTGGTTTCTATTTTAAGTTCGTTCTAGTTGGACTTTGATAGGGTCAGTTTGGTGATTTGACTATATTTTTAGTAAGTACTATTTTTAGTACTTGGTCTTGGCTCAATTCCTCCAACAGCTCAATGCAATACTTTCTATTTATGGCAGTGGTGAGTCCTAATGGTGATGAGATCAATATTTGATTTATTATCACTTAAGTTTTATAATGTTGCTTTATAACTTAAGTGAGGGGGCATGGGTTCATGAAGTGTACACCTTGGCGTAGTAAGGTGACGTTTTTAAAAGATAGCCAATGTTCTTCCTTGTGTGGCACCTAGAAGGGAGGTAATTTATCATTTTTTTAAGGCTAATGTTATGCCTCATAAGGTGGGATGCCTAGTTGGCGCTTAATGTCATTTAAAAAAAAATGAAAAGTGAAATTTTGGAGGCAAAAAGATGGACACCCCTCTTGGGGTGATTTCATGTTGGGGCAAAAAGGTGAAATGGAGGGGAATGAAATGAGAGTTGCCCTAATCTGTCCCTCACTCTATAAATTCTCATTTGAGGCTCGCATTTGCATATCTTTGTTAGTTTTAGGATCAGATTTAACAGAAAGCAGAGAATGCAACACATGAACAATAAACACAGCAGTTTACCCTAGGAAAACCCTCCTACTCGAGGGAGAAAAACCCAGCAAAATATATCTCTTATATATCAGATAAAAGTGCAGAAATCTGCTTTACAACCAGACCTTTCTCAAGGGCGAATTAATATAATGAATAATAGCACCTATCCTTTGATGCAAAGAAGAATATGTTTCTCCTTGAAGTCGATCTGCTTCTACAAGATTGTAATCTGCTACTGAAGGGTGAACTTCTGCTCTGTAGAAATGTGAATTGAAGAGAGAAAAAACTTGATGTAGAAATGAATGATCACCACCTTACATATATACCAATCTAGGTGACTTTTCATCAAGGTTGGCTCTCTTAGAAGAAAAATAATAATTGCAATTAGTAGGCCGACCTGCCTTTAATTAAGGAGAAAATATCTCCTGAAGCTATCAAACAACAATCTTGGCTTGACGACATAAGGTTATGCTGTTGGATTGTTTCCAGATTTCTACATTTGCTGGTTGAAGACGAAAACCCTCTTCTTGGTTGCTGGTTTTGGTGCTGAAATATACACCCTAGCCGGTTGGAGTCTTGTTCAACACATTTCAGGGTTTTTTGTAGTTTTGGTGAATTTTGGAGGTAAAAAAATGATATATTCAGTGTTTTGAGTTGGGTTTTGAGTTTTGGCTTGGTGTGTGGTTCATGCTGTTTTGGAGTGAGTTTGCAGCTGATTACATGCATTTTCTGAGTTCTGATATACTTTTCTGAGGTCTGAAACTTGCCATTTCTGAGTAGCTGGGAGGCACCAAACATCTCCTATCTCTGTGTGATGAAAGTATATTGGTTTGGGTATTGTTTCATTAGTTTCCTCATAGCTGGGCGCTTCATTTTGGGCATTCATTTGTGGGTTTTTGGTGAAGTTCTGATTTTTCTAAGCAAATCGCCCTCCTAGGGAGCTGTGCCATGTTTGGTCTTCACACCATGTTTTGACCAGCACTTTCTGATGTCTGCAAACTGCTATTTAAGGTGTCTTAACAGGTCTGATATAAGTTCTTTAACTTCTGATTTTTGATATTGAGATGAGTGTTAGTAATCTTTGATGTAATACCTCTATATTACCCTGCAAAGTTATGAAATTATCCATGTATGTACTCATGATGAATGAAAAATAAAACAAACATTCTGCATACCCGTCTTATTCTACAAACCAAAAACAAAACAAAAAATCAGGGGTACTCATTACAGTAGATGATATCACCATTATAGATAATGAGACGCATTTGATTGAACAAATCAAATGTGATTTGAGTAAGGCTTTTGACATGACTAATTTCGGCCTCCTACATTATTGTCTAGGTGTAGAAATTTGGCAAATAGGTTGTGGTATTTTTATTTCTCAATCTAAGTATGCAAGGAGTTTGTTTGACAAGTTCAGAATGACAGATTGCAAAATCTCGTCTACAACTATGGAGAAAGGGCTGAAGCTTTCAACCAAAATAGACTCAAAAAGGTAATAAATGAGTTAGCATTCAGGCAATTAGTAGGCAATCTTATCTATCTTATAGACACTATACCTGATTTGAGCTATTCTTTGGGTTATATTTCTAGATTCATGACAACACCAAAGGCAAAACATTGGGTTGCAGCAAAGTCAGTGTTGAGGTGTGTGAAAGGGACACTTGACTTTGGCATTTTGTTTAACAGAAGCAAAGATCCTAGGTTGGTTGGGTTCACAAATTCAGATTGGGCAAGTTCTGTTGATGACCAAAAATCCACTTTTAGATATGGTTTCAGTCTTGGCATGGGTGTAGTCACATGGACCAGCAAGAAGCAACATGCAGTAGCTTTTTCCTTGACAGAAGCAGAGTATCGAGGAACAATAAGAGTAGCATGTGAGGTAGTATGGCTTCAAAAGATGCTTTTAGACATGAAAATGCCTCAAGCAGGGCCTTCACCTTTGTTTTGTGACAATCAAAGGGTGTTAAAGCTTGCCAAGAATCTAGTCTTCCATGAGTGTACCAAACATGTGGAGCTTCATTGTCATTTTATCAGGCAACTTGTAAAAGATGGATCAGTGATGTCTTAGTATTGTCCAACTAAGGATCAAACTGCAGATGTTCTTACCAAGTCTTTGAGTCCTAACAAATTTGTAAAGTTTTGGGATAAACTTGGTGTAGTTAGTAGATTGACCATTAAGGGAGGTTATTAAAGTAATATTGTAATATTTAGTTTATAATGGTCAACTAAATCTTTAGGATAGGCTTTAGGAATATTCTTTATTCTTTTAGTTAAGTTCTTATCTTTCGCTTTATTAGTTTTCAGTCTTATCCTTTATAGATAGATCTTTTGTATCTCTTATTTAAGGAGACTTTCACTCCTTTGTTTAATATCGAATATCTTGATAATCATTTTGTGTCTTGTATTTTTTGTAATAAAATGGGACCTTCTCGATTCTCTCTTTTCCAAAGGGTGACATGTTCTAAGGGAAACTACTTCTATTTACTCCTCTCTAATATATTCCAATGCTCTAGATGTTGGCAACGGTGTGTCCTTCTTGCTCGGGTTAGATTTGAAGCTCATTATAGGAATACCACACAAATTGGCCTTCACCTTATTGTATGAGCTTTCTATTTGACACATATCCATTGCAACTTGAATATATCTCGCACCATTTTGAATGTGTTGTATCATGTAAACTTATATTCACAACACTGAATTTGAGTCTATTTTGAATCAAGGTTGGCCCATGGAGCTAGAACTGGCTACTGTTGTATCTTATGGCAACAAATTTGGAAAACGATATATTTCAAACAACTTGAAACAAAAAATATCTACCCTAACTCATTTAAATTGTAGAAGAATGATAATCAAAACAAAAGAGTTTGTGTGTAGAAGAAAAGAAATAAAAAAAGCTTACCTCCAATCCAAAAGTCTTCCTCCACATCTCTTTGGCAGCAAAAAGTTTCTTGCATGTGTAGGAATAGCATTCCAACCTCTTTGGAATTTTCAATGATCAATCTTCAGCTCTATTTGTGCAATGACGAGTAGAAATGAAATTTCAGCAAGTGTATTTGGTTCGTGTGTTTTCAGATTTGTTTTCAAAATGAGATAAAATGTGTTTGTTTTTGCGTTTCAAAGTGTGTTTAGGTCAATTTTAGTGTTTAAGGTTGCTCTTTTCAGTTGGTCAGTCAATGGAGGAGGTCAAATAAGCAAAATAAAAAAAAGTTAAAAAGTGTTATTTTGGCCTTTGATTTTGCTCAGGGTCGCCCTAGGTCTCCCAAGTGTACCTGGGTTTGCTTAGGTACACTCTACAGCATATCTGGACAAACATGGGTCTATTGGGCAGGATCTTGCCTTTATCCACAGGAGACCCAAACTTGGCCCTAGACGGTTTGCTTAGGTACACTCTACAGCATATCTGGACAAACATGGGTCTATTGGGCAGGATCTTGCCTTTATCCACAGGAGACCCAAACTTGGCCCTAGACTGCTAAGTACCAGACCTGGACCTGGGTCATTTTTTGAGCAAATCAATTATACAGACACACATGTAAATATACATGTATGCATATATGAACATGTGTATATATTACACTTGTGTGTGTATTTGGTGAACCACTGCACCCAAACCTCAAACACAAACTTAAACCCAAATTGGCAACTTAGTGATTAGCTAATATTCAACCTGGGGCAGATAACTTGTAGATTGCACTCTATTCAATATCGGTTAAGATGATTACTTACTCTGTGAACAGCATTTCAGTTGGAGATGAACTAATACATTTTTTATAGTATAATAAGTATATAATATGCAAAAAATTTCAATCTCATGTATGACTTCTGAACCTCTGGACTCCATAGTTTTAAATAATTCTTACCCCTAGCTGCCAGTTGGACTGAGGGTTGAACTTGATACACAGGATATTTACAGAGTACAGCTCTTCTGCCTTCATAACTCTCAAGAAAAGAAAAGAAAAACATTTTTACAGACACAGAGGCTGTCGTATGACAATTACAGTTCTTTATAACTGAATCAGTAACTGTTTGGATTCTGCAACCTATTTTTCCAAGGCTTATATATCAATATTGATGAACACTATGTATCAACATCGAGAAGGAGCGATTTTATTTTCATTAAAATGTGAGAGGCTTTTTGGGTCTTCAATAACAATTCTAGAGCTCTGATGGATGTTTTTGAAAGCAAGCAATTTTTTATTGGTAAATCTGGGGATTAACCAGTCCTAACCGTTGAGGCTACAGATAGTGGACCTGATCCCCATACTTTGAAACACAACATTCCCCAAGGACCCACTTGAAACACACCTGAGCAACACAATGTCCAGTACAGGACTCAAACCTGGTACCTATCACCAAACAGCCAATAACCATACCACTGCACCATCCATCCATGTGCCAAGCAACCTTTTTTTTGTTCATGTCTATAAGTCAAATATTTTCCTTGAAGTTAGAAAAGGGTATTTGAAATGAATGGTTGCAACTTAAGTTTAAAATGGTATGAATTAATTTTTTCTTTTTAATTCAATTGGGTCATAAAACCTAACTTTTGTTCTTGGAAAGAAGGATCTGGATGTCAAAACTGAAGTATAAAACGTACTGCATTGATTTGAACATGGAAATAAGAGAAGTCCATATGACTCTTGGCCGTTAGCAAATAAAGATACAAAGCAATCCATTTACCATTAACTTTTATTTAGCATGGCCCTTTCTTGGCCCTTTCTTTCCTCAAATTGTGGTTGAATATCATTGTTCATCCATCTTGAGGATTTTGCTCTAACATGTATTTTAAATCTTTGTTGTACAGGGTTTTTGTGCAATACATACTTCTCAATGTGCAGTTAGGGGGGGAACAGAAAAGGTGGTTGCATATTTCCCTGTTGGAAACACGAGCAGATGCACTGCATTCAACAATCATCTTTGCCTGAGGTAAGTTTTGAATTGCTATTTTTGTGGGTGCAGGTTTGTGATTGCAGGTTTCGTCTTGAAACTATATTCAATTCACTCTGAAATAAGTAATAACCTTGTTCAAGTTTTAGTAAATTTTGTTGTTGATTAATTGAGAAAAGGCTGTTACACCCTTGAAAGTGAGATTCATATTTAACCATTTTTACATGTAGTTATGATGATTGAGGATTCATAGCATCTCTTCTTATACACCCGAAACTGATGTTTATGTTCTTTAAACCTGAAGTTCATACTTTGTATGAACAGCATTTAAATGATTGATGTCCATATTCCTCAAAGCATTCTACTTGAGGATTAGTTTGTGTCCTGGAACAACACTAATAAAAATGTTTATTCCTGGTTCCTGGGCCACATGTTATTGCATATTGAAACTTTTCCAAATAAGCAGCATCCTACTGTGCGATCCATATTTTGGTATAATTTCTTATTGGATTAAATCTATACTGCATATTTTGGAGTAACATGGAAAGAAAAGAGAAGGAAAGGGATGTAGCACATGCCATAGGCACATAAACTTAACTCTTAGTGTAAATTGAAGTATGCTTTGTTATTAATATAAACTGCTAATTAAATAAATTCTCATCACAATGATAGGGACTAGCACCCACTTAGATGACCTTTCATGATGTTGATAGGCCTTATATAATATCTTCTGACAACTGGGAATCTGTTGCAGATCTTTGATAATAACTGATCACATAACTCCCACATCTTATTGCTAAAACTACTAAGAAGATATGATGTAAGTTGTAACCCATTAATAGTATATTAAATGCTTAATATTCTATGTTTACAGGTTTGTTTAACTCATGCTAAAATCTATCTTGTCTCTAAACTACAAAACTACAAAATTTTGCTAACGTTTACACCCCATCTCTAAACTTAAAAATGCAAAACTTTTGCAAACTTCTAAAAGCGACTTGCTTAGACTAGATGCACCGGGAGTGACTTATAGTTATAGCTGTATCCATTGTTGTACAAGTCTAAGATCAACATGTATTGAAGATGTGGATGATCTATTTATTGTTCTTGAAGGGCTTACGGGATGTGGATCCTGGATGGCTTTTGAAATTGAGAACTTGGAGTTGCAGAGGCAAGTGTGGAGAAATTAGCTGGCAGATTCCTTGAGAAAGATGGTTTTGTAATTTTGTTTGAAACTTTTTTAGAAGGATCTATGCTGAAGCCAAAAGCAACTCTGCTTGAAGTCCTTTTCATCCAAGTGTGAGATCACCTCTCAACAATGCCTGTGTTATTGGGACTTCCTTTGATGTCCTTTTGATAAGAGTATTCTCAACTGTTGGATTTTCAACTCAACTGTCATGTGCCCTCTGGATTTCTTCTTCAAGTGGGCCCCCCCCCCCGCTTAGAGAATTTCTCTTTTCATGAATTTTATATAACTCATGCAGCATCTACTTGTGGATTTTTCAAGAACCACCAACTTTGTTTTAAGGACAAAACCAGTTGCTTCCTTCTTTCTTCATCTATATTCTTCTGATCTGCACTTAGCTTTTTGTATAGAGCAGTTTGACTTTCTCCTAATTCTGCCATATAAATTTATTATAAGCATGCTTTCAGCCTGTATGTAGGGAAGAATGGCCTCTGGACAATCAATATAATTGCATGTTAATTTAGAACCTTAAAGTATATTTTTGATATCGTGATCAAGCCAGATGCCAATGTGGTATATATGAGACACCTTGTGGAAGCCCACATGGGGATTTCTTTCCATGTACCTCATATTTTGTTCAAATTCTGCAATCCTGGGTTTTGACCTCAGACCAAGCTTGGGAGTAAAGCAAACTTTTGTAACCATCACAACCTAGTAATTTTTTGTAACACTCGAATCGTATTGTGTAAGGGTGGTTATCTGTGCATTTAATGGCACTTCTGTGATGAATATTAATGAGAATTTATTCTCTTCATACATTCTTGTGTCTGTTAGTATGTGTGTTCTAACATTAATACAACCATGATAACAGCCCTTTACATGCAATCTTGCTCAACATGCACTAAATAAATTGATCTACAATCCTTTGGTGTTGGAAAACTGGTTTACCATACGAAAGATGCCCCCTACTTAGTAATTGGGACCCCATACCCAACAACCTGCTGTTTCATGTTTTATTGAGCAGAAAATAAATGATAGAAATTTGCTAACAATGTTTCTGTTCTCTGCTTTGAGTTTGCAACCTCAAATTTTCTCAATAGTCTGAGCATTTTAACTAACAACTTAATTTAACTTGATTGGGATGTGAAGAAGGTAGCACTTTCTTGTCTCTGGTTTCTAACAAAACATTATGATTAAGGGGAAAGACGGTACTTAGTTTTCATGCTTGCTTGAAACTTTGTTTGGGTTCTGAAGCAAGATAGGTGTATCTGTGGGTCATTGAGACCAAATTCTTTAGAATCAGGTCGTCTCATGGCTTCTGAACAATCTGGATGATTGTGATCAGGATAAGGATTAACATGTTCTTAGTAAGGGTCATGTTAGAGATTAGTGTTCACATGTTTAAATAAACATTATAATTATGTGTAACAAATGTTAAGTTGTTGGGAACAACTTAATATTATTGTTAATTTGTTAGTATGGTTTATTAGAATATTATTGTATTTGGTTATACAGGATTGTATTACAAGTTGTTAGAACAACTTGTCTGAGTAGAGGAGTGGTTATAGGATGTAGAACAACCTTCCTATAATATAGGATATGCAAATCCTATATATATGCAAATGTATTGAATGAAAACAAATAACAGAAGCAGTATTATTAATTTATTTGTGTAAAATTAATCTTGTAGGCTTCTATAACTCTGCCCAATTCCTCATAGGTCACAGAATCCTTCAAATGTTGTCTTTTTGATGGATTCAACAGAACCAATCACATAAGTGCTATAGGAAGTTGTTTTTTACCAGGGGCACTCCAAATGACTCACAAAAGGGCCAAAAAATTACAGGTAAAAAAATATTACCCAAAAGATAGAAAGGTGGAGAGATAAATATAACGGGCTTCACCAAGAGAAAACAACTACATAAGATCCTGTTGGTGTGTGTTTTGAGTACGCCACCGAACACAGAATAAAAATGCCCAAAGGACACTCTTATCCTCTCTTGAAAAGTGCTTGCAAAAATCTAGTAGACAATACAATAACTCCAAGGTTTCTTCGGTCAGGTCTTGACATGTGGATAAGGCCAGTGGGCGTTGTGATTGCTGGTAATCACAAGGGGACTTACATGAAATTCTTTTTGCAGGTTGGAAACTTAGACGGTTTTATCCTTGAAGGCTCTTTCGGTGGGTATCTTCAGATTTTCCAAAAAAAATAAAAAGGATAAGGGTTTAGAGATCTAAACTATGCCTAAGAATTTAAGAGACAGCAGCGACTAGATAAAATGGGTAACCACACTTCGTTTCGCCACCTTTGGACAACTACGCGAAGCAGGTGCAATCTTCAACGGAAGTGATAAGAATTTTCATATTTGAATCGGTAATTGAAACAAACAGAAGTTAAGCATCCACGATTTAATGGCTCAGACTAACTTTACACGTCAAATGCAAATCATCCACTCGACAAAAGTATGAGTAAAATTTTATCCGCCACTACGATCAAATCTATCATTCATCTAACCAATGTATAAATGAAATGCTATTCTAGTTCTAATCTAAGTGTTGAAGGAGAAATATTAAACCTTGCATACTACTTGAAAATAAAAGTTGTTCTTAGCAAATCATGCACAAGAGCTTTTATAAACGGAAATAGTTTCGTCGCAACAATCTTTTATTACTCACTTCACAAATTACAAATGAGGGTCAATGAGTTTATATAGAGTTCTCAAATTGAATAAATGGCTCAGATTAAAAATGAGCCGACGGTCAAGATTTAACAAACGAAACCCTAATTAGGGTTTCCCAAAATGACTTCAGTTAACTGGCAATGAACAGCAATGAGTTGGCATTTGGAGCTATTTTCAAGGGACTACATCCTGATCCTCTCGAGCTGCCGTGTATTCGCCGAATCTGGACACGATCAAGGCAACCTCGTCCATGGTAACCTGCGGAAGCATGCCGATTCTGAATTCAAGCCCATCCATGCTCTCGGCGCATCTGGCGAAGGTCTCCTCCCACTCTGGTTCAGTCTTCTCAAAGGACTCTCTGATGCTCAAGAAGTTCACCAATTTGGCCCAGTCCTGCCTCAAGATGGGCCCAGTGATGTCGAAGATATTTTCCTAGACACTTTTCTTCAAAACTTCCAACTGCAGGTCATTCTCTAGCAGCGCCTCTTTATCCAGGACATCGGCAATTATGTTGAGGATTCTGGCCTGAACTTCCTTGACCTGTTCCTCCAATCTGACACCATCAACCTTAACCCTCTCCAGGACTTCACCTCGTGCCGTCAAGGCCCAATACCAAGTGTGGAAGTCATAGGCTGCTCCCGCTGCGATGACGCCTCCCTCTATCAATTCTTGCTTAGGAACTCCTTTCAGAATCCTAAGGCAAGGGATTATTCTATCCTGCACGTCTGGAAGGCTGTCCCATACTTCTGCCAAAGAAGCGAGCCTAGAAAGCAAGGCAGTGGCCTGGTCATAAACCAAAGTTAGCCGCTCCACAAATGTCTCAGCTTCAGTCCCCTTTATGGCTATCCATTCTTTGGCTTCTTGAACCGTGAGCCTGTTTTCTTCCATCTCCCTAGTGGCCTCCTGTGAAGAGTCTGGGAGTAGAGGAGTTGCCGTAGTGTCCTGATCAAGTGGCTTGATCAAGTGCTGAATATATTCCCTTAAGCGCTCAATCTCTAATTGGCACTCCTTCCTTTTGGCTACCTCCTTTGCCAACCTTGATTTGATGGCGGACACAGAATTGTCCAAATCTTCCATTTCTTGGCCCTTAGTGGTTGGACCCAAGTCAATGGTCGTGATGGCGTAATCATGTGGAGCCATATCCTCCTGCGGCTTGTCCACTGTAGGCACGGCGATTTGCACTGTCCTGTTGCCGGCCTCGTCTCTCTGTATGCTGGAGAATTTCTTTGCCGACTTTTTCGCCACGGTTTGAGACAGTCTGGCTAAAAAGTCTGCCGTATCATCCTCTTCTGGTTCATCTGCCGGCACTTGTACCTTTAGCCTCTCCTTCAGCCAATCCGGGATCGTAAGCTGCTCAACACCGTCTTCCTCCGGCACGCCTTCTCTATCAGGACCGTCTACAATTCCCCTAAGGGCTGAAATCATCCCTTCCTGAAAATCCTCATCTTGGGTGCCCACATTGTCGTCATCTGACTCCAATATTTCGGTGCCCGTGGGAGAAGGTGGCGCATCCTCATTTGGCTGAAGCTCCGCGTTGTCCTCAGGAATCGGAGAAGGATCCCTCATATCTGCCAGTGAAGCATCGGCGGTAGCCAATATCTCCTCAATATTTCTGGAGGCGGCTGATTGAGAAGGTTTCATCTTTGCCTGTTTCTGGACCGGCTCTTTGCCTGCAGCTATTTCTTTTCTTTTCCTAGACGTGGTGGCTTCTATCACTGGGAGGTCCTGTGATGCTCCCGCATTGGAAGAATAAGACTCTGCCTCGCTTAGCATGTCATAGGTCAGGGTTATCTTCTGGCGCCTTAATTCTTGAACTCGTTGATCAACCCACCACTGAGTAAACTTGATGACAGGCCTCATCAAGACGTTCAAGTCAGCATGCTCTGCTTCTGACCACTGGACAGCGGGCAAAGCTGAATTCTCATCGAAGCGCGGTTGCGTCTGATTCTCGTCCTCTTCCAACTGATCTGGCACGTGACAAAATTCTGTTGCCCTGATCAAGCTGAGAGGTAATCTGGACCACATCCTCCGTCTGACCTCAAATTCATCCGCAGCATTTGCCCAATAGTCCTCCAGTTCGACCCTATGCTTGTATCTCCTTCCATCCACCGTCTTGATGTGGTGATGGGGGTCGTAGTGATTTCTAGCCGGATATGGGGAAAAAGGGTAATGTTGTATCTCGATTCTGGCACTGTCAGCTGCCTGTGATGATGGGCAAGACTCCAGCATGTTCCCTATAAAGAAGGGAAAAGTAACTGCCGCCTTCTGTTTCACCCTTTGAAGACCCTGGAACTCTTCTAACTGCCTCAACACTTCGAGCAGGACCATCTTATTCGTGGGGAAGATGGGCAGACGGTACGGGCTTCCAGTGAATCCTTGAATTCTGATATACGTAAATCTTGGATATTGGATAAACCAAGACCCGTATTTACCGATTAGGCTTTTGGCCTCATGTGTCAGCCGCTGATGCGTCCCTCCCTGGAGTATCCTGGTGATGTACATCAAGAACGCGTCGTGGGCTCGCCTAAAGTGCGTCTTCTCCTTCAGTTGAAGTTGTGGGTAACAGTCATAAGGCTTTAGCTCATTCTCCTTATTGCCAACTGTGCCTTTGCAAATCAAACTTGCATATCTGTAAGTTCTAGCCAACATATAGATGACGTAAGAACTCATGTAAAACGTTTTGGTCCTCTCTAGGTTGATAAGCTGGTGATGAAGATTATTGCTTATCATTCTAGCCCAGTTGAACATCTTGACACCTTCTGTGAGGTCCTCAATGAAGTAATACATCCATGGCTCAAAGGGTGCTCCTGAGGGATTGCCTGCCACTCTGTTCAGGAAGATAATAATATCTCCATAGTCTTCCTTGAAGTCCGTGCGCACAACTTCTTGGGCATCTTCTTAACAGACGGCCTAGGCTTGTCCAGCCAAGATTTGTTAAGGTTGGCAGCACAAAGACCAGGGCTTTCATCATATAACTTCTGAGCATCTTCCTTAGTCTTGTAGACGGTTTTAGGATATGCCGGAATGCCGAAGGCTTCCTGAATGGCCAACTCCGTCAGATGCGCCAATACTCTCCCATCAGGCGCCACAATCCGCCTTGACTCAGCATCATAGTGAAGTGCACACTCCACCATCAGTTCAGCATAGCAAAGCGCAGGCGGGAATCCGGCAGCTTGAAATATGCCGTTTCTCACCATCCTTCTAGCGGCAGGCGTCGGTAAGGGTCCGTTGTGTCCATATATCCTCTTTTTAAATTCCACGAGATCGATGTGGCCAAGATCAGTGTCTGAGACATTTTTCCATTTAGACTTTATTCTGGTCTCTGGCTGCGATCCTTTACTTGCAAACTTCATCTGTGCCTGCCTGGATATTTCTCCTTGATCGATCGGCAGCCTGTAAGCACAAAATACTTAACATTAATACAAGATTATTTAAATTTAACGAGTTTCGGGGTGTAGCTTGGACAAATCGCACTTTCAGCCTTATTAAATTAAAAATTTCTGTCAAAAAGCAAGCTGAAAGTAATTAAATTCGCCCATCATGAATGAAATTCGTGCCGGAAATGAAGTAGAAGATAGAAACACAGTGCAAATACATTGTAAACTAACTTCCAAACCTCGAAGATCGTGTTGTGGCTGCAAATGAATTTAAAAATTCAGAAAATCTGCCAGAAGAAGTGCGCCAATATGCTGGAAGTACGACTTCAGCAAAGAAATAAATTACTTCTCTCAAAAATCACGCCTGTCAATAAGAAAATGGTATCTCGATTCTCATAATGATGTTATTCTCACAAATTTCTCCTTCGCGAATGATTTCCTGAAGATTCGAGAGAGATAGCTACTTCACAGCCGGAATTGTGAAGAAATGAGTTGCTGAAACTCATTTTATGGCTGAGAAGTGCGATTTTCTTCAAGGCATTGTTTTCTTTCCTTTGATTTTCTTCCAATTTTTAGAAACATTTTCTTCTCAGATTGGCAAATTTCTAATTTCACTTTCAGTTATCGAGGCAAGTTTCTAATTTTCATCTCTGCTTGAGATTTTCAAATTTTCTCAAAGAAAATTGTCTAAGTTTGGAAAAGATATTAAATTAATTGTCTAAATTTAATTTTCCAATGTATTTTAAATCTTCCGAACATGGCAAAGTTTAAATTCATCTAAGGCAGACTAGTTTAATCTTCCAAATAATCTCCGGATTTTGAATTTTAATTAAAATTCCCTAAGTGTCAGGGAAATAATTAAAAATATTAAAATATTAAATTCCAACCCGTTTAACTTTGATACATGGCTAATTTCTTTTGTCCGAGGCAAAATATCTCTTTTCAAATTGTCTGCCTAGCCAAAATATGCTCAATAGCTCATCTGCCAAATTTCAACTTTTTAGGCGGAGTTTTGACCTCTTTGGACATTTTTATTTAGCCAAACGATTCATCTTTTGGGTTGGGCGAACTTGGAGATCTCTGCCACTTTGCCATTTTTTTACTAGTGCCTTAGGAATTTTCCAAGCTGAGAGGGGCGGACTTCATGCTTGCTCTGCCAAACACTCTTCAAAAGAATTTCATTCCGTTGTGCCGAGGCGTGGTTTTTATGCCGGCCAAAACCTCTTCTTCTTCTAGATAATTCTCCGTTTTTCATGCCTTAGAATAATTTTCCTTCCAAAGTTTGGACGAATCTCTTGCCTATGGCGTATTTTTATTATCCATTGGTCTTAGACTTTCCTTGCCATGGCGAATTTTATTTGTGCCTTGTCCAACGGCAAATTCCACTTGTTTTAATCATTTAATCCAATTTCCAATGAATTCCCTTGTAATTTCACCCCTTTCCAAACATTTTGGAGCGCACCCCTTCATGTTTTACCTTCTCCACACTTCTTGGGGCGGACTTCATGTGCCTCATGCCATTTTCCTTTAGGCTGGGCGGACTTCATGAGTTTCATGCCATTTTCCTTAGGCTGGGCGGACTTTGATCTTTTTGTGCCATCCTTTTCTAGGGGCGGACTTTGACTTCCTTGTGCCAAGGGCGGACTTGGCAACCTTCATGCTTATGGGCGGACTTCAGCTTCTTTGTGCCATGCGCCCCTTTCCAAACATCTTGGGCGGACTTCACCTTCCTCCATGCCAAGGGCGGACTTGGCAACTTTCATGCCATGGCGGACTTGGCAACTTTCATGCCAGTGCCTATCTTTGGCATGCCAAAGGTAGGGCGGACTTTGAGGTTTCCATGCCATCTTCTTTCTTGATGGCGCCATTCTCAGACTTAAGCATTTTCCCAAAATTTTCACCATTTTTCAAACTTTTTTCATTTTGCCTTGATTTTCTTGACTTCTGGAGACGTGTTGATTTTCTGCTCTGTGGGATCCAAAAATAGAAAAAGCAAAAAGCGTCCCTAAAAAATAGGAACTCCAGAATGGCCTAAAAATGCCAAAAATCAAAAAAGCAAAAAGCAAAAAAGCAGAATCCCTAAAAAATAGGAAATGTCGGAAACGACCGAAAGCAATGGCGATCTTCGTCTACCGGGTGTTCTAAGCACTTCTATGACGTTAAGGCATACAAACGGGTTCAAAATCTCAACATAGCCGGACTTAACTCTCAAAATTTACCCAAATTAAAGACTCTCAAAGACGTTGCGCAGAGGGCGGAACCAAACTTGGGGGTCCCCATTTGCGATGGGGCGATGTGTGAAATAGGTCACAACAGATCCGAATAAAAAAGAAATCATTTTTGCAGTTTGCCCTAGATTCTCCTTGTGTGTCATGCCCCCGCCATGATCAACACTAAAGTATTAAAAATACAAATATAAATATTAACAACTTAAATATTATTAAAATTATAATCATTATAATATAATACTATAAATAATATTATAATCATTATATATATATATGAAACTAATATAAAAATAAATATATTAGCAATAAATTCAAATGATAGTAGTTAAACAAGAAACATATAATATAAAAATGTGTATACATAAAACTATATTAGGCCGACCACATACATGATCATTAAGGCAGCAAACAAATTAACAAAAATCGGCAACCTGATTATGTGTTAAATACAGCGATCAATTTATTTCTTAAAGGCAGCAAATTATTTCAAGAGGCAGCGATGATATTAAGGCTGACAAAAGTTGCGACTCTATGAAGGCAGTGATTTATTAAAAGGAAGCATTTAAAAAAAGAATAAAGATAAAACTCATGAAGGAAAGGCAATCACATGATTTCAAAAGGACACATCTATTCAAATAGATATACCCCTCATAAAAGACGCATCCTTTGACATAATAAATGGTATAAATAAAAGGATGAAAGTGGAATCATTGAGGAGGAAAAAAAAGTTTGGATGGAGATAGCAGCAGCAGTTGATATACTCAGAGATTGGAATGCATTCAAATACATATGCATTTAATATATACATATATATATTTGATCAGCATGGAATGATATTCAGAAATTCAGATCAGCAGATTGATTCATGAAGAGTGTATAGGCTGATTGGGATAAGGAATGGAATATCGATTGGGAATTGAAGCAGAAATCAAGAAGCAATGTGTGGGAGTAGGAAGATGGTTCAATGAGAGATATATGAAGACAAATGATAAATGCATAATAAGGGAAGTAAGTTTAATATAATTACTTAGACACATATGTATATATAAATATATATAAGTTCATATCAATTAGAAATAATATATATATATAATCCTTATTAGTAATTATTCATTTGACCTAATCTATTTGTTTCTCTTTAAGTGCCATCTTCAGAATATTAAATAGAGATTAAAACAACCAGGCAATTGAGTAGATCAGAATTAATTATCTGCACTCAAGGGCAGAATCAACAGCTATTACATCCGCTGCTGTGAATATAGCAACCTTATGTTTTAAATAGATATTGTGGTATGCTCCATCACGATTATTGTGTATAATGATATATTTATTATTGTATAAATCTGGATATATTTAGTGTTTGTAATTCTCACCAAGCAATCATGAGGAGAAGTAGGTGAAGTACGAGTAGGGTGAGCAGATACTAGATTACTTTCTAAGTATGCCACTCCATGCGGATGGCCAAGGGGGTGAGTGACCGCCCTTGGGCTTAGAAAGAGGAATCTATGGGCCTCCTGTTGTAGCTTTTTCCCCATCTCTACATGGATGGGTTGTTGGGAAGGATTCAAGGAGTCCCAATCATAAGAAGGATGGATAAGGCAGCATGGATAAGGAAAACAGATACAAGTTTATCCACTAAGTACGCCACCCCATGTTGGATGGCCGGGGGTCTGCCACTTGGGGCCAAGAGGTATGGTATATCCACTCTTGGGCTTAGCGTGGATAGCTTCGGGCGGACTTTTCATCTTCCTCATCCAAGTCCTATTATGATTAAACTTCCACTATGCATTATGGATATTGTGTAGATCGTTTTGAGATAGTTATGTATTTTTACATGGTTTAAATAGATAGAACATTCATTAGATATGTTTGATTATATGAATTATTTCCAATGTTATCTAACATGATAGCAGAACCTAAACCAAGGTTTATCTTGCTTAAAGCATCTAATTGGTTAGTTATAACCCTAACTACATTAAATTTTTTATTCTAGGGCAATCCCAAAAAGGGGACATTACATTGTGCTGCATAATTGCAGCCCAAATTGCTGCTCTAATACAATTTATAAGAGAGTGCAAATTTAGATGATGTAATTGCCAAAAGTGTGAATAACTGACAAGAAATCGAAGCCACTTTGAGGAGGAAACCTCTAGATACAAGTATCTTACAAGAAAATTCCACAAGTGACGATTGATAATGAAGACCTTTTTCCTTATATTTATAGACATAATTAGAGGTTGGGTCAACAATATTTGAAGACTTGTCAAAGGCTATGCACAAGCTGTCCACTCCGTAAGTTGTGACAAATGAATGGCTACGTGTGTAAAATACCAAGAGTGCTCTTTAGAATGCGACCTTTCTGGGAAACCAGGAAAGGAAGAATATCATTAGGAAGTGATCATGGAAAGCAACTCTAATATCCTATATGCCATTTACTCTTTAGTAGCATTGTCTCTCCTTAAGGGAAGAATATGTTTTCAATTTCATGTTTCTTTTTCACTTTGTCAAGAAGAAATTGAAAAGTTCATCATTTGGATATCTCCAGAGTTGCTTTAACTCCATTTCTAGGATATTCCTTGCTTTATACTTTTACCATTCTTTGTTAGGTATGTTCAATCTCATCCACCCTTTGCTCTAGAAAGACATCAATTCATTCTGCTATAAAAGATTCAGAAGCAAGTAGGTTTCTCATAGAGCTCAGCTGCAACATAAGTTCCTTCTCTTTGGCTTGTAATTATCTATTATCAGATTTGTTATAATTCCATTTCTAGCATATTCCCTTCTTTACACTTGTACTGTCCTTTTTTAGGTGTATCCCAACTAAGCAATGTCCTCCTCTAGAGAGACATTGATGCTTTTTGCTGTCAGAAGCAAGTTGCTCATGGAGCGCAACTGCAAAATAATCTTCTCTTTGGCTTCTCATCAGCTTCATCCAGATCTGTTTGAACTTTGACTCCATTTCTAACAGGTTCTTTTGCTTTATATTTTTACCTTTCCTTGTTTGCTGTGTTCCAACTTAGCAATGCCTTCCTCTAGAGACATTGGTGCTTTCTGTTCTCAGAAGCAAGGGAGTTTCTCATGGAGCTCAATTCAACATAAGCTCCTTCTCTCGGGCTTGTCGGTATTTTGCTATCTAAATTGATCTTTCACAGTTTTTGTTGGTCTTTGAATCATCACCTTCCCTCAAAAGGTTCAACACTCTTTACCAATGGGATGGTGAATCAGATTTTAAAACAGAGGTGTATCCTTTCTACATTATATTTTGGTCTTTGTTCTGGCTAATTCTTGTTAGGAGCTGCAGATGAAGATGCCAATAATTGAGCACAGAGTTATTACAAGTAAAGCCTTTCTTATCAGGCCCATTAAGTTCCAGTCTTGTGTTATATACCATTGGGATACTGTATGCAAGGAAAACCACATGAGTAATCCTCACACACATTGCATTGCAAAAGACAGGTTGGAAAGGCATGAATATTTCGGGGAACTTGAGAAGATATGTTTGTGAAAGGATCATTATAATGAAACCTATTATCGTGTTGACTATGTAGGCTAGGATCAAATGGGAAAGATTAGGTAGAATACAAGCCAAAGAACAGCTTGAACAGTGTAAATAGCTTAGTAGAATGGGAAGAGTAGAAAGTCCTCATGGTAGCTTTGTGCCTCTATCTGATAAGTCCAGGAAAAATATTTGTTAATAAAAAAAATTCCAAAACAATCAGCAAAGAAATTACTTAATATCTTCATAAACAATGAAATAAAGAAGGAAATAGGATTTGTTTAGACTAGGCCAAGAAATGATGCTACAGTGTTTGAAAACCAATGGGCAATGTTAAGCCAAATATAAGCAATGCAAGGCTATTAATGCAATGCTTAAAATGATGTAAAGTATAATATATGCAAGTAGAATGATGAAAGAACTTGTAACAAGAAAAATGCAAGAATCGATATGCAAGGAAAAAATGAAGTAGGAATTGTTGTGACCTTTTCACACATCACCCCATCCCAGATGGGGACCCCCTAAATTTTGCTCCATTTTGGTCTTTTGGCTCTTGTTTTGCGTCTCTCTCTCTTTGATCTTTTTGTCCTTCCGGGGATGTCCCTATCTTTGACCTAATTTGGAATTTCGGCTGAGTCTATGAAATTAGGGTTTTCATTCTTCAAGCTTGTTTGAGGTCAAATCAAGTTGGCAAATTGAAATCTGAGAAAGGCACTGCAACTAGATGGCCTCCAGCAGGTTCCCATCAAATTTTCACTGAAATTTGGCAACTTACTATTTTTAGTAAGTACTTAATTTGGGGTCTTTTCCTCAGGATTTTGGAATTCTGACTGCTCCACCACGTCCAAGACACTTCAAGGTACTCGCATGCAAAATTTGAACAGATTCAAACAACTTGCTATTTTTAGCATTTATGGCTTTAGAGCCAATTTTAGGGCTTGCATGTGGGCTCTCTCAGTGCATGTTTGGAGAATCTTTTTGGGTTTTTCATGACCTTTGCGTTGATATAACATGCAAGCCAGGATGGTAACTTTTAGCAGTTCAGGCTTCAAAAGCTATTTTTAGGGTTTGCATGCAAGCTTTTTCAATGCATGCCGGGATATTCCTCATGGGTTTTTGGAGAGCTTCGCAATGATGTAACATGCAAGCAAAATTGGTCATTTTTCAGGGACTTACTATTTTTAGCCAGTGTCCTCATGTGGACCAGTTTTTTGGGTTTTTTTGGGTGTTTTGAGATCCCTCAGGCAGTTTAACATGCAAATTCATCCGGCAGCGGATTGATCACTTTTCAGACACTTACTATTTTTAGTAGACACATTCTGAGTAGCTCTCGATGCTCCAGTTTCATAGGCAGAGCAACATGCAACAGGAACCAAGTCAAACTAAGGTCGTTTGAGGCACATGCAAGTTAAATTAGGGTTTCCACTTTTATGCTTAAAAATAGGGGTGAAATTCAAGAAATTGTCAAAATGAAGTACCCCATCAGGATCAGCATCCTTCAGGTAGCCTACTGGCAAAATTTGAGCGCAATCTGAGTACTTACTATTTTTAGTAAGTTATTTCATGGCTAAAAATAGCAGATTTGTGCCAAATGCAGGGGTGAACAGGACACTTAAGTCATCGAGTTCATGTGGAGCAAATTTTAGGTCAAACAGAGCTGCAGAAGTCGAGCAATTTTAGGGTTTGCTAAAAATAGCAGGCGGGCTAAAAATAGTAGATGAGCTTGGGCAACAGTTATAAACAGGGTAGCAGGGCCACATGAAGCATATTACGCCAACTCCAGATTCAGAACAGATAAAAAGCCACGAAAAGTCATACATCTCCAAAATTTACTAAAAATAGAGTGGCAAGAGGTAGTTGAGGGCGTTGAAAATTCTAAGTCCATGAATGGAAATTGGCAGGAGGAAGGGTGAAATGCGCCCAAGCATGGAGGAGGCTTTAAAAATTCTAAGTGTATAAACATTCCTTCTCATACCTCCAAATGCGCCCAACTTGCAAGAGGAAGACATGGCATAAAAAAAATAAAATTTAAGGCATGGAAATTCCTTCACCCCACCCTAAATGCGCCCAAGGCACAAAAAATTCCTCCTCCCTAGGTGAAATGCGCCCAAGGTAAAAGGGCTTGAGCATGAGAAATGTCTAAGTATAAAAAAATTCCTCCACCACATGTGAAATGCGCCCAAGCTTGCAAGGCATGAAGGCTAGCATGAAAAAGTTTCTAAGTATGAGAAATTCCTCCTCCCTAGGTGAAATGCGCCCAATGTGGAAGGGGTATTAAAATAATTCCAAGGCGTTGAAAGTTCCTCCTCATAGTGTGAAATGCGCCCAAGATTGAGATGGCATGGAAATATTTTCTAAATGTTGAAGTTTTCCTCCTCACCCCCCCCTATATGCGCCCAAGCTTGCAAGACAAAAGGGAGGTGTGGTTATGAGAAAATATTCTAAGTGTGAGCGAGTTCCTCCTCATACCTTCAAAATGCGTCCAAGAGGGAGAAAGACTTGAGGAAAAAGTTTAAGGCAAGCTAAAATGAGAGTTGACCCCTCTAAATGCGCCCTTGTTTGTGGAGGAGGTAGGACAAGCTTCTAGGTGTGGAAATGCTTAGGAGGTGAAAGTGGAAGCTTGGGATGTTAAATGCGCCTACCTCATGAAGTAAGTTGGGCAAAAGTTCTAAGTATCAAAATAGAAGCATGCACTCTAAAACACGCCCTCAACATGGAAGCCCAGCCTAGTGAATGCACCATCAAGGTAAAAGTTTCTAAGGCATGGAAATGCCTAAGGGATGAAACTGAAAGCCTAAGGGGGGTAGAATGCGCCCAAGGAAGAGGGTGGCATCAAGCAATTTTCTAAGTCATTTAAAATGAAAGCTCAAGGGGCAAAATGCACCCAAGTTGATAAGAAGGAGGAAGTGACTTAAGAAATTTCCTAAGACATTGGGAATCAAACATCAAGGGGTCACAGGCGCCCAAGCTACGAGTAAGGTTGGATAAAGGTTTTTAAGGTATTAAAATGGAAGCATCACCTAGTAAATGCGCCCTCAGGAAGAAGTTGTTTGCAAGGAAATTTTCTAAGTAAGAAAACATGAAGTCCACCCTTCCAAAGGTGCCCAAGGTTGGAGAAGATTAAATAAACATGGGTGAATTAAAAAATTAATAAATATTTTCAAGGGTGAAAATATTAAATTCCCTCCCCCCCCCCTCTTCATGTGCACCCATGAATAATAAGGCTGAAAAATATTTTTTTCTAAGAGGGTCTTGAATATATTTCTAAAGGGAAGTGGATTAAAATGCCTTGGCTTGTGATGTCAAAATGAGCGCCTGGATTATGGTGGATGAAATTTATAAAGCAAATAAGATTGTCTAAGGAAAGAGAAAATAAAACAACAAGGGGTCAAATACACTCACAGGGAAGAGATGAAATTTGTCTAAGGCATGGAGGAATTTGAAGCCCAAGCATCAAGCGTTCAATGCACTCTCAAGATGGAGAAATTTCTAAGGCACTAACTCTAGACATAGGGTGGTGGATGCGCCCTTGAAGAAAGCAAAGTTTGCTAGAAAAAAAAAGGATGAATTTTACCACATCCAGAGATCAAGTAGACCTTGAAAGTCAGAACATGGAAACTAGGTAAGTGAAGTGAGTTTATATTATAATTGTTTTGATGCCCCTCTTTTTGTTTGTTTTGCAGGAAGAAGATGTTGGAAGAAACAGCTAAGTGTTAGGATCTCTCCACAAAGACCCTCGAATGCGCCCAACTCAAGAAGGCACGCGACAAACTAAAGATGAAGAAATTAGGTGAAAAAGTTCCCAAGGCAAAGGGAAATGGCGGTGAAGATTTGTCTAAAGCATTAAGAAGGTGATGCAAAAGAGGCTAAACGCACCCAAGGCAGTGGGCTGGAGAAATATGAAAGTCACAAGGAAGAAATGCGTCCAGGAATTAAAGCAACAGGAGGGCTTAACGGAGAAAAAACATTTTGCAAGGAGGGTTTGAACTAAGTATTGTTGTATGCTTGCCTCCTAACGCAACAAAATTGGCAGGTAGAACATAAGAAGTCTTTCTAGACGAGAATCTTTTGATGGTAGTGGGCATTAATTGCTCATAGTGGTTCTTGCAGAGGAGTGGAGAATCTTCTGTGCATTCATTGCCCCACTCCTCTCTATGGCGGTTTTTAGGGCAAAAACCCTAATTAGGGCATATGTGGCTCGATCTGAGCCCTTCTTTGTAATTGAATCTAAGTCATCCGTTGGACTGGGCCAACTATAAAAGGGGCATCCCCCCTCATTTGTAATTGATTAGATTAAGAAATCAGAGAGTATAGAAGATAGAAGTTAGACTAGATAGAGAGTAGAGCATAGATTGCATAGTTTAGATTGAAGAGGAAAGAAAGTTTTCCCATTTGAAGACTTTGTAAAAAGTTGTTGTGAACACTCTCATAATACAAAGATTTATCATTGCTTGGTGGTTCTATCTTTTGTTGTGAGTAGCTAGCAAGGCTTTTTCGTCTCTCCGATTCACTTAGGACCTTAGAGTAGAGCTTAAAGTAAAGTAGATTTTATTTCATGCAAGTAGTTGGTAGTTGTGGAATGTGGTGTTTAATTTGAGCAAGCTTCGCTTATCCATACCACTAGCAAGCTCATTGATGGTGGGTTCGCCTTGCGTGGTCAACTGGAACATTGTGAACTTAACTTCAATTGTGGTTTATATGTTGATATGCGTCGTTGTGACGGTCTCTGCATGTTGAATCGTGGTTTGAATAGCTCTCGTTATCCCTTTGAAGATTGCATTGGTTATGTGGAAGCTGTCCGAAGTGAGGCAAAGCAGAGCTTGGTTTGAAGTTTGCAAGAATTGATCTTTGCGTTCTGCATTTAGAGTAGATGGTAGCATCTTTAATCCTTACATCCTTTTACATTCAGTATTATCCGGTCAGTTTAAGAACTCGAGCGTCGTTGACAAATCTCCTGAAATTTGAGGATCCTTTCTTCTAAATGAGCAACTCACGTAAGTCCTCTTGGAATACCCAGCAAAATCACATCGAGCCAACTAAGACTATCCCCTTGCAGAAGGAACCTTGGAGTTGAACGTTTGATCTTTCTTGCAATCTTAGCATGTGGAATACTTTGATCAAGAGAGGATAGAGTGACCGTTGGAAACTTTATTCTGTGTTGGTGCGGTCATAAAACACCCGTCAACAGGAATGTTACATCAATGGTAATGCAATGTTGAAATAATCTGAAAATAAATTAGTTGGGGTAAAATTAATGAAGAGTACTACTTAAAATGGAAGAAAGCAATAGATGAAGATGTTAGGTTGTTGCAAAAGTTGTTAAGGTTTTCACACAAGAAAACACACTTCAGTGGGAGATTTAGAAGAGATGTAAGGAAGCAAGCATGCAAGAAACTATAACTAAAATCATCAAGTTTGAAATGAGAGAAATCAAAAGAACCAAGTATGAAGTGAAGAGTGAAATGTATGTAATGTCCCGAGCTTTTGCCAAAGACATTAATGGACAAAAAAGCAGATGAACAAATTTTCGAGTTGCAAATGTGACATAAGCATTCAACTTTGCACATCTACATGCAGAAGGTATTGTGACATCACACAATGGCACATGAGGCAAAAAATCATCAATCCACCAAGCATGGTGACACAAGTAGAAGACGTACAAAAACTGTTGAACATGTTTGTCGTTGATGTCAAAGGTACAGTATTTTGTTTATTGATAAGAAAATTGGAATGAAATATCGCTGCTGATTATTCATTAGATCACCATTATTTTTTAGTATGATGTTTAGTTGAGGTGCTTACTTGCTTGCTTGACCTGCTTGAGCTTCTTGCCTGTGAGCTTGAGCTGCTTGCTTGTGTTCTTAGCTAGTCGGTTGCCTGGTTGAGCTAGTTGGTTGTATGGTTGAGCAGATTGCTTGTCTGTTTCAGCTCCTTGTCAGCATTTGTGCCATTTCAGCATGCTTTGTCAGCAGGTTGAAAATTCTTCAAAGGATATTCTTTTTGTGGGATCTGTCTATGAAGGGCAGCATTTTATTTACCTCTATGCATTGATGGCTTCAGTTTTTTTTAAGAGGCAAAACTTCTTTATGAGGTGGCTAATATTCTGTTGAGTTTAGGCGATTTTATCATGTATGGCGGCATGTTTTACTTGTAACGCTTTTATTGTCCTGCTATTATTCTGACTTCTTCATTATAGTGACGGCTCTCCCTCTCACTGGCATCTAAGTTTTTTATGGAAAAAATTTCGAATGACTTTTTTGATGCCATGTCTCTGTTCTTGGAGTGACGGCTCCTTTTGCTGCTGCCAGCCCGTCGTGGCATTTTCAGAAACGCCAGATTCATTATGTATAAGTCGTTTTCCCAAATGAGCATATTTTTGGGTGATGCTGTTGTGATTAAAAATCTATCGCCATGTTTATATTGTTTGATGTGGTGATGGTCAGCGTGAAAAAATACCAGCTGAGAAAACTGGAGTTGGGATTTTTTAATGCTTTTGTAATTTGGTGTTGCCGTTTTTTTTTTCTGAGGCAGCTAAATTAAAGAAATGGTTCCCATTCAGATTCTATGGGCGGTGATATTTGTTTTTGACTAAGTTGAGTTTGAATAAGAAATTGTGGTAGTGTGTGGCTTTATTGAGTATGGAATGTGCTACAGAGTGCAGCGAATGAAGGGCGTCAGTTTTCTAAAATGAGTCGGCCAGTTAATAATTTTTGCCTTCACGTATTGAGTATGAAAATAAGCATGATGCGATTCTTGTTTGGAGTTGGTTTCTTTGTATGGTTCAATATTTTTGAAGAATTATCTGCTGCAAGTGCGGGTTAAGTTATGCTGTGTGTGGCAGAATTTAGTGATATGGTATGGGACGAAAAGATAATAGAGCTGCTGCTAGTTCAATGAGCATTTCTTATTGAGCAGGACGTGATTGTTTGGTGCCTTTTTCAGACACGGGAATAGGAGTGGGATGGCACAGGAAGTCTGATTCTTATATGTTTTGTTACTTCTGGCTGTAGTGATTTTCATTCTATGCAGAGGACGTGATTGTAAAAAATGCTGTGAGAAGTTCCTTTATGTGCCTTTTGTGAAGTTGAGCTGTCATCATCAAAATTTCCGAGTCATCCTGCATTTACTCATTTTCAATACCGAGTAGAGACATGGTTGTCAAGTACTGTTGCTGTAGCTTGCTATCGTTATTTCATATTGAAGCTGTGTTGAAACTGCCCTGCTCTGAATATTAATTATCTTCAGCTCTATAATCCTTTTAGTATGATTTTCTTGGTTTTATCAGTGGGACGGAATTATCTGAAAGGGTTGTGAGTTCAAGCTATTTGAAGGCAAATTTGTATTGGAATGCATTATACCAGAATTGTGAAAAGTTACTGAAGTTGGTGCTTCAGCCTTCTGGAGTTGGTGCTTCGAAGAGAGTTGGTGCCCTCAGTGAGTTGGTGTTCACTTATTTAAACTGGGTTGGTGCCCATTTGGTTAATGAAAGCTATTGATCTGCCGTATTTTTTTGCCTGAAAGGGTTTTCCACGTGAAATCCTGGTGTTCATCTTGTTATTGTGTTATTGCTCTGAATTCTGATTTATGAACTTGATGATCAAATGAATGATCATCACCTTGTATTTATAAAAAACTAGGTGACTCTTCATTTGGGTTGGCCTCTTTTAAGAAACAAGGTGACTCTTCATAAAATTATTATATATAGCAAGTCCGACTTGCCTTGGTATTATTTATCCATCATTTTTAAATTTGAGAGAAAGATATCTCCCACTGCTATAACATCAACATACAAGAATGTTGGTAGATCCATGGGAAATAAATCCCATGAAAATCACCAATGTCATGCCTAATATATTTTATAAATTATATGTTGTACCATTTTGTGGCTTTTTCTTCACTATGTTACTATATTTTGTAAGAAAATACCTTTGGCCCTTGGGTTATTGTAAATGTAAATTTCGACCTATACTAAGTTGTAACGTTTCTTGAACAACATATTTATAAATAAAGTTATCTTGTTCGATGCATTTTTGTGTGATTTTTCCTACCTCACCAAATCAATGATTATATAATTGTTTTTCTCTTGATATGTTTTTGTTTTCTGAATAATGAATAACCCGATTGATTGCGTTGTTATTTTGTGACCTTTGGTTGTCAATACAGCTTTGTTTGCCGTATGGCTGCGGGACCTGTTTACAGAGGGAAAAATCAATGTTGTAGGGTTTTAGCATTTCGAGATGTTACTAAAAAAGATGATTCTAGTGGAGCGGAAGATCCAGAAGCTGAAACTCCTCAAATATCATTATCCTCTTATTGGCAAGGAATGAAAGATGTCAAACAAAGCTCTTTTCGGACATTATGCAGATTTCCAGGTTGGTTCAGTAAGCTGCAAGAGCAAAAATTTATTCTACGAGCTAATGAAATTTTACAAAAGCCAATAGCCAGATTGAAATTGCTAGAGGGAGATCAGATTGTAAAGGAATTACGAGATGACAAAGTTGGCCATCACATTCTAAAGTTATGGCAGAATTCTGAAGTATGGATCAAGTGGCCACTGGTGATAACGTAAGTTTGAAACCTCAGTGAAGCTAGTTGTATTTACTCTTTAGACTTTAGCCCAATAAAATATAATAATGCTGAAGCAACCCCTTTTCTATTTTGTTATGGGAAAGGACAAGATGTGGGTTATAGTCCTTGCTGTTCATATCATGTTTTAATTCTTTTATTCCTTGGAAAGTGTAGTAGTTGGTTTTTATTTGCACTAAAATAAAAACCCTCTACTTTTCTTCTATTTTGTAAATGCAAGTATTTCTGCTTTGTCATGTTTGAGTCTGCTCTAAAATTCAACAGCCATACAGCAACAATAATACCTTAAAAATATACATGTCAGATCAGTTCAAAGCAACAATTTCATACAAGTGGCATTGGCAAATCCTTGTTAAGTACCACAAATAATGTTACCGTGAACTTTTCATGTGGTAGCTACTGCTTTGGAAAAAGATAAGTGGCATCTCACAGCAAGGATGTCTGAAATGGTGTACTTAGTGCTGAAGAATGCTGCTATCATGAAAAGATATTAAGATGATTAATACTTATTTATTGTTAAATGATTTGGCATCAGGCACCTGTAAATTACAAATAAGAATAAAGAACTATGATACATATCATTCACTCAAGTAAGCAGAGAACGAACATCCATCATCAAGGTGAATAACAGGAGTATCATCTTGATTCTCAACATGTCTTAGCTACTTGCAATTTCAACTTGATAAGTATGGTTTCTCATCTCTCAGCTTTCACACAATTCCTCTTAGGTATGCGAATCTACTATTAATTAAAACTACTGGTTTGCTTAAATTCTCTCTCAAATACCTTCTGAGGACTAAAGCATATGCCCACAAGATTTTAATTACTGTGACTTGACTGATATTCTATCTGTGAACATTTTTAGGGACTAGAACACTTTCTAACAATTAGAACAAGATTAGAGTTCTTTAAGGTCTCCTCAAGCCTTTAAAACCTGAAAATGGTAGCTATGATTGGGATTTTTATGATGAATAAAAGGGAAATCTATTGTTTATAAGGGCCTGTTACTTGAATTTTTTTCCTCCTATTGACAGATGTATAACATCCTTATTTGTTTGCCATTTTTATTGAGGATCTAATGGCCAGTGTTTAGTACTTATTTATTTTGTCACTGTGCAGCCTTCCATGGTGTTTTGCTGTTACAGTCCTATATGGAATCGAGGTTTCAAGTGAGCTGCTACCTTTATGGCTTATAGGGCCTTTATTGATGGCCGCCTTTATCAAGTCATCTCTGGTTTTTTATCATCTCTGTGTCCAAATTACAACCAATATTGTGACTAATGGAAGGGAAGCACCTGCCAAATGCATGGAGGCAATGCACAATCGTATACTAGCTGTGCAGTTGTACAGGAAAGCTTTAGAGGACAGAAGGGATGAGCTTATAGTCTGCATTACAAGTGGGAAATACAAGGAAATCTTCAGGGAAAAGCTCAAAGAATATAAAGTACGGAAAACAGATGAATTTTTTGATTATATTGACTATTGGTGGCCCAAATGGCGTCAATTTGAGCGGTTCTTGAAGAAGATTTTCTGATTCAAATGTTTAGCATATGTTTGGGTGAAATGGGGGATGTGTTGCATGGGTTTTTGGTGCAGTGAATTTTCCTATTCACAACCACACGTAGGTTTAGGTGCAAGATTGTCAACTTAATGGTGAGGCTTGGATTCTGTGACAAGACAGCTGTGACCAGCCTTCAGCTATGCATGGAAATTTTGTTGTGCAGAAGGCAATGGAATCTGATGCAGTTCAGAAAAGTGCGAGCTCATAGAGAAAACATGCAACATATCAGATGGAAATATTTTTACAATTTTGCAGCACTGCCCAATGTTTTTTTGTATTAATCATTACCAACAAATTGGTGTCTAATTAGATGACTGAGGGCTATTATTTGACTATGCTCTCATTGTTATTTATGTGCTATTTTCTTCCGAAAGCAAATTTTAAATGCAATTTGTTTTATGTTGAGGTTATATTATATCCATAGTAGTTTCCGAAAAGAGTGCTGACCATAATAGAGCAATGCCTTTACTATTTGACTACAAAGGGCATTGGAGAAAGGGTTTGCTAAATTGTATCAACAGATGAAAACTTATATTATAGCTTTCAAGATGGTCATCGGCCCAGGACATTCAAGAAAGAACCAATCTAAAACAGGTACTGTATTTATAGAATACTGATTTCCTTTAAAATATGAAAATCGATCCCAAACCTTAAAATGTTTTTACATGAAGTTATTTTAAGATGCTGGACAAAGGTGTTGCATTCATCATGGCTTCCATTCCAGTTTCATTGCAATGAATCTGTTCATGTTTTCGGTGCTCAGGTTCAGTTAACATGAAGCATCTCTATATCAACACTGTTGTCTCATCACCAAGTCTATTTCATCATGTAACTGTTGATTGTTGCTAACACTTTTTAAATTTTTGCAGATTCTCAATGATATCTCTGTACTCTTGAAGAAGCCTTCTCTATATTGTCTGATTAGTGTTGAAATGTTCATATAGTGAGATTACACTTGAGCATAGTGGGGATCACCATTGAGCTATTAAAAGGATATATCCCATTACTACACCACCATGTTAAACAGAGACAAGGACATCAAAGCCTTAAAAGATTGAATCGACACTCCATTTTCTCCATTTTCGCCAATCCCCATACACCACTCTTAGCTTAAGTATCCCTCATTCTCTCTTCACACCTCCACAGAATTGTAAATAAGTTCACCAAAACCCCCCACTGGAAATTGGACAACATGAAATGCTCGAACTAGCAAAATGTCTGGTAACAGTAGAAGCTCGAAGAAATTTCAAATAGAGACTTTTCCCTCTTCATCTAGATTACACACTCGAAATAAAATACAGCAACGCTCTAAACAGGCTATATGGATGATTTAAGAACACATCCTATATTTCTTGCCTGTTTCAGGTGACAGTTTTCTATAACTCATGATTTTATCAGATTATTAACCCACAAGTGACAAGGTGTATGTGGCAAATAACTTTGAAGATTGCGTATTCTAAACCCACCAAATAAAGCCGAGGATGAGCGTGGAAAGGAAGAACAAAAATTAAGTAGTGCAAATAATCAATTAAAATGAAAATAGTGACGAGAGAGGCAAGGGAAGGAAAGCTAAAGATTAAGAGGCAATTGTTGAAAGGCAAATTATTAGCTTGATTATAAAATAAAGGGTCCAATAGTCAAAAAGAGGAGGTTCATTAATTTAATTTCACTTCTAATCATCAGCAAAAGGCATTGCTTTCATAGCTCAGTTTATGACTAGCTTGCATCGTATTCAATGTGAAACGGGTAGATGGAAAAAGCCAAAAAAGGTATAGGAAGAGAGAGTTTATGTAGTGGAAATAGAGAAACACTTTATTTTGGAATATAAAGCTTACAATGACATCTAGGTCAACAACACGTATTTTAGCAGCAACTTCATTTCAAGATTTATTTAACAGAGGAAATAGCTGAGAGAATAGGGGAGTTAACATCAAATTGAATAGTAGATCGGTACTTTAAAAAGCAAAATGACAGGCTCTGCTGTTCCATAGGCTATCTTTTGCCTCTTGGATGTTAAGAATTGTCTATTCTAGTCTATTATATCAAATGCAAAAAGTACAAATGCAGAGTTAAAATTAAAAAGAATCAAGAAAAATAGGGTTTTAAAATAAAAAGACTAAGGAGAGTGTAACAAGAGTTAAGGGAACAGTGAACAGACAAACCTAAATATCATAGGACAACTGTGTAACGTCAAAATGATGATAAAGAGAAATAATGAAGTGAGAAATATTTAAACATAATGATTATAGTTATGAGAAGGTAATTAGAGAATGTTGAGAGCCAAATTAAAGAATTTTATCAAACAAATAGGACAAAAGTTGGTGATAAAGGTAAAATGTTTAGATTTATCATCAAAAAGAGCCCAAACTAACACCAATGAGGAGAGCAAAGATTAGAAGTGGAAAAGAACGAGTCGATGGACCATATCAACACAGGTTTAGAAAAAAGGAAATGTTGCTAGCTGGAAAATGAAAAATCAAGTCCGATGTCTTCTAAGGGAGTTTATTATGGACAAGGGTGGATAACCCTGCAAACCTTCATCTGTCACTCCAAATGTTTACTGATCTCGACATTTCTCAATCAGATGCCTTATCATGCACTTTGGTAAGAATCTATTAACTTTTGTTTTTATCAAATGTCATCATTTAAATCTAATTTCTGGAAATTTGGCCCCTGTAGTCAGCACCCAATTTAAAAAGTTAAAATTTGTAGTCTTACCACATGTTACAGTTTTGATTATATTTTCCAGATTATAATATAAATTTCTAGTGTACAAATTTTCTTTGGAAGCCAATGAAGAGAGCTTGTCCTCTTATAATCAATTTCTGGTCCCTCGAAAACAACAATCCTTACAAATCTTAGTTCTTTTCTATGAGGGAGGGTTGTAGATCACAATCCACTATTATTTATATAAGAAACGAGGGAATACGCAAGACTAAGACATGTCGAAAAAGGAGATGAAGCCAACAGATTGAATTTCTTAAATTTTTGAGGGTTCCTTGACGAAGGAAGTTTTGAAAGAGACCATTACCAGGTTGTTCTGTGAACCTGACAGAGAACGGAAAAGGGTCATATGTCGATCTTCATCTTCACTCCAACTGAGTGCAATTGGTTCTCAATTGAATTAAATGTGATTCAAGTGCTTGACTATAGAACCACTGTTATTCATTCTTGGGTTATACAACTTCTATAGAAAAAGTTTATTCACTAGAATAATTGTTGTTGGAGGGCTCGTGTAATGCCTAGTTCATGTACATTCAACAAAATTGAATCTGCCAAGAAAGCCCTAATGAGGCTCTTAGCTTTTTTGTCCAATACATTCTAGTTAATTTTTAGGCGGCTTGTGATATTGTAAATGGTTTGGATATGGATATTACAATTCATAGATCTCTATGTACAAGCAAATGTTCCGTCTTGAATTTCTACAACTCAAAACTTGTGATGTTAAATCTTTTTATTTTCATTTTTGATGTGATTGTCATCTTCTTGCAACAAGTTTTTTTTTATGAACACTCCCGCCTGAACCAAGATTAATAAAACAAATCTGGTCTTTAACATCAAATACTCGAATTGATTAGGCCTTGATACCAAAAGAAATGAAATAGCAATGTAGAAATGCTTTGTGCATTAATCTATGAGGAGGTAAATTTGTACAATAAAGTTGATCTTAAAGTTAACAAGATTTATTTAACACAAATGCATTCACCATAACATAATAATGTAGATAGGGAAAATTCTTTTTAGAGAAAACCTTCAAAGTACAAACCAATTGTATTATTTAGCAACAAAGGTTATAATACAATATATATCACACGTCTTTACAAGAGAAATCACTTTCAAATTTGGAGTAATTTTTGTTAACATAATGATACTTGCAAAACTCGCTATAAAACCTCTATTTCTAGCATCCGATATATAGATGAAGTGCAAAAAGGAAACCATCCAATAGTTTGAAAAATCATGTACCATCCCAAAGAAAAATGGTGCCTAAACATCCATAACACAAATTCCAACACCCCTTAGTCTTGGTCTTTCATGCTAATTTTGGATTAGTGTAAACCTTTGTCATAACTCATCATATTTGACCACCTAACTTAGGTGCCCCAATTTTGTTCTATTATCCACTCAAAGATGTTCTATGATGTGCATTATACACTATCATAATGTTGGTCACTATTTTAGTGCAACTCTTCTATAATCATGTTCTCTCATCATAAAATCCATCATAAACACCTTCCATTTTACAATGTCATAAGATGCTCTTATACATCATACAATGTCATAAGATGCTCTTATACTTCATGATGGCATTAGATGTTCTTACAACTTAGACACATTTTAAGACCATTGACGGTAGCCAAAAGTACCACCTCAAAGTGGGATGCCCTCTTTCTTTTGTGAAGACAAAATATTAAATAAATACAACTAATTAATAATGGTATAATATTAGGATGCAAAGTTGAGACACTTTTCTCAATTACAATAACCTTTGAATCAATCTTTATAAATAACATTACAAAGAAAAATAATTCTAAAAATATGTTTATTTGGTTAGGGATAAGAAGAGCTAAAAAAATGTAGTTCATCTTTAAAAACTCTTGAATCTCCTAGCTTCATGTCCATGACTTTATGTTCCAAGACCTCTTAGAAAAAAACATAATTTTATGTTCCAAGACCTCCTATAAAACTCAATAAAAACCTACTAAGCCATAAGAAATTAAGCTTCTTTTGCCATATAAAAAATGGCCATCCTTAATTCTTCGTCAAGAACATCTCTAGAAGATACTCATCGGTCAATTTTGAGTTAAGACAATGGGTGCTCACTAAAATTTCTTCTTGGACTATATTAAGATCCTCATTATCAATTTTTGATATTGAGAAAAGTTTATAGACATAGTTCCTTTAAGCTATTGGAACAAATAATAATAAAACATAAGCTCTAAAAGAGCATCACATCAAAATAATCTAGCATTCAAAATTGCTCATAGGGAGCTACATAGTTGAATTTTAAACACTAATTAGTCTATAGAACTACAACACGAATAACATAAAAAATCTCGCAATATAAAAATATTACATCTAGAAGGAATGACTTGCAACTTGTCCTCCCTCTCTTATGAACCTTTTCTCTTTTATCTAGCATGTTCGACACCCATTGAACTTGATCTATTCTAGCTTTCAATCTAAACTACAAGCACTCTATTAAGCCGCCACTTTGGAAAAGTGTTAATAGGAATATTTGGGTGAGGAGTGCAAGCTTCATCTCCTTGCTCACTTGCAAAATTATCTATTGACTCATGTCAAGGTACAATCTTCTTAGGAATTTCAACAACATTAGTAATATTCTTTGGTCACTCATCTTCACCTTACAAAACTTTCTTTGCTTCACTTGAACCCCGTTTGGGAGCTTGACCCAAGCCTTAACCACTTGCTACAATTTCTTAAACTTCATTAGGATTTTGTTGACCTACAAATTGTCCTACAAGGAAATCAATGATAATGAGTCTTTTTTGGAGAAGTTAGTGAGATCCATCTTATCACCTTGGAATAATTCTTTATTTCTTACAAGCCATAAAAACCAAAGAGTTTCAATTGAAAAAAATAACTATGCTTTAGAGGAAAACTTGGAAAGCTTAACACTACAAGAGATAGAACCAACAATATGTCCCATGAGTCAGTAAAAAATTAAGCATAAGGAAAGTGAGAATAAATTAATTAAAGGCTCATTTTCACCACATACAAGACACTTTTTTGCACTATAAAGCTATTACTTTTTAGTAAAGTAATTACTATCTAAAGAAAGAAGAATATGGATTTAAAACAAGAGGACCAAACAAGCTTATAGTCCAATGATTAACAACATTGTCAGATCCCTAGGATTTAAGTTTACCAAACACATTAGTAGAGTATAAAATCAATGAGTATATGTACTATGTAGAAACATTTAAGAATTTGCATCCCTAGTCCAATACAGTCTTGTCCACTTGTCATCACCATTGCATTCTTTCAACATAATAGAAGAGTTCCCAATGAAGTTTTGAATCATTGTATGTGTTCTCTATAGATTCTCTAGTGGGCAATATTTATCCCTAAGATGGTCCCAATAGAGAAGCCCCTTATTACCCAAAATGTTTAAAAAAAATTTAATACTTTTAGAGGAGCACACTTTTGTAGAGCATCCTCTTAATTAGAGCAAGAGGTTTATCCTTATATTTCAAATTTCACCAAATGGATCTAGTAGCATGAGCAAACCCATTATGAATTAAAAATACCTCACATCCTTTAATGAATCCTTTTGTAAACTCCCAAGCCCTCTAAGTTAATTCAAAGATAGGGAAACCATTAAATCGACTATAAATGAACCAAACTGTAAATCCCAAGTATGAAGATCTTTCCATCTAGGTTTCCCTTTAGTTATCTTAGAGTTGATTTATTTCTAATTGTTAAGACCTTCCAAGGTTCATTTCCTTCCAAAACACAAATAATTCATTTGACAAAAAGAGAAGTCTCATGAAGAGTTTTTTTTAATCCTCACACCTTCAATATTCCTAGGTTTAGTACAAAGGTCCTAAGAAACATCACACCTTTTTCTCAAACCCTTACCATCTAGCCATATAAAACTCAATCAATTTTTCCATTTAATTTATATGTGGAGAAAAAAAACCATCCTGAGTAGTAAATTGTGTACAAGGAATTTTTTGGACAAACACGAAATTTCCTAGCCAAAGACAAAAGATGACACTACCACTTAGAATATTGGAAATCTTATTTATTACTCATCCCATATCCACTTAAAAGAAGGAAGCAAGGCAAATGAGATCCCCAAATATCTAAATATTTTATCTGGCCCTCACCAACTCCAACCTTTATTTAAAATCCACTTTGGGGGAGATTTATACCACCTTAGAATAAAGGATTTCCTTAGCAAAAATTTCAAACCAAATGCAAGCCAACGTTGTGAAAGCCTCTTGTCCAAGTTTTCAAGGTTCACATATACCACCTTAGAATAAAGGATTTCCTTAGCAAAAATTTCAAACCAAATGCAGCCAACGTCGTGAAAACCTCTTTTCCAAGTTTTCAAGGTTCATATATATTCCAAAATAGGGAATAAGGAGGTAACACCAAAAAGTTAAACTTCAATCAAATCATCGACATTAGGTAGGCTATGGTTGTGGGGTGAGCATGCCTTGTCACTCAAGCCATGGTTTCCCTATTTTAACCCCCTTATTGAGCCCCTTCATATCGTTTTAGTTTGGGTCTAATTACCCAATCTCTCTCTCTCTCTCTCTCTCTCTCTCTCTCTCTCTCTCTCTCTCTCTCTCTCTCTCTCTTTTTGGAAAAGCTCCTATTTTTAAGCTATTGGTAATTCTATTAAGTTTTTGAAGGTTGATTCAATTACGTTGGATTTGGACACACTACCTTTGCCTATATTTTGGTGGATATTGAATCCTCCAAGTATCTCTCTAGAGAGGTCATATTGATGGTGTGAAATTTGCTAATTTTGAGTTTGGTGTTGTTTAGTTGCTTTGTGTTTTGTTCCTCGTAGCCTTGTTGTAGTTGTGCTATTCAACAACCCTTGTGTCTTGCTTGTCTCTCTTTGTACAAGATTCCAAATCCTTTCAAAATTTATTTTACACAGTAAAAAATATTAGGTAGAATTAATATTTTTACAAGTGGCCACAATGAATAATCTCTAGGAAAGCATTGAGTGGATTCAAAATTTTAAAAGGAAAGGAGCAAGAGAACACACTTGTTCAGTAGACCTTTGAAGGGTGGTCATGATGAGAGAGATCTATATTGACACTAACTTGAGCAGAAGCATTTACAAAAGGTACTCTTAACATATTTTTAAAAAGTTTCTCTAATCCCAAGGCATTCGTAGGTAATAGAATATCTATTTAATTGTATCATAATAATTTTTTAAATAAATGAGATCCATGTAAACATTTTGCTTAGATTCTTTAGCCCATTGCGTTCCTTCCCAACTAGTAAGAAAGTTTTCTAAAATCCATCTCCCGTTCACAAAATTAGTTTATGGAGAAACCATTTTGTAGAGGATTTTCAAAACTATCAAGGCCAATACTTTTGAAAATATCTTGTAAGAAACATCTGAAAGAGTTATGGATCTCCAATTTTTTATTTGAGTGGTATCACCCTCTTTAGGAAGAAGCTTGATCAAACCCTTGTTGATATCCTTAACCAAGGTTTTCAATGAAACTACCTCTTTGTACACCTCTAACAATACACACCCAATCTAATTTTTTTTATAGAACTTAGCCATGATACCATCAAAACTAGGGGATTTTCATTACTTATTTAATCAATCATCTTACTAATCTCTTCCAAATTAATATCATTTGACTATATTGGCATATTATTAGATAATTTGCAAGGTAGAATTTTAGACACAATTTCTTTATCCTACCTTCTTTCACCTTGTCTTTAGAATTAAAAAATCCTTGTAATAATCTTGAAAGGAAAATCCAAATAGAACATCAGCATTCACAAGCATACCGCCAACATCAATGGTAATAGTATTTTCTTTGACATGCTAAAACTTCAAAAAGTTGAAAAAATACCTAGTGCCTTTATCCCCAAGTGAGCTTGGAACTAAGTTCAAAATGTTTTCCTTTATAATCCAACTCACATGTTAGGAGACATTTAATTAAAATGACTTTTTCTTGAAGGTTCTCATCAAAGGGTGAAAATTATAACTACCTCTCCATATTAATAAGAGTCTATTGTAGACATTTATTTCTCTTAGCCTTGGATTTATAATTATCATTACTATATGGTCTCATAAACTTCTAATTAGATTCAATGACCTTTTCATAGTTCATATTTTTGCAATGATTGATTCAAAGAGAAGGACAAGTTCCAAATATTGTTTAACCCATTTTATAACCAAATTGGTTCAAATGAGAAAGATTCATCTTAAACAAAGTGTTGAAAGTTTGAGGAGACCTAGCAGTGGAGACCATGAATAATTCCATCTCAATAGGGTGGTTGTTTAAAAAAGTGTATTGTAGGACTTGAACACCATTATTCTTATCAATACGAGATATACCAAAAAGAATTTTCCATATAAATTTTTTCAAGTCTAAAGAAAAGCCTTTTAGGTCCCTTTTGGAAATTGCTCCAAGTAAACCAAACCCATTTTCCATTAGCTTTACATCCAAATAGGGGATCAACCAAATTTCTTTCCTCTTAAAGTTTTGACTAGAAGAAAATTAATTTTCTTTATAATTAAATTTGCATCCTCCAAGTTTACCTTGTTTACTCCCCACCAAATTAAAATTGCCAACAAAATCCAAGGAATATCAAGTAAATGGATAACCATCTAGCTCAAAAAATCAACCCCCATCTCTATAGTCATTAGAAGCATGAATGGAACAAACACCAAACACTTAACCATCCAAAAACAAAACAACCCATGCAACAATATTGCAAGGAGAATATCTAGAGTTAACCAAAGAATTTAACCATGTGTGGGTAAGGAAAATAGAGTCCCCCACCCCTACCTTTATTGTAACTTGTGGAAGAACATAAAAACCCTGGTCAAATACCCATTAAAGCACATTCTAAGAAAAACCCTATATATTTTACCCCTTGTAGAAGAAACACATAATTTATTTGTAAATAGACTTGTAGAATGACCACTTCAATGACATTCCAACTAACAACCTTCATAAAAAATAAGGGATGAACTTATTGAAGCTAGGGGGAGACCCTCCACCTTTTCATTCATTTTCTACTCCTTTTCCCCATGTTTCCACCATATAATCCCCATTTCTACCTAGAGTTGTTTGCAACATAATAATAATTATTTTGGTTTTTAAGGCAAATAAAAAAAAAGGTGTTGTTGAATCTAACCAAGTTACTCTCCTTGCTTTGTTTTGTACTTTAGAAGTCAATTTTTATAATGATGTAGAAAAAGCATTTAGAGAAGTGCAAAATGCTTTGAATAGGCAAGGGTTGTGCTTCAACAAAAAAATTGTTCTATGACATACTTCATAAACAATTGGCTTGTGCACTTCATTGGTAATTGTCTTATACAATTGTTCAACTATTAGCCTATACACTTTGTCAAGCCACTAGCTTGCACACTTCATTAGCCACTTTTGTAGCAAACTTCATCACCCACTAGCTTACCCACTTTGTCAACCATTACCTTTGTACTTTAATAATAAAGTGATTGGATAATTGGTGACACATAAGAATTGATGACATGGCTCCAACTAGATAGATGACAATATTCTTAGTTGATTTGACACCATATCATTGAGCCATCTTTTTAATCTATTCTTGGGGCATATAACTAAATGGGAGAAATAATGTTTTTTGCTATAATTTCTCCTTAAATTTAAAGGATTGATAAATATCTCTTATGCTATTACTACATAGGATTTTCATTATAAATACAACTGCATTGCCATATAAAACACAGTGTGAATAATATAATTCAACATATTGATTTTTGAGATTTTGGTATTGTTTTTTATTAAGAGGAAAAATAGGTTTTGAAGGGACTCGAAACCCTGTACAAGAAAAAACTGCAAAGAGAGAAAAGCATAGCCTACCAACCACCTCTAACTCCTGGTTGTAGAAATTTGATGCAAGTTGACCAAGTCTAGTAGTTCCTTCTTTTCCTCCTCAAAATTTTTCTTTTTTCTTCCCCTTGTTCTCAAACTTTGCCCCTTCTAATCTTCCACCACTTGTTTCTTCCTTTTTTCTTTGTTAACTTTCTCTTTCTTTTTGTTATCCTCTAGGGTCCTATCAATAGTCTACTCCTCCCTTAGCTCTTTAAGCTTCTCCGTGAGGATCCTTATCCCCTCAATGCTATTTTTAATGGAACAATGACTTATCTTAAGGATATTCTCCAAATTAGTATTAATCTCTTGGATTTTCTTTTCCAAATCTTATATATAGCTCTCATAATCATTTTTAAAACACTAATGGATTCCTCCATGTCATCCACCCTTTTTTGTAACTCCTTGTTCAAATATTAGACTAGTCCTGCTCCTCATTAGTGATTTTCTCCTGCAATCCATGGACTTTGACATTGGTTTTAGAATCTCTAAAAAGAACCACTTGGCCAATTTAAATTGATTAGTAACTCCCTCTCTAATTGTAAAGCTCGAAAGACACACATTCCAAAAGAAAACATTCCATGATCATTGCACATTCCAAGTAAGGAAAAAGAGATAACATGTACAACATTAAATAACCATAAATGCTCAAAGGCAAGTTCATTAATGAATTAAAAATTACATACACCAAAAGGGTGTTACAATTCATCTGTTTCAATGATACATAAACAAGTTGACATCCATAATTACATCCATGAAATAGAGTTACATTTTACAAATTGGCTATGCAAGCCATACACAAATAATACAAGATGTACATCCATAGCATAAAGAACCTTTGATCCTCATCCGCCATGACACCATTGGTCTTCTTGCACTAAGGCCAAGAGTGCAGTTAAGGCCCCTTTTCTGCCCAACCACGAAGCACATGACTTCCTCGAGTTTCTTCCTAACTCAAAGAAATCCCCGACCCTGCACGAGGAGCCTAACAACCTGGAACAATAAAGCAGGAGGGAACTCTCGATGCATGCCTAATGCCTATATGCATTCCTATACTAGAACAACATATTTCTTGCAAGCATGATGTGGCAGATGTTGGCCTCCTCTAATGGTTCAATAACTAAGCCCTTAAAGCTATAACTTAGAGATTAAATATCTGCACCAAGTAGTTATCTTTCTCATCATGAAGGTTCATTTCATTATCAACCCAAGGACGTGAACTTGAAATGGGTCAGCATTGTCTATGCACTAGGACTCAACCAACTGCAATCATCTTTATTCTATAACTAGAGAGAAAATAGTACTGAAAGTGAAATGCTTGAAAGGAACTAGCATAAGTACTGAGCATAAACCAATAGCTAAACTAAACTAAAATGAATTATGGAAATATAAGTCTTAGTAAACAGACATGAAGTTACTCTATCTACCTTGGTTGCAAGAACAAACATAGAACGAATTTCCAATGGCTACAGGAACAAACAACTACTAAGATTGTAACTAATTTGTTGAACAGAAAAGTAACTACTGAACCGAATGGATGAAATTCTCACCAAGTGGGCCCCCTTAAATGAGTCTTCCCAAAACTAACTCAAATGCAACAAATCAAAGTATCATTTTATTCATTGAAAACATTGTTTACATAAAAACAACAACATAATTGTATTCCTTGAAACTAAAACTGGAAATACAATATCAGAACATCCAAACTCCTGAAGAGGAACATCTAATCATTATTTATAGAAGATAAGATTCTAACTAACTCTAACTAACTGGGCAATTGACTCCAACAGACTAGGAGGATGCCATTTATTGAAAGTGTATACATCTAAAAATAGTCATTATAAATCAAGTCTGTTAATTAATTAAATATGAATTATTTAATTAATCTTCTAAAGTAATCTACATATAAATAAATTTAATTATTTATTTATATTGTTCATTTTTCTAAATCTTCTAGTTTAATTAAATAAATAAGTTTATTTAATTATTGTTATCTTCTTCTTAATTAAGTTAAATAAATTTCATTATTTATTTATATTAATTATCATGATTCTAAATTTGAATTTTCAAATAATAAAATATTCTGCTAACTCATCATTCACTCCATATTTAAATTGAATATTGTAAATATTTAATTTAATTCTCTCACCTTTCACATAATTAAATATTGTAAATATTTAATTACACATCTTTTTCACCTCTCACATAATTAAATATTAATTATTTAACTATGGAAGCTTCTAAATTCATTGTCACATTATTTATTTAATTAGGATTTATACTCAACTTTCAACCAACTTTCATAAATGAAAAGACAAATGGCAATTTGTTTCCATTTTTGAATGAGGATGGTTTTGTGGGTTGAAAACATTCCTCCATTATTCTCTCAACCTTTCATCTTTCTCTCAACTTCCAAAATCTCTCATCATTCATCTTGACAGGTTTGAATTTGACCGTTGATCTTTGCCAACTAGATTCTTGCCTCCAAAAATTTATAAATACAACCCTTTTGTGAGTTGAATTTCATCATAGATTTTTGTGAATTTAGCACAGTTATTATAGTTACATTTGAATCAACATTTTAGCATAGCATCTCAAGTTCATAGCATTTTAGTTTCATATCATAGTTTAAATCATTTAGCAAATAAACATGCATTGTTCCATAATCTCATTCTCCTAAGTTGTCATTCCAACAAGCTGCTGCTTACACCAACTGAGAGCCAGTAACTTGCATTGAATCCTTGGAGATAGAGGACAATGGAACGCTTTTGAAGGAGCTGCTGTTATTTAGAATTTGTTTTATCTTTTTAATTATTTTCCTTTGATTTAATGTTTCATTGGTGTGTTGGTTTATCATTTTAGTTAGTCCACATATTCACACACACATTTTTGGCGCTAAAACAGTTAACAAATGTGCTAAAGGAACAATCAGGGATGCGCCAAAACAGTCAGTAAATGTGCTAAAGGAACTAGCAAATGCGCTAAAACAGGTCATCAATGAGCTAAAATAGTCCTCGTATGCGCTAAAATGCAGCGTGTATACACTAAATCGCGGCTCGTATGCACTAAATCAAAGCTTCAGTTTGTCACCTGTCATTCAAGTGGACTAACCTTGGCAAAGAAACTTGTTAGAATGGGTTACTATTGGCTGGCCATGGAGAAAGAATCATTCATCTTTGTGAAAAAATATTCAAAATGTCAAATTTATGGGAATCTCATTCATGCTCCTACTCAGGAATTATAACCCTTCACCACAACATGGCCTTTCGCTCAGTGGGGATTGGATCTGGTTGGCAAGATACATCCATCATCATCAAATGGACACAAATTCATCATCACATCCACTGAGTACTTTACTAAGTGGATTGAAGTTGTTCCCCTAACAACTGTTACTGGCAAACAAATTTCATCCTTCATTTTGAACTATATCATATGTCGATATGGCATTCCCAACTCTATTATCACAGATAATGGAAGACCTTTTAAAAATCAAGATGTTGATGAACTCTTGGAAAGATTTCACATCCAACACAGGTTCTCTATGCCTTATTATCCACAGGGGAATGGCCAAGCAAAGGCTTCAAACAAAACAATTTTGAAGATGTTGAAGAAAACAATGAATGATGTCGGTCGTGATTGGCATGTCCAATTAAATCCAGCTTTGTGGGCATACAAAACCAGTATTCGCACACCAACGGGTGCTACCCCATATGCTTTGGTTTATGGAGCATAAGCTATTTTTCCATTAGAAGTTGAGATTCCCTCACTTCGGGTATCGTTGAAGGAGCTCATAAATGATGAGGATTACAGAGTATCCAGATTGCAAGAGTTGAAACTGCTTGATGAACGGCGACAAAGTGCAACTAATCATTTAAAGGGGTATCAACAAATTATGTCCCACAATTACAATCACAGAGTGAAACCACGAGCTTTTCAAGTGGGTGACTTAGTTCTCAAAGAAAACCCTCGTAATCAGCAAGATCAAGAAAAGAAAGGAAAGTTCGAGCCTAATTGGTTGGGCCCATTCGTCATCATTACAGCATATGGATTGGGGGCATATCATTTATCAACATCAGAAGGGGACCTACTTGAAGATTTGACTAACAACATCCACCTAAAGAAGTTTTATGTTTGAAAATATCAAAAACAATGTAAAATGCCATGAAAAAATTCATAAAAATGGGAAAATGTCCTAAAGAAAAAAGTGCAATAAAAACAAATGGGGAAAACCTGGCAAACAGGCATTGTTTGTGATTTAGTTGGCTCTTCCATCTATCAAGATATCTTCTGCATTTTTCATATCCATCTTTCATTAGCATCACATACGGGCCTAGTCATTACATCTGCATCATACGTCCAAACATTTCCTTGAAACAACAAGGATTTCATCATGGCTTGATGATTAGTGTTATCCTTAGCAGTAGTTTGTGTCTAATCAGGAGTCAAAATGCAAAGTCATTGGGGGAAATCAACTTTTGAGCTTTTTGGAAGACAAGCAACAACATGTGTCAAGTGTCGAAATATCAGAACAATGAATTATCCAATCAAACTAGGCTTAAACAGTTGTTCGACAAGAAACTGAACAAATTGGATGATCTTAATCTGACTAAAATGAATGACAAAACTTAAAGCATAAGTTGAATTGTTGTTTTGACATTTGATGGCATCATATCTTTGGAGTGGTTCAATGATGTATTGAACTAGAATCACATGGAAGGAGTATGATTTTTCTTTGGTTGCTGTCTGTAAGCTAATCACTATTACTGTGCAAATTTGTCATGGGACATGCTCTACAATGTATCATTGATGAAATTTCGGGATTTGCATAGGAAAGGGGTTAACTTTTGTTTGTTTATGCAAGCAATACTCAGGTCATCTTGGTTCAATTATACCTCGATGCTTGTATTAACTTGCTACATCAAAACATCATGGAAGCAGTACTCTAGTCATCATTGGTGCTAATATCCCCTTTGATGCTTGTACTAACTTTCAACATATCAAAAGGCTCAATGATGAAAATTTACGTGCAAAATTGGCTCACAGAATGATAGCAGTGCAATGGATTCATTTAAGCATTTTAGGATTGCATGATTCATTTAGATTGCATTCATTTTTGTTTTTAGGGTTTTATGATAGATTTTTAGATGTTTGAAATGCTACATATCTCTTTTAAGACGTTGATTGAGTACACTTGGACATTTATTGCATATCATGTTCATTATCATTTTCATATTTCATCATTTTAAATCTCATTTTTTATCATCATTTAGGTTATCATGATCATTTCAATTACATTTGTGCATTTTCATTATCTTTATCATCATTATCATTATTAGGTACCATTCATTTTTATTATCATAATCAATATTTATTTACATATCATTTATTATATCATATCATTAATCATTCATCTCATCATTTATTTTGAATTTTTTACCTCATTTTCATATCATTTTTATTATCATTTTCATAATCACCATTTGCATAATCATACATTGACAAAAAGAAAGATGCATCCATTACATTTATTGCATACATGCTCCATACATCATGTAGAAAATCATTTATAGTACGTCATCATGTTAAAGTCATAGAAATCATTTCATTTTTTAAGATCATTCAATCATAAAGCATGTTCATCAAATCATAATTTACATCATAAAAATTGCATCATCATCATATAAGCATACATTGCAGTAAAAAAAAAGCATCATCACCATAGTTCATATCAATATGCATATATCATCATAAAATTTTCATGCATAATCATAGACCACATAGCATATAGAAAACAAAAATACATACAACCATTCATCATAGCATAATCAAAGACATATGCATATCAAATCACCGTTGCATCTCATAATCTCATCAAAATAAATGTCCATGGGTACAAAGATATCAAATGTCTGAACAAAATATATAAGTACAATACAAGGAGTATATACATATTCATCATTGAGGGGTATCTGGATGGGGATCATGACTACTACTACCTCCAGAGGTGGTCGGTCTCTACGGATCTCTGCTACCTGAAGCACCTATCTCTAGTCTAACAGGTTGTGGCACACTCCTGGTGGCACTCCTGGTATGACTGTGTGAGTGGCAACGTGATCGGGTGCCTAACTGTGTATAGGCTATCCTCTACTCAGCGGGTACTACCTCAAAATATCTCATCCTATAATACTTCGTCTGTCGGGAAGTCTCCAGTCCCTCTGCAACAACATCTCTAATGGAGGTGCTCTCAACTGACCTCTGGAGTCTCTCTGCTACTCCCTCTGCCTGAATGCATCGCTCTCTGAAGTTGTCCTGATCTGTAGTAAGCTGAGCTATCTATGGGTCAGGAGGTGTTGGTTGTGCAACCTATGCCTGTAGCTGGCTAATAGTAGCCTATGCCTGTGCTAAACAGCTCTAAAGAGTCTGAACCTCTGTCTGTAGAATGTCAATTTGTCCCTGTGACGGAGCCCTGATGGTAATACATGCAGTCGAAGTACTAGGCTGCTCCACCACTCTAGTTGTACGAGGCCTCGTCCTGAAGGGTACATCAAAGAAATATCTCTAGCTGCCACCCCCACCACCTCTGTCATCGCCATCATCATCGTCATCATCGAAGCTATCCTCATCCTCCTCCTTGTCGACATCCATGGACACCTCGCCTATATCCTCCTCTACTCCATGTGGCTGCCCTGCCTATCCCTATGCCTATCCCTATGCCCCAGCCTCTACCTGTGCCTGTGGCTGTTGTCGTGCCCATCATATAACTGGTCCACTTGATAGTGGGGTAGGCTCGTCTAAACTGGTCAATTTGGGAAATGGATGTGTGTAGAAATATGCAACATAATCATCTGTCATGTGTGCATCTATGACCTCTAGATGGATGGCCCAAAACTTTGGCTGAAATCGGTGTACTCTGCTCTCGCTACCTCAAGAGTAATGAAGGGACCCCACTCTGGTACATCCTCCCGACGTCTGCCATAATGAGCCACACCCTGTGGCATCATCTGAACTCGCCCATACTGCCTAAGTACCCGCATAACCAAAAAATGTTCAATAATGAAGGGGGTGCGGCCAATCAAGTATCTCGATATACCACAATAGGGCAACTCTATGTCATCATCATCCCATGCATCATAGTCAAGATATGGTCTCTAGATGATTGTATCCATATCATCTAGCATACGCCGCTAGTACTCTAACTTGCCCAGCATAGGCTAAACAAGGGGACCTGTATACGCATATACATATGGGTGGCTAAGCGGGCGATCTCTTTGTACAGTAGGGCGAGTGATGGCGATGTGCTCCCATGCCCAAATCTGAAACAGTGTAACCCCGAAAGATATACTCTTCCCATCTGTATATACCACCTGATGAAGATCGTGGTATAGATAGGAAAGCACAGAGGATCCCCATGCATATCTCGTCTGATGAAGGATCATGTCCTCCAAAATTCGACCCTAGCCTACTGATAGTCCCTTTGACTTGTGATCAGGACAAAGGAAGCCACCAATGAAACTTGCCAAAACTGATGGAAGTGGGGCATAACCCTCTACCATATCTCGCCATGCAATATCATAACCACCAACATGAGGATCCTGGAAGACTCGTCGCAAGGCATCGGTACCTCCAATCTCCTTGTGATTATAAATCACAAGTGCACCAACTACGGGGATGCCTAAAATCCTGTACACATCCTCGGGTGTAACAATGATCTCTCTAGTCGGCAAGTGAAAAGTATTATGCTCACTATGCCATCTCTCGGCTAATGCAGTCAATAGGGATCCTGAGAAGGGAACCCAACCCATGTCTAATAATGACCCCTATCTCTAGCTGGGATAGTCTAGGAATCATCTCCCATGTGCGGGGAAATCTCTCTCTGATCTGGAGGATATTAAAATCCTCCTATAACATCAATACATCAAGATTAAATCATTAGCAAAGAATATTAGGAAATCAAGCAAATCATGGCAATCAAGTAAGTGAATCATATCAACATCAATAGCATATCATTACTATTTGTTCTTCAAGCAGGAAGACAAATTTATCAAACTCTACTATTTGTTTTTCATCAATCATGGAAACAAATTTGACAGCCAATCGACTCAACATCAACATCATTACTATTTGTTTTTCGATCATGAAAGAAAATTTATCAACATCATTTTACTATTTGTTTTTTGATCATGAAAGCAAATTTATCAGCATCATTTTACTATTTGTTTTTCAAGCATGAAGATAAATTAATCAGATCATTACCAAAATCAAGTTAATCTATCCTTGGTGTTATTCAAAATCGTCACATCAGTTGTCTAATACAACAAAAATCATCAAGCAAGTATCAAATCAATCTTATAATTGCAAAAATAAAAAAAAATTCATGGATGTGCTAAAACAGTCTATCAATGGGCTACAACAGTTAATGCGCTACTTTATCCATGGATGCGCTAAAACAGAGATTGTATGTGCTAAATTATCTATGCGCTATTCTATCAAGTGTATGCGCTACATTATCTCTCCTATGCGCTAATCTAACATCAAATGCGCATGGTCTTCCTATATGCGCTATTTCATCTATGCGCTTAACTATTCATCTATGTGCTAGACTGCTCCATCAATGCGCTAATTTGTATGCGCTAATCTATGGCTCGCATGCGCTAAATCAAAAACTTATGCACTAAAACAGAAATTTGAAAATTCAAAAAACTGAAAAACTCGTAAAAAATTCACAAAGATGGATCATGAAATCTTACCGAAGGTCCATACTGTTAGAGTAAAGGTCTTAACTTAATTATGTTGATTAAGTTACCTTTATTCCCTTCTTAAGATTTCACGTTAGTTTGCATAAAGTGACATTTAATAATTATATTAATTATTAAATATTATCCTATTAGGGCTTCTATTAGGGTTTTTCCTATTAGGGTTTTATTAGGGTTTGCATGATCTCCTTTTTATAAGGATTGATCCATTTGTATTTCATATCAATTCATTCTCTCATTCTCTTTGATATATACATTTTCAGTTTTCAAAGAACCCTTGCTTGTTTGTCTCCATCTCTTCTTTTGTGACAGGTTATTTGCATGCAGGTGATCTTCAGGGTTTGTGGTGTTGTATTTTCTCAAATCCTACATGGTATCAGAGCTCCACACCTGCTGTTGCTTGTTCTTGTTTTGAAGATTTTTGGAGCTTCAAGGGTTTGGGGTTTGTTTTTTTGATCTAAGGCACACCTGCATTTTTAAAGCATTTTCAGCTCAAACAGACATCGCCATTGCGTCCGCAGCGGTCCAAAACCCCTAAATTGACTGTTCATTCGTCTATTTTGAACAAAGTCAAAATTTAGGGCAAAATTTTGTTAAAGTACGGCCGTACGGCCGTCGTCTGCGCGTAAATCGGAAAAATTCCTGGTAAATTTTTTTTTGTTTTGGAAAATCTATTTTCTGCGAAAAATTATTTATACAAAAATTTTCATTGTAAAACCTTTTGATTTATGCAAAAATTTAAAAAAAAAGGTAAATTTTTTTTTGTTAAGCCTTTTTACGGCTTGCCTAGGCCGGTGGGCCCGGGACCCTGCGCAGGCAAAGTACCCTGCGCAAACCTTGTGCAGTGTACAATGCGCAGTCCTTGCACAGTGTACCCTGCATAGTGTACAATGCGCAGTCCCTGCACAGTGTACCCTGCGCAGTGTACCCTGGGCTGCAAGGGGTACGGTGGGGGTGGGCCCATGTGCCTCCCTCCCCCACCCCATAAATTTTTTATAAAAAAAAATTCAAAATTTTTTTATTTGTTTTTTTATTATTTAAAAAAAAATAAAAATTTATATATATGTCCAATCGCACTTTTGCGGTGACGGTCGTTTGGCCGTCAAATTTAACCCAGTCATTTTGCTGCGACGGCCGTATGACCGTCAAATTTAACACAACACTGGTTTTTTTTCCCTCTTTGGAGCTGATTTATTCCGGAGGCCATAACTTGGGCATACAATATCGGTTTTTGGAAAATGAGATATCGTCGGAAAGCTGGTTTTTTCATCTTTCCAGTGGTGTGAGTCTCATCACATCTTTTTTCCGTTGGTGCATTCTACAGCCAGTTAAAGACAAAGGGATTATTTTCAGTCCCAAGCTCATAACTTTTGATCAGTTTCTCCGTTTTTCGCAATCTCAGCGGCATTGGAACCATATTTCAGAGCTCTTTAGTTTCATCCATGCTATTTTTCCAGATTTCATTCCAAGTATATTTTATTCAGTTATTTGTGTTTTCACACTTTGGTGGATTACCTGGACATATTTGCTCTTGGAAACTTTTTGTTTACATGTGATGCTTTGTTCTTGGCTGTTCTTCATGTATTTCCAACTTTTTGTCCTTTGAGAACATTTTGAGCATCATTTGTTAGCTATCTTTTGTGTAAACGCACTGAGATAAAGTGCCACACTATTGTACATGCATCTTTTGGGATTTTGCACATAAGGTTGTGCCATATTTTGTACTTGCACTGATATTATAAAGTGTCATGAGGGGTTGTGTAGTTTGCCTTTGTTTTGCCATCACATCTTTGTCCGGTGAGTGTCCCTCCACAACGACAGTGGATCATATGATTCCAGCCTCATGCATGTGTGCTTTGTTTTTGCACACCATTTTTCAGTTGCAGGTGCTATCTTGCGCACTTTCAGATGTTTCTTCTCCTTCATGCACTACAGGGTGTTTCACATCATTTCAGTGGATTTGTCAGGCTCTCCCAGTTCAGCATTATGGGGGGGTTATTATATTGTTCGTGCTAATTCTTCCTTGGTTTTGCCTTGGAAGGAATCTTCCATTCTCAGTTGATCAATGTTTTAGACTATTGGTTTTTGTGCCATCTATATCTTCGTTCTAGGTGTTTGCCTTTGTTTGCCATCTGATTCGAGTAGTGTCGTATGGGTACTTATGCAGATTGTTGTCTTCTTGTTCTTGATCATCCTATCTTCAGCGAAGGTTCTTCAGCACCATAGCAGTCATTTTTCGACAGTTGTTTACAGCTTCTTTTGCTTCAGTGATGTTCTTCTTTTTTGGCCTTCTGCATCTCTTTTTGGAGTAGAGCTTTTTCCCATGAGGTTTTCTCTATTTCTCCTCTTTACAGAGATTTGGTTGTATTTGGGTACCTGATTTGGCCTAGTTGTCGGGACCCATGTTTGCCTTCTTGCATTGTATTTACCTTTGCTTTTCTGCATTTGTTTGTAGCTGCACTGTTGCTCATCTTAAGGGGGGGTGTTAGAGTAAAGGTCTTAACTTAATTATGTTGATTAAGTTACCTTTATTCCCTTCTTAAGATTTCATGTTAGTTTGCATAAAGTGACATTTAATAATTATATTAATTATTAAATGTTATCCTATTAGGGTTTTTCCTATTAGGGTTTTATTAGGGTTTGCATGATCTCCTTTTTATAAGGATCGATCCCTTTGTATTTCATATCAATTCATTCTCTCATTCTCTCTGATATATATATTTTCAGTTTTCAGATAACCCTTGCTTGTTTGTCTCCATCTCTTCTTTTGTGACAGGTTATTTGCATGCAGGTGATCTTCGGGGTTTGTGGTGTTGTATTTTCTCAACTCCTACACATACGCTGCTGGTCTTTGATAACGGCGGGCTCACTCGAATCAGTGGCTCTTGTAGTGGATTGACATCTTGAAATTATCTCTCAGAGCTCTGAAAATCACAAAAGGTTACTGTTCCAATGACAATGACTTTTTACCTTTTCCATCTTTTAAGGGGGTAAAAAAGGGAAGTTATTTTTATTTTTATTGTACAATGCGTTATTTTGAGAGATAAATCAAAAATTTCACTTCAAAATCATGCAACTTCTTTCAATCATCATCACTATCATTCAAATCACGCGATTTATCTCTCGAGGGAGCATATAGCATCATCAGTTAATTTTTCAAAGTCAAGGGCAAATTTTCGAGATCGAAATTTTTCTTTGAAGCAATGCGTAAAACACATCACTTCAAAGAGGGGCAAAATACATACATCTAAAAATGGTCATTATAAATCAAGCATGTTAATGAATTAAATATGAATTATTTAATTAATCTTCTAAAGTCATCTACATATAAATACATTTAATTATTTATTTATATTGTTCATTTTTTCTAAATCTTCTAGTTTAATTAAATAAATAAGTTTATTTAATTATTGATATATTCTTCTTAATTAGGTTAAATAAATTTCATTATTTATTTATATTAATTATCATGATTCTAAATTTAAATTTTCAAATAAAAGAATATTTTGCTAACTCATCATTCACTCCATATTTAAATTGAATATTGTAAATATTTAATTTAATACTCTCACCTTTCACATAATTAAATATTGTAAATATTTAATTACACATCTTTTTCACCTCTCACATAATTAAATATTAATTATTTAATTATGGAAGCTTCTAAATTCATTGTCACATGTAATTAAATAAATTTATTTATTTAATTAGGATTTATCCTCAACTTTCAACCAACTTTCATAAATGAAAAGACAAATAGCAATTTGTTTCCATTTTTGAATGAGGATGGTTTTGTGGGTTGAAAACATTCCGCCATTATTCTCTCAACCTTTCATCTTTCTCTCAACTTCCAAAACCTCTCATCGTTCATCTTGACAGGTTTGAATTTGACCGTTGATCTTTGCCAACTAGATTCTTGCCTCCAAAAATTTATAAATACAGCCCTTTTGTGAGTTGAATTTCATCCTAGATTTTTGTGAATTTAGCACAGTTATTATAGTTGTATTTGAATCAGCATTTTAGCATAGCATCTCAAGTTCATAGCATTTTAGTTTCATATCATAGTTTAAATCATTTAGAAAATAAATATGCATTGTTGCATAATCTCATTCTCCTAAGTTGTCATTCCAACAAGTTGCTGCTTACACCAACTGAGAGCTAGTAACTTGCATCGAATCTTTGGAGATAGAGGACAATGGAACGCTTTTGAAGAAGTTGTTGTTATTTAGAGTTTGTTTTATTTTTTTAATTAGTTTCCTTTGATTTAATGTTTCATTGGTGTGTTGGTTTATCATTTTAGTTAGTCCACATATTCGCACACACAAAAAACATGAAAAAGAGGAAGGAGGTTATGCATGCGCAAGATTTAGTCAAACCAATCTTGCCTCAACGAAGATCCAACATAACAACACCTAAATCTACTCAACTAAGAGACATGATCATTTAAAGTTCAGTTATCACTTCAACATGAGCTAGAAGTTTCCAACCATTGACCTCTTTAATGTCCATCTCTATTTGACTTCTTCAACTACCGGGCAACTGGCATTAACTTCTTCCACCTTGCAAACTCCATTTATATCTGCATCTTAATCTGAACTTGCATTATGACATTAGCGTGCACAAGATAAATGTATATCCATAATCACCTTAGAATGTCATTCATTCAATCACATGTAAGATTAATATAGATATATCACATAGTATGTTAATACCATTAAAAGTTATAGAAATAAGTTCATGACCAGAGTTCATAAGTTAAGGGAAATAACATAGAAACTTGTATTAGTAACTAGGTGTGAAAATTTCATAGTAACACTAAAAAACTTAAGATAAATCCTAACAAAAATGAGTCAGTATTTGGATTCATCATCTCCCCCCAACCTAATGATTTGTTGGTCCTCTAGTAGAGGGAACTCAATTCCTTTGTCTTACTAAAGCCCTGAAATCAACAATTTTTGTCTGCCCTTTATTAGTCTCTATAGTATCTGAATTTGGATCCCAGTAGAACCCATGCTTTCTTTCCAGTCTACCCCACCTTGGCCTCTTTGCATTTATATCATACTGATAAGTTCTATAGTCAGGTACTGGCCACAATAGAATAGGTGGCTGAAATATTAATAGGAGCCAATATTGTTGCCTTGTTCTCCCAAGGTGCATATACCTGATGCTTCGTTTGCAAGCTACATGATAATTCTGCAGGAAATGGGGTTCAACTTGTTTTAACTGATTTGGCAACTCATTCCATCTCTGTGACAAGTATCCCAATACTGTTCTTCTTGTAGTGGTAGCTACCTGTTCATATTCCCTGTATGCTTCCTCCCTAAAAGGCATGATCCTATGTTTGTATGATGGTTTGTAAAGAAATATATGCCATGTGTAGTAGATTTCTGCAGGATTACTTGATTCAGCTCTTAGAGATAGAGGTGTATGGAGCTCCTTTTTTCTGTATATTTTGAATTGTTCTTCCCAATTGTTTTCATTTTGAATCCATGACATCAATGTCCTTAAATGAAAATATCCAATATATAACAATGGATTCCATTCATGATCATTAGGAACAATGTAGTTATGTAGATACAATTAACACAGTAAATTCTTAACTTCAGGAGGAGAAGATTGGTAAGCTTGAAAAAATTCATGTGGGGTTTCAATGGAAGGGTTTAAACCAGAAATAACCCTTGACAACTTAAAAGGGAGATGACACTCTTTTAAATGCAATGCATATACCCATGGAGGAGTCCTACATTTCATAATTTGTGGTACTAAGGTCACCACATTGCTTACCTTTTCTTGTAATGCAATAATTTATGCATTCTTCTGCTCAATTTCTTTATTTTTCTTATCAATTTCTTTATTTTTCTTATCAATCTCTTCTTGTAGCCTGCATTTTTCTCTTCTCCATTCTTTTTCTTTTTCCTGCATCTCTTTCCATAAATCTAGGGCTACAGATGCCCATAAAAAAGTAGAAGATATGTGCATTCCTACCATGATCTTCCCCTGTGCTAGATTTTGATGTTCAATTTGCTCAACAACTGGATGTTCAGCCTGCTCTGCAACCTAATCCTCAACTTTCTCTGCAACAGTAGCAAGTTCCTCCAACCCAATATTTACCTGCTCCATAGGAGTCTATGTCAAATATATATTTTCTTGCTCTCCAGGAGTCTCTGCCTTCTCCTCAGGTGTCTTAGTGATTCTACGACTCCTTCTTGGAGGCACATCAGTAGTAGACTTGGTCGATTTTGACTTCTTGGGAGGAATTTTATTTTTCCCAACGGCTACAGGATGCTTTGTTTCTTCAATTTTTCGCTTCCTAGGGCTAGGGTTTATCTTCTTTGGCTCTTGCTTCTTAGCCTTCCCTTTTCTACTCTCTGCTTTTCTCATTTTTTCTTCCTCTTTCCTAACAGCATCCCTAGTGCGAGATGTGTTTTTAGGGGAAATATCAATATTAGGGTCCGAAGATGAACTCTCTTCATCTGCATGCTCAGATTCAGAGGAAATAGTTTTGGCTGTAGGAGGGTTTGTACTAGGTGTTTACCACAGAATTTGAAGCTCTAGGAGTGATTTTAACAACCCTCTCATCTCTCCTAACCCTATGAGTTAGGGGTCGACCTCTAAGACCCACATTTACTGGTCTGAATTCTCTAATTTTTGAAAAATTCATCCCACAACATACTGGACACATCTTGCAAAGATTTTTGTACTAGTAATTTAATCAAACAATGATGGGAAACAAAGTTCTCCCTACCTTTCTGTGTTTTAGCAGCCATAATTGCAAGAAAATTGTATAGAACGTTTGGTACATTCATTCTCCTGCCATGCCTCAGATGATTCAACAACTTGAAATGCATGGAATGCATACAAGATTGGCAACCCTCACAGGTAATGTATTTGACAATAAAAATAATAGCTTGCTTCCATTTCTCTGGAAAAGAAAGTCTTCTCGTACCTTATTTGTCTACAACAAGTGGAGGATCACTAGGCTCCATGAATTCTTCCCTATCTGACCTAGCATCCTTAGTAGTAGGGTAGGGTTCTCCCTCAGTAGGTAAACCCAACACTTCAACAATTCTTTCCTCAGTAGCTATGACTTTTAACCCCTTAACCATTGCCTCACCATTTGAAAATGTTTGTGCAAATTCTGAGGCAATGTCTTCATTGAAACTATCTAGCTTCAAAAAATAATCCAACCAGTCATAATTCCTGAATTCAGGTTCACAGATTGCATTCTATAGGATTACCTGGTGAACTGTTGGTTCATTTATGATTAACAAAGCTCCCATTGTTTCAACTCACACTTAGGAAAATGCTTCTGCAAAGACTTCCTCCTGCAATCCTTCAGCCAAAAACCCAATGTCTCTTCTACTTCATGTAGTTCTCACAAATACCAAAACCAATGTCAAAACCTCTCAATTTTACCTTTCCAATGGCATCATAATTTCAAATAAGGCAGTAAAGAGAGGGTATTATCAAAGAGAATGGTGGCAGATTAATGTCACATGAAGAATGTCACTTCAACTTATCGTTTAAGATTTACTACCATGCTAGCGCACAAAATGTGACTGATGTGATTGATGACATGTATGACATATGACACATAAGCTCACACTTCCCCCCCCCCAAACTAAAATTAAAAGAATGTGTCCACATAGGTTGGAATGGGAGTTAGATAAAACCGGGCCTTTAAACAGGGGTTGCTATGTGAAATATAAATATTAAAATATAGTAATCAAACAAATGAATGCAAGGTAATTAATATACATTAATTTTTATGCACGTACTTGAAAAGGTGGAACATCTTTTCCAAAGAATGTGGAAGGATGTATCGGTTATCATAAAAGTACAGTTGAGCAATTAAATGAAGTGATGGTGGAGTGATGTGGAAGAGAGAGATGGTGGAGATGAATGGGCGAGTAGTGATGATGGAGAAATTAATTCCCACAAGAAGTGGAATTTTTTATTATGATTGCATGCATACCTTTGACTAGCCAAAATTTTGAACACTCGGTCCAATTCCTTCAACTACAGAAACTTCAAAGTTTTGGTATTCAATGAATTGTTGCATGAAGTGTTGTTTTGAGGCAGGCTTATGGTATAGCCTGAGGTGATGACCATTGACCAGGAGCTTAAACACAACAAGATCAATTGTTGTAAGTTGAACAACACCATAGGGGTAGACCTATGCAATCTCATTTGGTCCCAACCACCATGTTTGAAGTTTTCCCAAGGTGTCCTTATACCTAGAATCATAAAGAAGTGCCCAGTCACCTGGCTGGAACTTCTTATCTTTGATGTATTTGTCATGCCAACTAACTCTCTAATTTTGTACCATCTCAGTATGATGGAGAGTTGATTTCCTCATCTCATCTAAGGCATTTAGTTGCATTACCCTATCCTGTTGTGCCTCAGATATATCTATTCCAAGGTCTAGTGTTGTTCTTAGTGTTTTGTGTTCAAATTTTATAGGTATCATTGTTGTTTTCCCATATAATAGTTCAAAGGGAGTAAAACTAGTTGTGGTTTTCCAAGTGGTTCTATAGGTCCAGACAACTTCTGGCAACCTATTTGCTCAATCTTTTTTGTGAAATGCCACTGTCTTGGTAAAAATAGATTCTATTTCCCTATTTGTTACCTCAAATTGGCCATTGGCTTGAGGGTGATAGGGTGTAGACTTCATATGCCTGACATTATACTCATTCACCAAAGTTGTGAAAAGTGTGGATGTGAACTCAGCCCCTTGATCTGTGACTATCTCTCTAGGAACTCCATAACGTGTGAAGATTTCTTCATAGAGGAATTTTGCAACTTTATTGTCCCTAGCATGTTTCATGGCTTTAACCTCAACCCTTTTGTCACATAATCAGTACAAACCAAGATGTAAGATTTTCTATTTGATGGTGGAACAATTGGACCTAAAAAATCAAGTCCTCATTTATCAAATGGTGTGATAACTACTTGAGGGTATAGAGGCATCTCATCTGATTTAGTTGGTCGGCCCATCCTTTGACACTTATCACATTTCCTAGTGTACTTGCTTGCATCCTTATGAAGTGTAGGCCAATAATATCCTATATTGAGGATCTTCATGGTTGTCCTCTTGGCTACAAAGTGTCCCCCACAAGGTTCATCATGGCATGCATGCAGTATATCATAAGTCTCATCCTCTCTTACACATCTTCTCATTACATGATCTGGTCCAGTATAGAATAAGCAGCCTGCCATCCATGAGAATGGAAATTTTTTTTCAATAAAAACCCTTTGCTCTTTTAAAGAGAAATGAGGGGGAACTCTTCTTATAACTAGATAATTGGCTATATCTGTATACCAAGTTGCATGCACACTGATGGAGAACAAATTTTCATCAAGAAAAGAGTCATCAATGACTTGAGTGTCCTTTGATGTGGTCAATCTGGAGAGAAAATCTGCCACAACATTTGCCTTCCCTGGCTTGTCTATAATGGTAATATCAAATTCTTGCATTAACAACCACCTTGCCAATCTTCTTGTGATCAATGGCTTGTTTATAAGGTATCTTATGGTTGCATGGTCTGTATGGACAAAAATCTGGTATCCTATGATATAATGCCTAAACTTATTGAGCGCATAAATGACTATCAACATCTCCTTCTCTGTTATTGTGTAGTTAAACTCAACCCCTTGTAGGTTCTTGCTAACAAAGTAGATTGCATTCTCTATTGCTCCCTCTTTCTATCTTAGAAAGCCCCTATAGTATAATCAAATTCATTTGTGTGAATATGGAAAGGGAGTTCCCAATTAGAGCCTTTGAGCATAGGGGCATGGGTTAATGCTATTTTTAAATCAGAGAATGATTTATCACAATCTACTATCCATTGGAACTCAACATCTTTAGTCAAAAGATTATAAAGTGGTGTTGCCATCTTATTGAAATCTTTTATGAAGCGCCTATAGTATCATGCATGTCCCAGGAAACTTCTTACATCTTTTTGCTTGACAGGAATAGGAAGATTGGTAATTACCTCAATTTTGGTGGGGTCCACTTGAATTCCCTTTTGAGATATATAATGGCCAAGGACCACTCCTTCCTGCATCATCATAAATCATTTTTCACTGTTCAAGGAGAGATTATGGTCCTCAATCTTTGCAAAACATTTTTAAGGTTTTCTAATGCTTCTGCAAAATCAGTACCATAAGCAGTGAAATCATCCATATAGACCTCCAGACAATCATGTGAAATATCTGAAAATATTATAATAATTGCTCTTTGGAAGGTTGCAGGTGCATTGCACAGACCAAATGGGAGTACTGAATAGGAATAAGTCCCCCAAGGACAGGTGAAAGTTGTCATTTCCTAATCTTTAGGTGCAATATGTATCTGATTATAACCACTGAACCCATCCAAGAAGGAAAAATATTGCTTTCTTGCAAGTGAATCCAATACTTGGTCTATAAAAGGAAGAGGAAAGTGATCCTTTTTGGTGGCAGAATTCAAGTCTCTATAGTCAACACAAACTCTCCATTTACCTCCCTTTTTAGGCACAATTACCAAAGGGGACACCCGTTGGCTATCTGAGATAGGGTAGATAAATCCCGCATCCAATAACTTATGCAGTTCTTCCTTCACAATCTCCCTCAATGTAGGGTCGATTCTCCTTTGTGGTTACCTTACTGGTGTGTAGTCACCTCTAATGTAGATCCTATGAGTACAAATTTTGGGATCCAATCCTTTCATTTCATGGTAATCCCATGCAAATGCTTGTCGATGCAACTTTAACAAGTTTGTCAGAGACAACTACTGCTCTTGACTAAGCTTGTTATTAATATTCAAATATTTCCCCTTTGAAACTTGTACTTGTGTGATCAACGCAATAATGGTTGTTTCATTGATGCTTGGCACTTTTACTTCATGTGGTAACAATGTATGAAGTATATCTATTGTTGCAGGAAATTTAAGTGCGGAAGAAGCTGGCAGAAGTATCTACAATGGACATGTAGAACTAGATTCATGAGTGGGTGGTTCTTCATGCACTGCACAATGGTTTTGAATTATATGGAATAATATTTCATCCTCTTCTTGAAGCTGCATGAAAGGACTTTTGGCTATCATCATGAGTTGTGCCCTTGAATTGACCTCCTCGGCCTCTTCTCCAACATGTGGCCAAATGGGGTTGTCCATATCATGGGATGGTTGAGCAGGAGGATAAAGGAAAAGATTTTTAGTGCTTTTCCCATCAAAAATAATCATGTCCTCTGATCGATATCCAAAGTAAGCATTTGTTGTAGCTAACCACTGTCTTCCCAGAATAATAGGATACCCTCCTAATGTATCTTTAGGGGAGAGGATCATGAAGTCAACTGGATATTCCCAAGAGTCTAGAATAACAAAAAGGTCTTCAACAATACCATTTGGTTTGACAATGGAACTTTCAGCAAGTTGCAAGACAGTAGAAGTAGGTCTCAAATTTGTAACATTCAGTTGTTGCAAGATATACTTAGTCATCACATTGATAGCATCTCACAAGTCTATTAGAGCATTCTTTACTTGTATTCCATTTATAATGACTCCAACTACAGGACTACCTGGGTTAGTAAACTTAGGGACAGTTACTTTCCCAAGCATGATATCTGCCAATTGTCCCATCACACGAACAGTGGTGGGGTCCTTCTTTTTCCTCCTAGGATTTTTGAGACATGCTTCCTCAATTTCCTTACCATATATGGGAACATGTCTTATGGCTTGGAACAAATGTATCTTTACACATATGTGTTTTAGCTGATCCAAAATATCAAACGTTGTGTCCTCCTTTTGCTTAACAACTTCTAACCTTTGAGGAAATGGTGGATCAAGATCAGACTGTCGAACTGGTTCAAGATTCTTGAGCACACTTGACTGAGCGGGGATATCAAATAAATTTTGATGTTCCTCATCTTCCATAGGAAGCTCTGTTATAATAGGAGTGGGAGGAGATGACAAAGTGGTTCCTAAACGCAAATGAATATCACTCAAACTCATAGCATAGGCAGGAAATTGGTTTGGATCTGCAGAGTAGACTGGTTGCTGCTATGGTTTGTTATTTGGGTTGGGTGTGGGTTGAGCTAGTAACTGAGTAGGTCTAGGTGTGCTAGAATTTGAGTTAGGAGGAGGCATTATGGCAGGTTGTTGAGGTTGCTACATGTAACTAGTTTCCTGGTTTGGCCATTGTTGTCCTCCCCTCCATTGGGATGTTTGTTGCCAATTTCCTTGAGGTTGTTGCCAATTCCCCTAAGGTTGCTGCCACTAGTGTGGAGTGTTTTGGTAATTAGGCCAAGTATTTGGAGGTTTGTTCCAAGGCTGAGGTGAATAACCTCCAAAGTTTGATGGATATGGGGGTTTCCATTGATTACCAAATGCATAAGAATTCATATAAGGTCCACTAAAAGATAATGGGTATGGTGGCATACCTTGTCTTGGAGACCATGGCCTTCTTTGTGTAATATAGAAAACCTGATCATCATCACCCTCAATTGGCTTGAATTCTAGTGGAATTTGCTTGGTGTCAATGTTGGCTATCGTTTTACATTTGGAGTCCTTTTTCTTTTGCCTGCAATGAGGACAATATTTTGCCAACATTGCCTCTACCTCCTCATGTTTCTTTTTTCTTGAAGTGTATCTAGCTGAGTTTGCATATTATTTATAATGTCCTGCTTGAAATCTGACAACAAATGAGTACTTTTCCATCTTTGAGACTCCATTAATGGAGGATTTACCCATAGAAGATTTGTAACCTCTTCCTTTTTTCATAGCTTCCCTAGAGTAATTCTGACATATCTTCCCGATATCATCCCAAGGAACTTGGGTGATATCTCCTCCTCCTATCAATTCTAGAGCATCAACACAATTTTTATTGATCCATCTAAGGAAGAGAAACTTTTGAGATTATTCATTGAGTGCATGATGTGGAGATTTCTGCAAACAAAATAGGAACCTTGACACATAGTCCTCCAAACTTTCATCCTCCTTATGTTGCATCCTGAAGATATCATCTCCTCTCATATCACTACCTCTACAGTATTCTTTATACTTCTCAAGAAATTTTTCCTTCATAATATCCCAGGTATTTAGAATATTCCTACCTAAGCTCATAAACCATCTTAATGCAACTTCTTTCAAGGTGGTAGGAAACAACTTAAGCCTATGAGCGTCAGTAGTGCAATCATAGCTTCTATAGAGGATATCAAATTCAAACAAAAAAAGTGTCTGGGTCCTCTATTACAAGCCCATAGAATTTAGGAAGAACTGAAGCAAGAATGTTCTTGAGATTATCAATTTCATTTTGTTGAGGGATAGGGAATGGGAAGTTTGGTTGGTTAGTTCTAATTGGGATAGCCATAATGGCTTGTTGGATTATCAAAGCAAATATATTCTCAATCAAGTTTTGAGCAGCTTGCTCTTCAAAGGAAGTTTCAAAGCTAGTCAAATTGGGAAATGCATCAGCAAAAGGATTTTCTTCTTCTTCTTTGTCTCCTGGAAAATTTTGAAACTCAAGTAGCTCATTATTAGGATTAGGGCCAACATGAAGGAATCTCCCTAGAGAATCTCTTCTCTTGCCCCTATGCATGCGGTATTAACTCAGTATTAGCCAACTCACACAAAGAATTGGTGAAAGAATAATGGATCATTACTTATTCAAATGAAGGGTATGCTAAAAATAAACTTCAAAGATACCAAAAATAGGAAAGAAACTAGAAATGACTCCTAATAACTTCCTAGTTTGACACCATCCCCGACAACAACACCAAAAATATTGGCCTCCTCTAATGGTTCAATAACTAAGCCCTTAAAGCTATAACTTAGAGATTAAATATCTGTACCAAGTAGCTATCTTTCTCTTTCTCATCATGAAGGTTCATTTCATTATCAACCTAGGGACGTGAACTTGAAATGGATTAGCATTGTCTATGCACTAGGACTCAACTACAGTCATCTTTATTCTATAACTACAGAGAAAATAGTATTGAAAGTGAAATGCTTGAAAGGAACTAGCATAAGTACTGAGCATATACCAACAGCTAAATTGAACTGAAATGAATTATGGAAACAAAAGTCTTAGTAAATAGACAAGAAGTTACTCTATCCGCCTTGGCTGCAAGAACAAACATAGAATGAAGTTCCAATGGTTGCAAGAACAGACAACTGCTAAGACTGTAACTAATTTGTTGAACAAAGAAAGTAACTACTGAACCAAATGGATGGAATTCTCACCAAGTGGGCCCCCTTGAATGAGTCTTCCCAAAACTAACTCAGATGTAGCAAATCAAGGTATCATTTTATTCATTGAAAACATTGTTTACATAAAAATAACAACATAACTATATTCCTTGAAACTAAAATTGGAAATACAATATCAGAACATTCAACCTCCTAAAGAGGAACATCTGATCATTATTTATAGAAGAAAAGCTTCTACCTAACTCTAACTAATTGGGCAGTCGACTCCAACAGACTAGGAGGATGCCATTTATTGAAAGCATAATTTATAGAAGAAAAGATTCTACCTAACTCTAACTAACCGGGCAGCTGGCATTAACTTTTTCCACCTTGCAAGCTCCATTTATATCTACATCTTAATTTGAACCTGCATTATAACATTAGCGCGCACAAGACAAATGTATATCCATAATCACCTTAGAATATCATTCATTCAATCACATGTAAGATTAATATAGATATATCACATAGCAGGTTAATACCATTAAAATTTATAGGAATAAGTTCATGACCAGAGTTCATAAGTTCAGGGAAATAACATAGAAAGTATTAGTAACTAGGTGCTAAAACTCCATAGTAACACTAAAAAACTTATGATAAATCCTAACAAAAATGAGTCATTATTTGGACTCATCAGCAGAGACATATATAACATAAAAATTCTAGGCTTTTTATCCATCTATTTCAATGGTTCATTAGCTTGGCCAAGCATTCAAAAATAAATGGTAGTTTAAGAAAAGGTTAACTACCGTCTCTGGGAGCCCACATTTGACATCCTATCCCGAAATTTTCTCATGAAAGTGTAATTAATGCATAGTTTCACATAAGTCGCATACAGTTCAAACATTTACACATTCAAGCATTCTTTCTGAAAAACAACTTATAATTACAAGTTCGCTATTTGATTTCATAAGAAAATCATTCACAAGAAATAAATTCTACATCTAGTTGTACATTTCACATTGATTTGGTTTAGTCAATCTCTATCATTCCCATTGTTAATAGAAACTTCATGCATAGTGTACTTTTCTATTCGCTAACAAAGTATTCAATACTCCATTTTTAACTTAAATGATGCAATCTAAAAGAAATAACAGGTTTGCATATATTTGAACGAAGATCTTCCAATCAGCACGTATATATTTATATATTGAAAAGTAACAACTCGCTCATTGACCAATACACGTATGTGTATATATATATACATTTACATATTTATACAAGTATTAAGAAACAAATCATTCTAATACTAAAATATGTCAATTTAAAATAGAATATTAATCATTCCAAATCAGGTTTTGAGGTCTATTCTTTTTGAATTCAAAAATTGTTCTCATATCATATTTGTAATCATGTTTATATACAGAAAATTACGTTTTCAGCTGATGTATTTCACTTCAATTCATTAGTTTAGCAATAAACATTTACATTTTAATGGAATAATATTTAATTGAGTATATATATGTATATATACATATAAATTTATGTGTATGTATATATACTTTTTGAAAATTTGCATATGTAAACAAGATAATATATACATCTACAATCATAAAAATTCACATGTTATTCATAAATCCCAATCTATTCACTATCATGCACTTATATATACATATATGCTACTGTTTAAAATGGTATATATACAAAAAAAAATGTTGCTGGCAGAATACAGAGATGAAGAAGTTTTTAGATTGCAGGCTTGGCCTTATAAGCCAACGCCCCCCCCTTTGGAGGGTGCGCTACTTGTGGAGGGCAACACCCTCTCCATAAGTCGCGACCTCTGGAGGGGTGGTTACCTCCATAGGCAATCATCCCTCCAAAGGGACGTGTTGGCTGGGGAACAATACACCCTCACCAAAATTTCAAGAAAATCAATTCAAATGAAAGAACGATATTTCCCAGTTCGATTCAGCTCAATATATATTATAATTTAATCAAACAGGCATAGGTTATTATATATTTATATATATATATATATTATAAACTACGGTAAAATATATATATATATGTATATGTATATACAAAATAATTTTATTGCAATACTGGTAAAACAACATTTCTTCAATTTCTTTAAAACAAATTTGAATTTCAGTAAAAGATTCAATTTGCAGTAGGAAAATATTACAATACACACACATATATGCATATATATATATATAAGGTTTATACATATATATGTATATGCCATAAGAGAATAAGAAGATACAGATTTGTACAGTCTGGGTTTAGAATTCCTGGTAGAAATTCATCAAATGCAAGATTACAATCAATTGAGGATTTGACAGAAGAAATTTCACTTTTCCACAATACAGTATATTATTCATGTTGATGCCTAAAATTGCTAGGCAAACAACCTCATGGGAAACTCAATAAATGGGGGGACCAATTGCGCTAAACTGAGTAACCTCTGAGATTTTTAAAGAAGATGATTCTTCCTGTAATTGGGGGTTTGGAAAGCGAAAAGGAAGCAAATATAAAATAAAAACTAATCTAAGGCAATACGCCAAGATTTAAATGTTTAGGCACGGGAAACCTTCCTTTTAGATATGGTTTGAGGGCCCATTCAACAATCTACTATGTCTAAGAATAACATAAACAAAGATCAAAATCCTAGGCAATTTAACCAAATGACATAGTATAATTTCCATACACATTTACTAAATGAGAAGAGTCCAAGACATGATCCCAAACAACAAATTTCGATTGGAATTATAAAAGTTGTAGATAAACTACTTAGTACAAAAAAATAGCACAGTATAATGTCTTGTATTATCTAAGAAATAGAAAGGCTGAACAGTTGGCATAGTCTGTGAGTCTTATCATAATGAACATAAATAATACAAAGGCCTGAAGATTTTCAGTCTTTTCTTTCTGTGATTTTTGAACATTTCTCAGAGAATAAGAGCAGTATATATAGATCGCCCACTTCCATTGAGCTAGTAACTGAAAAGATTCCCAGATACGAGTAATGATATTCATCACCATAATTTCCCAAAATCATTGCAACGGAATGATTTGGTTCATCGCACACAGTCACCTTTGGACAAGATTCACCTCCCAGTAAATGATGGTTGTGGTCCGAAAGAAGAAGAGGCAAGCCTCTTCGAGCAACACATGTCACTCACCCATATATTTGGTTAGGACACATGTCACTCAAAGGAGAAACAAAGGAGAGAGGGCTTCTGACATGCGTCCTACTGACACATGGCAAAGAGACAAAGCTCGAAAGAGAAGCAAGGGAAGAATCCCCTATAATGAGCACGCAGTGGGCACGTGGAACAAATGCGCAAAGGCAATGGAAAAGGGGCCGGTGATATTCAAACATACAAGGCGTGGGTCAGGGGTTAGGAAAAATATCAATATCAACCCGAAGGGAGCTATAAGGATTTTTTAATCCACAACTTTTGGCAACTACCAAGGGCATTTCGCTTGCGGAATGGGAACCCAAATTTTTTGGTTCACAGACCAGAGCCTTATCCATTGGGGCAACAAAGTTAGAGCTTTGAGAGTGCAATCTATAGAGGAAACCATTTGGCCTCATAAGGCATTGATGTGGCACGAAAAATTATCCTGTGCTTCATGTAGATCAATAACTTCTTTGAAGGGTAGCTCCCACAAGATCATTGTCCTGGACTCGAGTTGAAAAAGGAGATGCGCGATCTGATAGGTGGTGCCTTCTATATTTGTTGCTATGGGAGGTTGACTGAAACTTTGAAAGGTAGATATGTCCCACTGCTTCTCCTTGATCCTCACTGCAATGTGTTTCATCGTGGCCACTGAATCATCGGAGAGAAAGGGTGACGATAGGCCCATCTGAGTCAACTGGGAAAATTGCATCTGCATTTTTTTCCATAGTCTGATTTAGTGTTGCCTAGCAATTGTTAGCCTGGGTGATGGTCGCATGACAATGGATGAATTCCCTCTCTTTCTTAGCAGTTGTCTTTCGATCTTTAATCCCTACGGATACTAAGTTTGCATCTGCCACCATGTACAACTTGTCAAGTAACCTCTCTACCTTGAGCACTTTTTCCTTAATGAACTAGGGAACCTATTCCATCGTTCTGCATACCTCCCAGCTTAAACTTGTGGTGTCGGCCATGAATTGAAGTGTTAGTTGTGTTGATAAAATGATGCCTCAATTACCAGCTTGAACCGTTTAAAATAAAGGTCTTGGCGAAAAATGTTCATTTCTACACTTTACCGCCATACTGCGGCGGTCTTCTATCTATTCTGGCGGTACCGCGATGAAGGGTCTGGCAGTTACCACCTTATCGCACGCAGTCTTCATCCTGACCACGGTGGCCGCGGTAAGACCACCAACGTCCGACTGGCGGTTACCACGATGGCCATGGTAAAACCGCCAGCGGCTTGGCCTGGCGGTTATCGCCATACCACGGCCAACCAAAGGGTTGGCCGCGGTAAAGCTGCCAATGGCTTGGCCTAGCGATTACCGCCATACCATGGCCAGCCAAAGGGCTGACCGCGGTGGCCGTGGTAAAGCCGCCAATGGCTTGGCCTGGCAGTTACTGCCATACCACAGCCAACCAAAGGGCTGACCGCGGTAAGGCCGCCTGTGGTCTGCCTGGCTGGTTACCGTGGTGTGCCTTGGGGTCGACCGTGGTAGCATGGTAAAATGAATGGCGAGCTCGGTATGCTTACCGCCATACCGCAGGGTGAGCTCGGGTGGACCGCGGTAGCACGGTAAAGGCTATTGGGGAGCTCAGTGAGCTCGGCGACTAGGTTGACTGAGTTGGACTCGGTGTTAGAGCCCGACAACAAATAAAATAAGGACATGTGGCTCAATGTCGTGCGATTATTGGCTAAAGGCCAAAAGTCTAAGCAGTAGTTATTGCAGGTCGATTCAAGGAGGTGAACAAGACCCGATTTGGGTAATGACTTTAATGGCCTAGGTGGCTCGATGCAGTGAATTCGATATGGGCTGATCATGGGTGCGATTGAGTAAGACATGTTTGTACCTGGTGATTGATGGTTGACTAACAGACTTGAATGCAATGTGTGACTTGAGGAAGTTGATAACATATTGCTGAGATAGAGTTTGAATGTGTGTAGTGTGAGATAACATTGTGACAGTGAGAATTTTGTATTGCTGCTATGAGCTGATCGGAGAAGACTGTATCTTTGTATGTAACTTTTTTGTTACTGTAATACAATTAGTCTGACTTTGTGTGGTGGGTTTTTTACCTGAAAAGGTTTTCCCACATATATCTTGTGTCAACTATGAATGCTCAACTTTGTGTAATTTTATATTTTACTTGCATGTATTCATCTCAAGTAGTTTTAGAAGCTATTGGAACAGGTTTATGCTTTACTCCTTTGTTGTATTAGTGTTAAGGGAATGTATTCCACACTGTTGGGTCTATAGATCCATGCATGTTTTTCCCTTCAAGTTGAAGGGTCAAAAAATACACCTTGACTTTCTCCCAGTAGGAGATATATAGCTACTGGGCCACCAAAATGAGATTTGATTGAGGAGCAAGCGTTTGAGGAGGCTCTTTCAAAAGACCAATGTCTACCTCCTTCGACCCAACAACTTGTGTTATCTCCTCAATCCTCCTACTTGCTGCGGAGATTTTTTCCTATAGAGTTTTCAACTCGGCATCCTTTCTTTGTAATAACTCTTCGACCTAACCTCGAGTTGTGGACTCTTTTTCGGGAGAGAGCTTTAGCTCCTTGAATTCCTTTTCGAATTGAGATTGCTTGCCTTGGAGCTCCTCATCTTTTTGTTGTATTCCCTGCTCCATCTGAATCAACAGGCCTTGGAGCTCCTAGTTTTTTTTTTGAAGTTCAATAACCAGGTTAGGATCTTGGGACTGGAACTTTGCGAGCTCCTCCTAAATTTTGGCCTTTTCTGCCACTGCTTGTTGAGATAGGCATGCAATTTAGGCATCCCTCACCTTCTCCTTTTTCTATAGAACTTCCATTATTTTCTTGATGCTCTTGAGCTCCTCCTCCCGCTTCTTTAGTTGGTGACTACGCTTCAAAAATTTAGTAGTAACCACCCTCTGAGTCTCTTCCATCAGCTCAACTTTATCTTGTGGTCGAGCTGTGTGCAGATTGATCTCCATAGCATGGATGGTATAATCCTTGGGTTGCATTTCTCACTGCGGTTTGATGGTATTCGGAGTCATGGTTGTAAATTACAACGAACCTATACTTCATTAAACAAGGTATGCATGCGTGCCTCGGTTGGCCTTGCTAGATCTTTCTCTTCTCTTTTCTGGGATCTGATAACCCATGTTGCCTTTGTTTGGTTGCCTTGATCAATGAATTGTGTTGGAGACCTTAAGCTCACCAGTGAAGGGTGCATCAGGAGGAAGAACAAAAGGGAAGGAAATCATTGTGGTCTTAGAGGATGTTTTCTTTGGCAGAGAGACCATCAATGGGGAGAACAAGGGGAATGTTATGCCAGGGTCCGACTTGGGATGTGGCAGGAGGACTCATAGGGAGTGGCAGCTGAAGCGGAGGTGCAGAGGATTCCATCTGTTGATCAATTTGAATCAGAGCTAATGCAGTGGGAGAAAAATAATTTGCAACAATTGGTTGATATTGGGCTCCGACTAATGGTGGAACAAATCATGGGGGAGTAAAAGGATTCCGTCTGACTTGGGAGAATTGGGAGAATTGGGAGAAACCTCCCGTGGGGGTAGAAGTAGAAAAAGAAAGGCCAACACTCGAGGTGGTGGGAGACGCAAAGGTTGCAAGGGAAGTAAAATACTGCGAAGAGAGAAGAGAAGGGGAGAAAGATACCTGATTTGTCACAGAGATCGATCCTTGGCTCGCTACAGTTTGTGAGCTTTCTCCAGGAGTTTCATCCGTGTGCAATTTCTTCGTGGGTGGAGAATCATCCACCCTTATGACCTCCTGAGTCTGGTGGACTATCCTAGGTTTCTTTGCGATCTGTGTATGGTGTAGCAAAGTCTCTGAAAGAGAGGCAACCAATTGTGCGCTTCATGGGGCTTTGTCAAGCCGCTCCGCTACTTTTCCAATCCTATGCATTAGGGCTCTCTTCACCTCTTTTCCCTTTCTTTTTGCAGTGTCCTCCAAATCTACTTCCTCATCTTTGCTTGCATCGATATCATCATGTGCTTGGTTCCAAAGATCGTTGAATTTTTCATCCATGCCTACCACCTCGAAAGGGGCATCAAAGTTTTGGGTCTCTTGACGATAAATCCAGAAATGTCAATCTTTTCCTCACCCCACTACCATTGATTGACCAATTGGTTGCGAAGGGTAGTCCCCATTTTATGTTTGTCATTGGGCTTGGACAAGGGAAAATAGAAGGAGATCCATGGCATCCTCTTATCGTTAGCAGCAATAAAGGCCAGGTCCACGAATAGATCCTCCCGACCTGCTGATTGCAGATTCTGTCGAGCCTCCCAGTAAGGTTGAGGGCTGTGAGTCACTTTAACATTCAACTCTGCCACATCATTGTCGAGATTATAATTCCATTTGTTGCAAATTAATACTAGCCCCAAATGAGCTAGCTTTGCCTCTAGCAAAACATGTGTTTTCTTCTTTACCATTATCACCGAGCCAAAGTTCAAAGGACATCTAAAAAAATGCTTCTGCTTCTTTCCCCCGCAGAAGCTAGCGTCAATGATTGACAATTGCCAAAATACCTCAAGGACCAAAACCCGGTCTGTGACACACATCGAGAGCCGAAATGTTTCCTCGATGAAACCATGCAACCTGACAATAAATAGACTCGGGCACCTATTAATAGATTAGTATCCATGAAAAATATAAATCAAAGCGATGTAATTCATTAATTCAAATAACAATTTTCTATTGTGCATCACTTTCAAAATAAAATTAAATTCACTACATTTCAACTTTTTCAAAATTAATACAAGCATTTTCATATTTCATCTCACAAAACACCATATTATTTATTATTTACTCTACCACACACATTCAGTCATATATCAAATCCATATTGTGAACCCTTTCATTTTCAGACCTGCACACAAGCATAGCAACAAGCAGACACAGCATTAGATCAAATGTGCAAAGGTGAAATGAGGATTCCCCATGAAATTAGATTGAAACATTTATATAGGAAAACAAGTGAAGAATAATAAAAATGGAAGTAAACAAATCCTATTTTAATGAACAACTATCAATCCCATGGGGGAATTGGTGTTGATTGGTATTTCGAAATCAGACCTTTCCCAATTCCTGTTTGTAAGCCTGATGATTGTTGATGGTGAGATTAGCTGCTTGAATGGAGTGAACAAGATTGGCTCTCAATTCAAGAGAGTAACCTTGCATGAAATTTGTGGAATGAAGATGAATTTGAGCATAGTAAGTTTACCCAAAGTTGTGTGTTGTAGAATGAGGAGAGAAGCCTCGAATTTATAGATTTTCAAACTGGAAAAGAGAGTGAAATAGAACAATGTGGGATCATTCAACATCCAATGGCCAAGTGCCACTTGTCAAGATGTGAATGGCTGAAGGTTGTGCACATTTTGGTCAAAGTGCCAATAAATGCAATTAGGTGGAATTTCAAATTTGAGAAATGACATGTGAGAGGGAAAAAGAAATGAAATAAATGTCACTTGGCTCAATGCACGAGGACATGTAAGAGGAGTGAATGCCTTGTTGGATGTACAATCCACTTGGACTTTTTGAATTCAAATTGAGGGAATATTCCCTTTTGATGCTATGTGAGGGAAAATAGATGAATTAATAAATCAAAGTAATTGATTTATTGTGCAAGTTGCATTCTCTAGAGAATGTGACATAGATTAAGATTAAATTAATCAAATTTTAATTAATCTAATGAGGAATTTAGGAGATGTGACAATTTAGACTTAAATTGATGAATTAATTTAAATCAGAATTGAGAGAATTGATTTAATTAAATAAATAATTTTGACTTATTTAACTAAGTGGGATAATGTTAGATTAAATCAAATAAGGTTTAATTTATTTAATTTAATAAGAGGACTTTAGAGACTTTAATCAAATAAAATGATTTATTTAATTAAACAGAAATATAAGGTTAATTAAATTAAATTGATTAATTTAGTCACTGGAGGAGAAAGACTCAATCAAATAAACAACGATTTATTAAATTAAGAGATAGAATATACTGAAAAGTTGAGAGTATGATTTAGGAGGAAATGTCGTGAATAATCAGGATCAAGTGTGTCAAACCGAACTTGTTCATTTTCCATGTCTACACATATAAAGCAAAAATAATTTGCATCAAAGTTTGAGACGTGACATCCTTCCCCACTTAGAAGATACATTGTCTTGATGTATTATTACAAAACATCCACACAACGGAGTCTTAAACATTCAATGTATCATAAATTATAATATGCAGGAAACAAAAATAAAAGCTAGAATCTCAAATGTGGAAAAGATCTATCAATATCCTTTGCATTCTCCTAGGTGGAACTATCCACCGAATACTGATCGCACTGGGCCCTATACTACACAATATCATGGTTCTGCAACTTAACATTGCGCCTTTCTAGAATCTTGATGGGCTCCACAAGCACCACCCCTGGATCTTGCACCTACAATGCATGCCAGTCAAGAATATGAGTAACATCTGGATGGTATGGCTTAAGCACAGAAACATGGAAGAAATTATGTATACGAGATAGAGTCGGTGGTAGAGCAAGCCTATATGCAACTGCATTAATAACTTCCAAAACCTCAAAAGGCCCAACATATCTGGGGGCAAGCTTAGAGCTCTTGCCAAAAGAGATTGAACTCTTCTGTGACCTAACTCTCAAGAAGACCTTATCTCCCACTGAGAACTATCTAAATTTTTTGTTCCTATTGGAAAAACTCTTCTGACGATCTAAAGCTTGTTTCAACTTTTCTTTGATTAGCTTCATCTGATCCTCCATCTCTCTCAACATCTCAGGCCCAATAACAATCCTATCTGTCCCAACTAATAGGTGTACAACATTTGTGGCTATATAAATCCTCGAAAGGTTTCATTCCTAAGGAGGCATGATAGGAGTTATTATATGCGAACTCCACTAAAGGTAGGTACTCCTCCCACTTATGTTGTTGTTCCATATAGTACATCCTGAGGAGATACTCTACTACCTAATTTACCCTCTCCATTTGATCGTTGATCTGAGGATGATAAGCTTAACTAAAATTCAATTTGGTTCCCAAAGATGAATTCAATGTAGTCCATAACCTAGAATTCATCGGAGTGTCACAATCTAAGATGATCATCTCTGGCACTCCGTGCAACCAAAAAATCTCCTGCACAAACTTCTTTGCTAAAACCAAGGATCCATCCTTAAGATTCCCAGGGATGAAGTGAGCTAATTTCTTCAATTTATCTACCACAACCAAGATGACATCATGTCAGTTCTTGGTCATAGTCAACCCTTGAATAAAATCCATAGTGATTACCTGCCATTTATACTCTGGAACTCTATGTGGATACAGAAGTCCCACTGGATGCACATGCTTAGCCTTAACTTGTTGGCATTCAAAACATTGGGCTACAAAATTAGTAACATCTCTCTTAAGTCCTAGCCAGAAATACAATGATTTGAGTCCCTCTACCATTTTTGTCACATCGGGTGCCCTGAATATGGTGTACTGTGAAATTCTTCTAGCACTAGCTCCCTCAATCCTGTCGAGTTAGGAACATACATTTGTCCCTGGTACCTCAAGAGTCCATCAATCTCAAACAGATATCCAACATACCTATGATCCAAAGGATCCTACTCTAGGGCTTGTTTCACCCTTTCATGATGCTCATCTCCAAGCAAAGCTTGAATCACCTATTGCCTAAAAGTTGACCTTATAGTGACCATAGATGCAAGATGTATCCTCCTACTTAAGGAATCTGCTACTATATTTTATTTTCCTTTTATATATTCAATGCCAAAATCATACTGACTCAAAAACTCCAACCATCGTCTTTGACAAACATTTAGGTTGGGTTGAGTAAATATATACTGCAATCCTGCATGATCATTTTTCAGTTCAAAAGGCTTCCCCAAAAGGTAGTGCCTCCATATTTGAAGAGCATGCACTATGGCAGCCAACTCCAAATCATGTGGTGCATAGTTCAATTCATGTTGTTTCAATTTCCTTGATTCATATGCCACCACTTGTCCATACTGCATAAGGACTGCTCCTACACCCTCTCCTAAAGCATCTATTATTACTGTAAAGTGCCCATTTGGATCTGGCACAATCAATATAGGTGTAGAAGTAAGTTTCTCCTTCAACAATTGAAAATCCTTCTCACACTTATCACTCCATTCGAATTTATTTCCTTTCCTTTGGAGTGTGGTGATGGGTGTTGCGATTGTTGAGAACCCCTGGACAAATTTCCTATAATAGCCAATAAGTCCCATAAAGTTTCGGACTTTTGAAACATTTTGCGGTGTTGGCCACTCCATGATTGCCTAATCTTATCTGGGTCCACTGTTATCCCATCAGCAGAAATAACATGTCCCAAATAGTGCACCTCAGTTTGGTAGAAAGTGCATTTAGACATCTTCCCATAAAGCTTATGATCCCTCAAACGCTGCAACACTATCCTTAGATGTTTGTCATGATCCTCCTCTGATTTAGAATATATTAGGATATCATCCAGGAAAACTAAGACAAATTCATCCAGGAAATCATGAAAGATGTTGTTCATCAAGTTCATAAAAGTTGCAGGGGCATTGGTTAGCCCAAACGATAAAATCGTGAATTCATAGTGCCTGTATCTCGTCCTAAAAGCAGTTTTGAAAATATCTTCATCTTTGATCCTCAGTTGATGGTATCTCGACCTCAAATCAATCTTCAAGAATACCTTATCCCCTTTCATCTGATTGAACAGATCATCAATCCTAGGGAGCGGATATTTATTTTTAATGGTAACCTTATTGAGCCTTCTATAATCAATGCACAACCTTAAGGTCCCATCCTTCTTCTTCACAAATATGACAAGTGCTCCCCATAGAGACACACTTGGCCTTATAAAACCCTGGTCAAGCAACTCTTGTATCCGGGCCTTTAGCTCATGCAATTCCGTAGTGTTCATCCTGTATGGTACTTTAGACTGAGGCTCAGCTCCAGGAATCAAATCTATTGAGAAATCAAATACTCACTTAGGTGGAAATTCAGTCAGCTCATCAGGAAAAAAATCTTGAAATTCCTTCAAAATAGGATGGTCATTAGCTAACAACTTTGAACTATCAAGATCCCTAACCTTTACTGCATAAATAGTGCACCCTTTTATGTTAGCCTTCTTCAGCTGCATGGCAGAGATTTGCCTAAGTTCTAAAGGCCTTTTTAAACCATGAATCTCAACACGGTTACCCTGATCATCAAAACACCTCACTCTTTTTTCTTCATAATCAACAAGGACCTTATGTTCAATAAGCCAATTTATTCCCAAGATTACGTCATATGACCCCAGAGGTGCTACATACAAATTGACCTGCGTCTCAAAGCTAGGAAGTTCAAGTTCGCTACAAGTTAGACATTGCTCCACTGCTCTCTCTACCCGATTTCCATATTGAAATTTCCATGAATTAGCAATATATCTCAGTTTAATAAATAATCTAGATATAACATGAGGATCTACAAAACACTTAGTGGCTCTAGTATTAATTAAGATAGAAATAGGACATCCAGAAAAGCTTACCTGAAAGTTGGATTGGTGTATCCTGGTAATTAGCTTGGCGATTGTCAACTGTCGCATGGATGTGGTGTTGATTCTTGTTCTTCGGATTATTCACTCTTGAAGGGCATACACTTGCATAGTGCTCACTGCCGCATGTATAACAACCTTCGCGGGGTGCTCTGGGTCTGTCAGAAACATCTCTCCTGTTAATGTTGTTATTGTAATTTTCCCTCTTATTATAGTTTTGATTTCCATCATTGCGGTCCTGAGAATTATTACCCCTCTTGAGATTCTTGTTCTGCCTGATATTATTATTGCCCTGATTGTACTAATTTTGATTACTATTATTATGATTGTTTCCTTGGGATTTCTTGTTACCATACTTGGCATCTCTGCTCCTTCTGTAATTTTCAACCTTTTGTAACTTTTGTTCCTACTTGGTAGCTTTCTCAAAAACCTCATCCATGGTAGAAGGATTATGAATATCCACTTCAGCTCCAATTTGAGGCCTAAGCCCCAAAATCAATTTGCAAACCCAGAACCTCTCATCAAGTTGGTACTGGGGTACGTATTTGAGAAAGTGGGAAATTTTTTCCCAATACTGAGTTATTGTCATTCCCCCTTGAGTGAGAGTCTAGAATTCAATCATTTTTTTATCAAAATATGACTGTGGTAGCCACCTTTTCCTGAACAACTATAGAAATTGTTCCCAAGTCACCTTGCCATGCAAAAATTGCTTTTCTACCTTTTCGTTCTCCCACCAAGTGGTAGCTTCACTAGAGAGTTGATATGATCCTCATTCAGCCTTAATCTCATTGGACAAATTTTGCAGGGCAAAATACTTCTCCATCTCAATCACCCACACTTTTGCACCATCCCCAAATGTTTTACCATCAAATTTTGGTGGGTGACCTTTTTGACTCAACCAATTTTCTAGCTTACTTGAGTTTCCTTCAATCTCAGGCTATTCTGCATTTGTATTACCTTCATTTCCACCAAAGTTCGGCCCTTGTGGGCCTATTCGCCTTTCTTGCTCCAAGTTGTCAATCCTGGCCTCCTGTCGATTCAACAAGGCTAAAATATGATCTAACCTATCATTCGTATCACCACGGGATCCACCTCCATGATGATCATGATGATAAGTCCTAACATCCATCAAAGGTACTCTGGAAAACATAACATTAAGCGTAATTAGGCGTAGGTCCTAGAGTTTAACCTAGACGCTCTGATACCAAAATGTAAAGCTCGAAAAACACACAAAAAAACATTATTTTCATGATCATTGCACATTCCAAGTAAGGAAAAAGAGATAACATGTATAACATTTAATAACCATAAATGCTCAAAGGCAAGTTCATTAATGAATTAAAAATTACATACACCAAAAGGGTGTTACAATTCATCTGTTTCAATGATACATACACAAGTTTACATCCATAATTGCATCCATGAAGTAGAGTTACATTTTACAAATTGGATATGCAAGCCATATAGAAATAATACATGAAGTACATCCATAGCATAAAGAACCTTTGATCCTCATCCACCATGACACCACTGGTCTTCTTGCACTAAGGCCAAGAGTGCGGTTAAGGCGCCTTTTCCGCCCAACCACGAAGCACATGACTTCCCTAGGTTTCTTCCTAACTCAAAGAAATCCCTGACCCTACACAAGGAGCCTAGAAACCTGGAACAATAAAGAAAGAGGGAACTCTTGATGCATTCCTGATGCCTATATGCATTCCTATACTAGAACAACATATTTCTTGCAAGAAGAATGTGGCAAAGACATATATAACATAAAAATTCTAGGTTTTTTATCCATCTATTTCAATGGTTCATTAGCTTGGCCAAGCATTCAAAAATAAATGGTACTAGTTTAAAAAAAGGTTAACTACCATCTCTGGGAGCCCACATTCGTATCCTATCCTGGAAGTTTCTCATGAAAGTGTAAATAATGCATAGTTTCACATAAGTTGCATACAGTTCAAACATTTATACATTCAAGCATTCTTTCTGAAAAACACCTTATAATTCCAAGTTCGCTATTTGATTTCATAAGAAAATCATTCACAAGAAATAAATTCTACATCTAGTTTTACATTTCACATTGATTTGGTTTATTCAATCTCTATAATTCCCATGGTTAATAGCAACTTCATGCATAGTGTAATTTTATATTCGCTAACAAAGTATTCAATACTCCATTTGTAATTTAAATGATGCAATCTAGAAGAAATAACAGGTTTGCATATATTTGAACGAAGATCTTCCAGTCAACACATATATATTTACATATTGAAAAGTAACAACTTGCTCATTCACCAATACAAGTATATATATATATACATTTACATTTACATATTTATACAAGTATTAAGAAACAAATCATTCTAATACTGAAATATGTCAATTTAAAACAGAATATTAATCATTCCAAATCAGATTTTGAGGTCTATTCTTTTTTAGTTCAAAACTTGTTCTCATTCATATCGTATTTGTAATCGTGTTTATATACAGAAAATTACATTTTTAGTTGAAGTATTTCACTTCAATTCATTAGTTTAGCAATAAACATTTACATTTTAATGGAATAATATTTAATTGAGTATATATATTTATATGTCTATGTATTTATACTTTCTGAAAATTTGCATATGCAAACAAGGTAATATATATATACATCTACAATCATAAAAATTCACATGTTATTCATAAATCCCAATCTATTCACTATCATGCACTTATATATATATATATATATTTATATGTTGTTGTTTAAAATGGTATATATACAGAAAAAAAATGTCACTGACAGTAGACGGCAGGCTTGGCCTTATAAGCCAGCGCCCCCCCTTTGGAGGGTGCACTTCTTGTGGAGGGGTGGTTGGCTCCATAGGCAGCCATCCCTCCAAAGGGATGCATTGGCTAGGGCACAATACGCCCTCACCAAAATTTCAAGAAAATCAATTCAAACGAAAGAACGATATTGCCCAGTTCGATTTGGCTCAATATATATTATCATTTAATCAAACAGGCACAGGTTATTATATATATATATATATATATATATATATATATATATATATTATACACTACAGTAATATGTATATGTATATGTATATACAAAATAATTTCATTGTAATACTGGTAAAACAACATTTCTTCAATTTCTTTAAAACAAATTTGAATTTCAGTAAAAGATTCAATTTGCAGTAGGAAAATATTACAATATACACACACATATATGCATATATATATCAGATTATATACATATATATGTATATGCCATAGGAGAATAAGAAGATATAGATTTGTACAGTCTGGGTTTAGAATTCTTGGCAGAAATTCATCAAATGCAAGATTACAATCAATTGAGGATTTGACAAAAGAAATTTCACTTTTCCACAACACAGTATATTGTTCACACATTTGAAATCAAAATACAATGGAAAAGGATTTAAAAACCTGGAAATCACTTCTTATAGATTCTCTTCTTCTTGTTTTTCTTTCCTCTCTTGTTTTTCTTCCCTTCCCCATTGTTCTTGATTCACTATGCTTCAAAAACCCCCTTCTCAAGCACCCATTTTCAGTTATCTTTTGCAAAGAAAGTAAAGAAAAATTATGAAAGCTATTGTATGCTTCCATTATCTTTTTCCCTTCTTTTAAAGATTTCTTTTAGTTTTCCAAAAACCTAATCTTGAAATTAAAATAATATTTCCTTTCATGCATAATATTTATCCTCAGTAAAATAATAAAGAAAGTCATTTTAATTGCAATTTAAATATTTATTCAAAATAAATAGTATAGGAATAACATTCAATTGCAAATAAAATGATTATTCTAAATAACAAAACTTTATCATTCAATTGCATAATAAAATATTTAATTATTTTATTCCTTTGCACTTGTATTTCACTATACATTAATTTAATTAGACATTGTAAAATACGAACAATAAAAACAATCAACTAAATTAAATATTAAATGCATCTACATGATTTTAAGTGCGTGTGTGTGCGTGAGAGATCTGTTCCTCCTTTACCCTGCTAGGAAGCTAACCTCTTCTACCTTAGCCACACCCTTGGTCTTCAACAGTCCTGCAGCTCAAATACACTCAGGCACCCATTAATAGATTAGTATCCATAAAAAATATAAATCAAAGCGATATAATTCATTAATTCAAATAACACTTTTCTATTGTGCATCACTTTCAAAATAAAACTAAATTCACTACATAAATAAAACTAAATTCACTACATTTCAATTTTTTCAAAATTAACACAAATATTTTCATATTTCATCTCACAAAACACTATATTATTTATTATTTACTCTACCACACATTCAGTCATATATCAAATCCATATAAAGCAAAAAAAAACTGCATCAAAGTTTGAGACGTGACACTAACAAGCCCCAAGTTGTCATATATTTCCTCTTTGTTTGCATGGAGGTAAGAAAAATCTTCAGATAGAGGAGGAATGTTAGCAACATTAGTATTGTCCTTGGTAGAGTCTTTCTTTAGGGTCAAGATACCCATGGCCATTATATCTCCTAATTTCTCCTTGACTTTCCTAGATGCTTCCCCATAAGGCTTAGATATTTTTTTACCCTTTGCAAATTGACCCCTTCGTCCTCCCCAATTTGAGAACCCTTTGACTAGGAAATAACATTCTTGGCTTTCTTCTTCCCAACTCCCTTTCTTTTCTTTTGGTCCTCTCTATCAGAGGGAAGTGAAGAGAACACCTCAACTGAGTCATCACCCTCATTATCCTCCCCCCACTCCTCATCATCCTCATCTTCCTTGGAGTATGATCTCATACCAAAATAATGCACTACCATTGGTTTTCTTTTATTCTTTACATTACCCTTCCCCCTCAAATTCAACAAAAGGGTTTCAGTTTTCACATATTCCATTATCAGTAGGATTAAAACCTCATGCAACACTAGAATTTTAGGGTTTTTCATGTGATCCTTTATAGAATAATCCAATGAGGCTAAGAGAAAATAAGGAAAAGACACTATCAACTTATGCCTAAAGTGATTCAATAAAATGAAATGAGCACCCAAGATAATCGTGTACTTGCCATCCAAAGATATATATCGCATGATAACCTCTGCCACATCCACCCAGATGGGTTTTATGGAGAGTTGGTCATAGCCCCAAGATGAAAGTTTCACAATCTTCTCTTGTTCATCACCCTTTAATAATTGGTTAAGGGCTTCATCATTAGCTTTTCTGTCATGGAAGAACTTCCTTGCTTGCAACAACAACCTAGTAATTGTCGCTATCACCTCCTTTGTTATAGCGAATTCCTTGTCATTCACGATTAAAACTTTGTTCTTCCATCCCTTGACAAAGATCTTGGAGGCTTATAGGTCATGTCCATGGATCCTTTCTAAGCAAGCCCCCCTCCACAATTCTCCAAACCTTTAGATTCTTGTAGACCCCATCACAAGATAGGGGCCCCACACAGCTTCTCTCTCCACCCATAGTAGCAGAAATTTGTCTGGTATGCAAACCACAAATGTTGATTATAAACTCCCAACAACAAAAAAAAGGGGAAAGAGATCCCCTTAATGCCCAAAAAGAGTGTGAGACGTTCAGGTGTAATTATCCCCATGTCCCATCCATTCTCAATATCCATGCTAACTATCATTGATTAGAATGGTAAGAGCTTTGATGGGTATCAAAGAGTAAACATCCCCAATTTTTGAATAATCCCTTCTCACACCTTCATTTTCAAAGACGTTTTCCAAATAATCTCTCATGAAGGATATGAGTAACCCTTATGTGATCAAATTAATTGAGCATAATGATGGAATCAAAGATTAAGGTGTTAATAGACCAACTAGGGGGATGATTATTTCTAAGACATCTTATAATATTTACAAAGAAGTCCACTAAATAATTTCCCTCACGAAGGATATGAGTAATCCTTATGTCATCAAATGAATTGATCATAATGAGGGAATTATAGATTAATGTGTCAATAGACCAACTAGGGGGATGAATATTGCTAAGACATCTTATAATATTGATTCTTATTGTTGTTTATTATTGTTGAATTGTGTTTGAGTAGGAGTTGAGAAGGAATGAGAGAGGTGGTTCAGTCAGAGAGCAAGGGACCACTCAATGGCTAAGACAAATTTGAAGTTCCTCAAGTCACCTTTTTATTCCTACTTATGTTTATTTATATTATGTAATGTGGTTTACTTACGTTTTGGAATGTTTTGCTTAAATATTTAATTTATCAAGTTGGTTTGATAATTGAATGGTTTGAAAAGATTTTTTTCTTGTGATTAGTACCACACACTTTAGTTAATAGTGTTCTTCTATCCTTGCACTCCATTTCTTCCCAAATCAAATTAGATTTTCATATAGGTTTCTAAAGTGATTATCAATTGCTTAGCATAGAATTGTCATGATATAGGCATCAACTTATATCCTTGGCATTTGAGTTACCAAGATTGTAGTCTTCTAAGTTTAAAAGTCAAATTACAGTTTAGTTAGTTAAGTTAATTAATTGAGTGCATCTTAATTGGTCATTTTTACCATTTGATTTAAATTTTAATGGGTCAATTTATCTATTTGTATTACACTCTAGTTATAAAATCCCTTAGATTTTCTACCCCCTAATACCCCATCATTTTTTGTGTCATTGATAAGGATAGTGTGAAAGAACCAAAAACTTTTTTTTTTGTGATAGGACCAATATCTTAGTGATAGGGATTGGCCAATAACCAACATTACATAGTTCATAAAGGAATGATAAAAGAAACAAATTGGACCCAACAATAAGGATTGGACAATAACCAACATTGCATAGTTTTTTTAACATTCTATTTAATTTAAGTCATATAGATGCATGAATCATAAGTGTGATGATAAAGGTATATTTCTTCCAATAGAAAAAACTAATCCTAATTGTTGTTTTGTAGAAAGTAAAAAGAGGAATACTACAAAAGTATTGAAGCCAAGACTATTGGCTCACATATTAGTAATATAGAATCAACCATAGTTGTCTAAGGTTGGATTTGAAAAAATCATCTAGATACGATCCTTAATTTTCATCCCTACTTCTATACTTCACGCAACTCCTTTGTCTACAAAATATGGGCTTGGTGAAGCTAATCTATCATTCAATCCATTGTGGAAGAAATTAAGTCATATAGAATTTGATTTTACAACCACTTTTCATGTATCATATTTAGTTTGAAAACAAATAGCTTAGAAGACCTCAATAAGGAAATACAAGCCTTGACTTCCCTCATCTAAAATCCATTTGGAATTGTGGGTAGAGTCAACAATGGTAGAGGAAAATATAAGAGGAAAGAAAGGACAATTTAAGCATAATGTTGAAAGAGCTTTGGAAAAAAATGGTCTCATGTATTTTGAGTTTCCCATTATATTTCTTGAGGATGAAGCCCCCATGAAAAATATTCTACACTTTGTTTTACCTATTTTTCTTTGTTGAAGTACTAAAGATCCTTATATGTTTAAATTTGAGTTTGATGTGCTTTGTCATAGCTATGATTGCCATATTGATGCTTAATGGTTGAAATTATTTCTATCCATTTTGAAGGAGGCTACTTTAAGATGGTTCATAGGAGATAAATTATAATTTACTCATGGAAATATATGCACTCAAAATTTCTTCTTAATTATTAGGATTACTATAAGGAAAAATATATTTGTGATTTTTTTTATGTTTTAGTGATAATATTAGGCTACATAAACCCCCAAAATTATACCCTCAATTTTTATTTATTTGAAGGGAATACTTTTGGTAAAGCACATATTGTATCTTATTAATTAGATTCACCTCTATTGAACTTCTAAAGATAGCCACCCATGTCCATAAATAGTAAATCTAATTAAGATCCTACTTAGACGTATGTATGTATCTCCAATTATAGTTAGAACTAACCTTGGTTTATAAAATTTAATTCATCCTCGAGCCACATATCTGGCTAGCTAACTTACTACATTAAAAGCTACACAATTGTCGAGTTTAACTTAATCAATTGAAAATCATGCAAGTGTTAAGTGTTAGTTGACTAACCAATTTTTAATGCATACCTAATTGTCATTTGACCCATCATAGTATCTCGAATTGTGTCAAGTGTCACTTGAAGGGGCACATCTAACATGCATTAATTGAGTGTTTCACTTGATATCATCATGAGTTCTTCATTACATCAAGTGACTTGATAAGTATGAAGCTTAAGCAACAATAAGACAATTTATGCCTTCTTAGTAATCTCATGTTCCTTTATCTAAATCAAGTGTAATTTGATCAAAATTGAACACCTCATTGTAAAAAAATTTCCATACATTCCATACATTTATGAGTTATTTCTTATTGCATCAATTTTTAATTGATCACCACAAAACTTAAGTTACATTGGGTTAAGTTTTGACCCCATTATGCAACATTACTTTTGGATTCTTTACATGTTTTAAATTTTAACTTACACAAGGATTTAATCCTAGTTATCTCAAACCATGCCATGTTCTCCAACTACCAATACATTCATAGTATGTTAATTTACCCATAAATTTTAGGTTTGTACTTTCTTATTTTGTCACAAAGAAATTTTATTAGCCTCTTTTTGTATACATGATTTATATTTTATAATAGTAAACACTTGCCTTCATTTATTTTGTGTTCATAGTTTGTAAGTAAACCTGCCATTTTAAGTTAGTTGTTTAGAGCATCCCTTTTATGTACAAATCTATTTATAGAATGAAATGATGTTATTCACAACATTATAACTTGGTTTAGTTTGAATTAATCCACAAGTTAAGAGTTACTAGGTTTATATGACATTTAAGGATTAACCAATTCTTGTTATTGATGATACTTCATGAATTGATACCTTTGATCTAGCTTATTCTCAAACTAGGGTTTACTAGAATTCTTCTTCTTAGTCATTGGTAGTATACTAATTCTTATTCTTGTAGTAACTATATTTTAGGTTTTCAACTTAAGTTCTCATGAGTATGATTTTCCTTAACTAATAGTATAGTACTTGTCTACCACTAGAAAAGATGCAAGGTATTTGTTATGAGTGTTTGTAACCACAAAGTTTCAACCCACATTTAAACAAGTCATTTTCAAATCCTTATGATTAAATTATAGACAATTCTTATGCATTCTCTTAAAATTATCTCAAACAAAATATTGTTTTCTTGTTGTTACAACATTTCACTATTCATTAACAAAGTCTATAAATTATCTAACTCAAATAGGAATACTAAATGCAATGTCAAAAAAAATTAATACTTAATTATAATAGATACACTACAAGCATACTCCATTATATCCGCACATTCATAACACACTTACAAAGTACAAGATACACATGTAGACAACTATAGTTACTTTCAACCAATGACATGTATCACTATAAAATCTATGTCTTAGATGTCAAGAATTAACTAAAAAATAATACCACACTTCTCCAAGATGTTATCATACAAAAATTACATGTCACTATCACAATATTAAACCTTATATCATATTACAACCTCCATCAAATAATAATATTTTCAATTATTAAATTTCATATACATTTCAAACTAGTGTATACATGCTAACTCCATAAAAATTATATTGAGACTAAGTCATAGGAAACACCAAAAATCCTACAAAAAACTAAACTTGTCATATTTCATTAATTCCCTTACACCCTTACCATTACCCAATTCAATCATTTAAGGTTAAATGTGGAAACGTTTTTCCACTACATGCTCTAATTATGCCAATTGTGTCACCTTGGAGAGTGCCCACAATTTTTGTGAAGAAGGATGACATGCTCTAATTATGTATTGATCATAGGATTATCTACTAAGTGACAATAAGGAACATATATCCACTTCATAGGATAAATGATCTATTTGATCAAATGGAGGGAGATGTGATATTTTTCAAGATAAACCTTAGGTCTAGGTATAATAATTTAAGAATAAAAAAGGACATACCCAAAAGAAATTTTAGAAGTCATTATGGATATTACAAGTTCACTATAGTTCCTTTTGGGTTGACAAATAATCTACCAGCGTTTATGAATCTAATGAACAATGTGTTTAAGGATTGTCTAGATGAGTTTATGTTTGTATTCTTAGATGAAATCTTGATTTATTCAAAATTTCAGAGGGAGCATGATAAGAATCTAAGGATAGTACTATAATGACTAAGAGATCATGAAAAATTTGGCAAGTTATGCAATTGCACGATTGACCAAAATAAGGTACATTACCTTGGACATATTATTTCAATTGAAGGAATTTCAATGGACCCAACCAAGATTAAGGCCATCTCTAAGTGGTCAACACCATGAAATGTTCTAGAAGTCCACAGTTTCACGGGATTGGTTGGGTATTTTTTGGATTTCCAAGATTAGAAAGCAAGAACCAAGATGAACTTCCATAAGATACAAGCACACAAATAAGCCTAATTAATTTTTTCAAAGAGTTTATTGAAATGTACAAAGTATTCTTGCATATATAGGCAAGATAGTGGAGGTAGGAGAATAGGAAACAACGTCTGACTACCTCTCCAAAATTGCAACACTTGTGATCTCACTTGACAAGTGTGTGAGCAAGTGGAAATTATGCATACATTAGGTGTCTCACAAAGTGAGGACACATGTCTCAACTAAATGAGGTGGGACAAAACTCTTAAAGTCCCTAAGTGGAGACTTAAGCAATGTGAATAGCTCAACTTAGAAAGTGAGATTAACTAGCTAGTTATGTAATAACCCTCTTTACACAAACACCCTTCCTTAAGTGAAACTTAGGGAGTAATGTATACAATGATGATGATGGGTCCTGACTAATAGCCATGTTAGGTACCCATGTACAATGCAATCTCTCATAAAATGAAGAAATAAAGAAAATCCTATGGGAAAGAATTCCCTCCAAAAGAAAGATGATACAACAAAATGTAAAACATATGTTCCCCCATAGGAGAGAAAAAGAGACTATGTAGCCCCCCTTGATATGATGACTTCTCTAAATGTTTCTCAAATTCTCCATGTGAAGAATAATGTAGAACATATACCAAATAAGTTATGTTCTACTATAGAGAACCTTTGGATGCTCCTTGTGAAGTGTCTCTAAACTCTATGGTAGCAACAAGTGATGGTGGATGAGATGAATTATAAACATTGGATGCAAGAGAATGAACTTGTGAGAAATGATCAATAAGAGAAAAGTGTGAGAAGGTGTAAAAATAAGAGAAATATTAAACCTCTCCAACTACAAAAACCTCTTTTCTTTGTAAATCTCAAATAGTCACTAAAGTGGATATGAACTTAACAATATTCCCTAAATATGTGAGCTAATATATGGAAATAATATTGTTGGACAATTTAAGAACAAAAAGGACATCAGTGAAACATCCTTTGTCAATGCCAACAGTTCCTTTCCCATAAATACTCATATAAGTTGTTACCTATTAGTATTTTGGATGTATTTGTAAGACATATTGACAAGAAAACTTTCAAGGAGACATGTGATGGGAAGCTCTAAAGTCAAGAATTCATTGATTTGTCTCTAGGATTGTCGATGTCATAAGCTCTTTTCCCTTAGAAGATGTTGGATTTGATAAAGACTCTATGATGTATTCAAGGTCCCCATGTTTCTCAAGAATATCCATAACGTGGATAATCCTTTTCTTCATATGGGTCAGTACAAAAAGATGTGACACAAAAATATGCCACTTTCATCTTTTAGGTAAAATTGTATGTTTTGCGAGCACCAAATTTGGTGTTCACCAAATGGGCTTGGATGATCGAACCTAAGGTTCGGCCATACCAAGACCATTTGGAGAGTGCCAAATTCGGTGCTCGCCAAATGAGAAAGGTGAATTTAAAAAAAAAACTCGACTCTATTTCCCTATTCTATATTTTTAACATATCAAGTGTTGCACTTTTTGCCCTTCTCAACCCGCGCTTGCCAAGTAGGGTCCAATTTTTTCACTTGGATCCTGTCAATCTTCGTGAAGATGCCGCCAAGATGTTGCAAAGGTATGTATTTCTAGTTTTTTAGTTTCAAATTTGAATTAAATTATTGAATTAAGTTTGTTAATTAAAATTTCTTTTAATTTCCAGGAAATGAATCTCCACCTCCAAATATTAAAAATTATCAATCACCTCCTCATGAAGACCCTCATGAATAAGAACAACATCAAATTCCTCCCTCAATTAATAAGCATCATATAGGAACACAACAAAACATTCTAAGGAAAATATAAAACAACAAAAAGAACTTGAAGAATTGATTAAAAGATTAAATGATATTGTCACAACACACCCTCATAGGAGAGGCCTTGTCGAATCTCTACAATCTATTGTATCTCATGTAGGATCAATGAGTGCACAATTTAATTTTTGGTCAAATAAGAGGGAAGAACAAAAATAGTTTTATGCAAATAAAATTTCGTACGCTCAAGTGATGAAAGAGAAAATTACCAAATCTAACTTGTGTGCCCTTTTCATAGACCCAAGAACCAATCAACCTTTATTAGTTGCATACAAGAGGTTCCCCATCCATTGGTGCCACCATGAAGGAAAAAATAATAATTTTTGGGATAGGTGGTGGATGTTTTTTGACTAGTCTCTATGTAATAACTACGAGGTCCCACAATATTTTTTGAGGAAACTCTATTGTGAGTTTGTCCTCAATAAGATTCTAAATTATTTTGACTATCTATATTTTCAGGGTAGAGGTGGGGGCTCCACACATGACAAAGTGGGGCACAACATAATCCGCAACTAGCACTGAGACCCTTAGCTAGACCCGTGTTGGAGCATATGACTGTTCCTTCCATTGTGCAAGGGAAACTTGTCAATGTGGATACCTTGGACTCGATTAACTCGCTCACTTAGAGCCTTGTAAAGTATGTGAGGCCTCTAGTAGAGCATGACAAGGGCGATTTTTGTTGGCCCAGAGTTCCAATCCACTTGTGTGACTCTTGTGGCATTGTTTTCACATATGATCATGAGAGTGCTCAATATGCAGCTACAAAGGATACATCAGTTGCACAAAAGATGGATATGATTGATGCCTTGTTGAATGAAACATTCAACATTGATACTCAGGTAAATTTCAGCAAGTTCATTTAATTTTATTCTGAAATATAAGAATAATTAAATTAGTAGAATGAATAAGATGAAAATTCAAGGTTGGAGTGTTGATGATACTTGCACCATTCCCCCATACCCTTATTTTTTTACGTCGTCGAGTCCACAGGTATGTAACTAGTATTAAAGAAATAATTATTACATGTGAATAGTTGAACCTTATATGAATGATTATCTCATAACACACTTTGGATGTCAAAAAATTTGTTTGTGGACCTTCAACATTGACACCTCGCTCTTTTCATCGTCGATGAACTTTCACTCATGTAACCTTTATTCATTAATGGTGTTGTAAAACAATGTTAGGTAGTTTTGGTAATTGAACAACATTTGTTGTTTCATTTTTAGATATTGACATCAGATAGTCCTATTCATGTTTGTGGCACAATGGAGTTGATGCAACAATAGAAAGTTTTGATCATTTGATAGAGGTAAGCGACAGATTAGTAAATTTCACATTATATTTGCTCTTTTATTGGTCTATTATTGAAAATTATAATGATATGTTTATGTAGTTTAATTGCTATCTTGATGCTTACTACATATTCTTGCCACTCCAAATCATGAACATGTCATTGTCGCGGATGAGCATGTTGATTATTTTCTTGTGGTAAGTGATTATTCTATTATATGTCATTCCACAAATCAATTTCTATATATTAGCATCTTTAATTTTTATTGTACCAAATGGAACTCCAGAGAACTGAAGAGAGGAGGATGAGTGAGTGCATTCAAAAGACAACAACATCACATGCATCTCCATCTAGCCGACAGTTGAAGGTATCTCACGATCTATTTCCTTCCCCTAGTGGGAAATGACTATGTATTAGGGCCCTTTGTTGTATTCGTACATGTCATTTTTAAACATTTGTTTTGTACTATGAATATGTGACATTTTATGTCCATATGGTTTTTTGCAAGCCTATATGAATTTATTGGATATATTGTATGCTTTTATCGACATATAACGTTGTATGACCTTATGTATTTTTTGTTAATGCAAATCTTATTTTACCATTGTTATCCATATTTGCACTATAAATGATTAATTGAATAAATGAATAATTACACAGAGTTCATTATTAGTAACCGTAAAATTGTTACAAATATTGTATGTCCTTACTATTTAGATGTTACAAATGATTGGAAAGGGAAAGAGAGGTGCACCATGTTATTAGTTTGTGATAATTAACTATAACATTGTCTGAATTGCATTTACAATAACAACTTCTGAAAGTACATAAATTCTCTATAGTCAGCCTTACAAAAATATCTTAAAGATTCTTCAATCATTGGGACTGTAACATACAATATGATAGAGTGTAGGAGAAAACTATTTTGGAGACTATTAATAATCAAATGGAATAGAGCTATCTCTATAGGATCCATATAGAGGTTAAAGCTCTTGAATCAACTTGTTTTTGATGTGTCTTGGTCGTTAGATAGGAGACTTCAATATTGGTATATATTCTTAAATATTTCTAAATTATTCTTATTAATTTTCTATTTATAAATGTGGAGATTTATTTTGAACCCTTGGCCTAAAAACATAAAGAACGTTAAGATTACATTGAGGGTCTTGTATTCTTGATGTAATCCTTACGTTCTTTATGTTTTTAGGTTGAGGATCCTAGATATACTTGACTAAATGCTTGCCAAATGAAAATGTACATAGTATAGGAAGCTAGCATGGAGAAATAATATTTATCATGTCCTAATATTAATCTATTGCATCTTTTATTTTGACTTGTTATGTGACCTTTCACAACTTGATTGTCCCCACACTCCATGGACTAAAATTTGGTATTTGTATGGAGACACTTGTTCACCTCCATTTTATGGTCATTGCTATGGAAAACTTCATACCCATTTATGATGTAGATAATATACCTATTGATGATAGTACTTTATAGGAGTTTTCATATTTTGAGGGCCTTGAGCATTGTGATGAAATTGATACTTCTTCTACTTCTCTTTCTCTTACATTTGAAATCATAAACTTTCCTAAAATTCTATGATTTACCATCTTGAGGAAGAGGACATATTTAGTTTTCTTATTTGGAGAATATTTTATCTCCTCGTAATCCTACTTCAAATTTAGAGTAGTACGTTATAAATTATCTTCTTGATTTAGATTCTTGAGATGACCACTTGATAGGTATCATAGTTTTGTTTATGAATCTCATATTACAACATTAGGAGACATTCTTGAGGATATTCAACTTTTATTTTATGAAAAACATTTCATATTCTTATCATATCTACTTTGTCTTTGGATCTTTTATTTCATTTTTCTTCACATGGATTTGGATTGCTTTTACCTTTGTGAATTGAGGCATCTTTTATGTTTAGATGGGTACATTTTATTAGATTTCAAATATAGGATGCATCATGATACTTCACCTCACATTTCTTCTTGGAGTGAGAGTTACCCCATCATTTTCCATTGGATTATTTTTCACAAGGGGAGAAATGTCATTTTCCATAAATGGATTATCTTCAACATTCATATACAAGAATCCTAGTTTGGTGCAAGAGCAACAACATTGTTGGTGGGTATCATTATCTATCTCTCAAAGGGTGCTCATTAAATATTTTTGATGGATTTATTCATGTTGAATCCCCATCCATCCAATGTATACACTTTATTATTTTCCCTCTTTTGGAGAGATATTTTTTCCTATGTACATGTCTTCTCCTTTTCCTTTCTTATGAGAGATTACTCATAAATGGGTATCTAACATGGCATTATAAATCAAGACATATGGAATTTTATATTTGCATGTTTTATCATCTTTCTAAGCTATGCTTAAAGGAGATTCAAACACTAAATAACTTAATAAAGATGCTAGGAGGTTATGATATTGTCATTGACGGATTCTTATAACATTTGGATGTGGTTTGCAAGACAATTATAACTTTGGTGTATGCATTGTGATGAATACTTTGCAAGACAATTATAGCTTTGGTGTGTGTCCTTATACTTGAACTCTTCATTAATTATTCTCGCATATTGACAAGCTTCTCATATCTTCTTGACTTTAAGTAGATTCATCTAAGACTAATTTGATGTTCAGAGGTTGTTATGGATCTTGAGGACTCGATGTTTCTCTAACTCAAATAATCCTAACCTCACATGAGAACATGAAATGCAATGGTGTAGGAATGGACTAACTAGTCTTGTCTATGTTGTGATTGTGAGTATTGCATGTAACAACCACATAGACATCTCATGTACCCATGCCCTACCCTTGTGCTATCTCCACTCATAGAGAAAGCACTGACATAATGTATCCTAGAACGTTTCAGAGAGTTGGGGTGTAAAATAGGACCATGCATAGCATAGATGTGCCCATACGGATGTGTTGGGTTGATAGTTCAACCCCATGACACACAAAACAAATTAGGCTACCCTAAAACTTTGCATTGCATGCATCTAATGGTTTTTGGGCAATAGAGAAACTTTCACCATGACGAAATAGTTTCAAGTATTCAAAATTTGAGAGAAGTTATGGTAGAGGGGCTTCACATGCACCTATAAGTTTAGACAAAAAAATTTTATGTGCCATCGACTCTAAGATACAACACGTCAAAGTTTGACATTTTTTTGCACTTAGGGATCTTAAGAGAAAGCATCAACATAGTGTAGGGATCTTCCACATATGGATAGTTCATGAACCTGCATTGGATCTTCTAAAAGAGTGTAGCTCACTCGGTCATATCAATGTACAAAAATACTCATATTTTATAATATTGGTATCATCTACCAACCAAAAAAATATACAAACCAAAGACTTACCTTCATTACCTGGACCCATTATAGTATTACACTACTTAACGATGGATTTTGCATCTGTCAACTTTGGAGTGTCTTTATACTTTAACTCTTCTCATGCTAAGGATATTTTAATACATTGTCTTGCACCATCATGGTCCCTATTTCCATGCCCAGCCTCAGAGAAATTCCACATATGTTGAGAAACACTAATATTATGCATCCTTCTCAATTAATAAAACATCCAGGAGTTCTTGAATGTCAATGTATAATTATCTGACCATATGATATGTTGATAGAATGATATGCCCTTGCTAGCCAAATCAACGTAGAAAATTTGAAAGCGACCTTGCATGAACTCTGTAGAATGTGTGTGATCATCATTGATGTAAAAGTGATACTCCCTCAATACCTTCATGTCATCCTATCTACTATCACTAACATGAATGAATGCTATATGCACAAATATAGCAACCTGTGTGGAGTTGTAATATTGTGATTGTACCTCGTTCTATGGTTGTAGTGTTTCGTTCTTGTCAAAGTCGATGAATGAAATGATGGTATGAAGTGGAAATGTATCCTTGTATAACTTGAACTATGAGTCCAACCATCGAGCTCTATGTGTATGCCTTGCATACTCATATACCACATGATCACAAAAAAATTCCCATAAAGTGATACACTAGAATCTTATCATTGACCAATTCACACTTTTTTCTTCTTTCCTATCTTTTAGACTATAGGACACTACCTTATATTTGCCAAATTCCACTATTTCATTTTCAATTGCATGTGAACTATTCATATGTTAACAAATTCACAAACATTGCAAGCCACCACAATGAACACATGTTCCATCCAACCATAATTTCTTGTGAAAAAATTGGCCATCCACTCTTTCACATAAAATGCTAGATATGGAATCCCTTGAAGATCTAGGTAGAGGCCTTATGTTACATTCTAGCAAAACATGTTTAGTATGAAAATCTACACATATAGGTCGATAAACATCATAATGGTTAGAAAAATAAATATGTACTCTACAAAAACACATAATGTGTGTGATTTATTTGACATAAAAAGGATTTAACATTTCAAAAAAACCTTTGACAAATTTTAACTTTAGGATACATCTCTAGAAATTTAGCAAAAAATTGTGTTTAATTCATATCCAAAAAATGCTTTGGATGTGGCTCACAGTTCTACTACCAGTTCTTCTTCTTACAATATATCTTTGATTGGGGGGGATCCTTGTGTTATTCTTCCAAAATTCTTCAATTAGGGATCTCAAGGCTTCAATAATTGCTTTATCTTTCCATAGTAGTCTAACTGAGAATGCTCATAATTCATTGTTATTTGGATCCTCCACCCTTTCATGCCTTCTTTTGTCTCTTATTAGAGATTATCTACTTATTTTCAATGGTTTAATTGTCTTTGGAAGGATCATCTTATTCTTGGTTTGATTTCTTACCATTGTTGATATCATGACATGTCAAGTGGCATTACTATCTTTCATGTGTGAGGTAGAACCCACACTCTCATATGCCCTCATTAGATTATTTACAATAGATTTATCACTTGATTCATATGATGTTCTTAGCCCAAGAATCTTCATGATGGGCCTAAATTTTAGTTGCCTCATCATTTCAAAAAATAGTTGTCATCTTTCAGTCTCATTTATATTCTCAAAAAATATTCTTCATAGCCTCTAAGCATATCTTTGACAAGTATGCTTTAGAATCTTATCAACCATTGGTTTCGAAATATTAACATAAATATCAATCAAATACTTAGGCTTTTTGTGCAAAACTATAGGAGGTGTTCTCAAAGGTAGAGTTTCCTCAACATTAGGAATGTCAACAACATTGGGGATAGATGGTGTACCTTCAATTGGAGATGGAAAGGATGACGTACCTTCAAATTGACATGTAAAAGATTGTGTACCTTCAACTTGAGATGTGGTAGGTGGTGTGTCTTCAATTAGAAAGGGAAAGATGATACAAGAGCATAGTTGAAAGAATGAAATGTTAAAGTCTACAAAGATAAATAGGAAAATCAATACCTAGGCATGCTATCTTTCCAAATAAGCATGTCACAATCATTATACAGTGAATAAAATCATGTGTGACATGCCACAAAGATAGATATAAGATGACACTAAGAAGCTCAAGGTGATGGTAGAATGTCATAGACATGAAGAAATATGATCTTCAATAAGGGTTCTCAATCATGTTAGGCATGTTTAAAAGGAGAGAAGACAAATCCATGAAATGTGGTCTTGTATGTATCTAGGAATTCATGACAAGCAATGATAGCCCCTAAAAGATAGCCACAAATTGTATGAAATAGTAGGGCTAAGAGGGGTAATAAGAACTATCTATAAATCCATATTTTTCAAAATAGGTAATAGTGGCCTTATCATGAAAACCTTCTACTAGGTTTATTGTAACAAATGATAGCAATATGGTTAATGTCCTTTATTTAACTTCATTGTCGAGGTTGAATATCAATAAAAGACAATAACAAAGTCACAATAGGGTTGTTAGGTAATCATCAATAGATCCCTTTTAATCTTCTTGAGGAATTTATTCCACTTCCAAAGCCATATGGAAATGAATAAGGGATAGTTTAAAAACCCTATTCAAGACCATTATTGCATTCAAAGAAGTAAATGTAAGCATAGTCATTATAAGAACACAATGTCAACAAGTTGAGGAAGGAAATTATGAGTGACAAGAGTCTTGGTAAGTGAAAAGAATGAAAGGCATATAAAAATGGGAAAGTATAGTGCTAAAGTCATTTGAGTGTTCCAAAGCATGATGAAGAATGCATAGTCAAGTGTAAGGATGGCCATGGGAAAAGATTGTCAAGAATTTACCAAAAGGCTTGTAGAGTTAGATAAATTCAAACATAATCACCAAAAGAGCGGGTCCAATGTGTTATGAACATGCCAAACAAGAAATCACAATGTCAAAGATAAAATTCTCTTTGAAAGGTATGGATAGAGACCTAGAAGGTGAGTGGTATGATATTCCATGGAGATCAGCAAAAAAATAGTTTGAAAGTAGAACAACCCACATATCCATATAGGAATGATAATCATTATAAGACAAAAATATGATAGTCATAGGGATGAGTGATGTAGTAGAATTAAGGATAGTTCATAATACTATGAAAAATAGAGGATAGTGCTAAAGATTATACAAAGGATAGGAATGAAAAATTTTCTAAGGGTTTTAGACCCTGAGATCCCTAAGTAGAAATTCAAGAGAATATTCATAACATTCAATGTATAGGAGAGATAGAAATGACAATATACGAGAGAAGCAAGGTATTGTGACATGGGAAAAATGAGAGTACAATCCATAAAAAGGTAGTATTGAAATAAATTTCTAAAGAGATTAATGGCAATGAAAGAATTTGAATTTCCCAACGTCTATGATGTCAAATTTTATATATTCATAAGTTGGCAAAGGAAAAGGGGTTGAGATGTTGAATATTCATTAACATGGTTGTAGAACCAAATAGAAAATAGAGTGGTAGAGTTTTCCTTGTATTTATATGGTTTTGAGTGTAATATTGAATGTATAACTTTGGCTTCATTGTCTCACTATTCTACTTCTTTTACAATCCATTAGAGGAATGATACAAAGTACGACCTTCAGTCATTTGAATTTCTCCATGAGTATTTTATGTACTTTTGGTAGAGTTTTCCTTGTATTTATATGGTGTTGAGTGTAATATTGAATGTATGACTTTGGCTTCATTGTCTCACTATTCTACTTCTTTTACAATCCATTAGAAGAATGATACAAAGTGAAACCTTCGATCATTTGAATGTCTCCATGAGTATTAGCTAGTACTTGGTCAAAGAATCTAAAATCAAACTTGTAGCATTGAGAAATGAGTAAATATGTATATTTGGGCAAGTGATGAATAGAGTTATAATTTTATTTTTGTATTGTTAGTGACTTAGTATTCATTTTTAAGATTAATGTATCTTAGATTAAGGTTATATATCATGCTTTGGCAATAGGTACGACCTAGTTAACCAACAACCCAATAAAATAGGATAATATATGGGTTTCAAACATATGTCATGGTCTAATGGTAGATAGTGATGGTCACACTTGTATTATTTGCATCTATAGATAGTAGATGCACCATCCATTTCTCTTATCATTTGATTATAAAATAGTTAGTTTACATTTTGCTTTTATATTTTATATGTATAATATGCGGTAAAAGTGTATCCCAATGTAAATATAAGAGACATATAATGAACTAATTGCATTACATGAAATGTAAATTACTAGTTCACTTAGAGGAGGATTGTGTAGTTACATAGCTACTCTTATCAACAAACTTTATTTGTTCCAATTATTATTAGTTTGATTGATAATTGCATAAATCTACATATCATATAAATAACATAAGTGATTAATTATGCTTGAAGATTTCTAATTAAGCTCAAATATGGCAAAGTGATTAATGGTATAAATAACATAAGTGATCAATATTACATTAAGCAAATTATGTCATGTTCTTTTATTTTTTTCTTCAAACTCCTAAAAATTTGACTTTTTATGCAACCTCCTTTTAATTCAATGTTGAGTTCTATTTAAATCTATTATGATTAGTAAAATTATGAAAATAATGGGTCTATATTGTCAAATTTAAATAAAAAACTCATAATAAATATTTCAATTCTACAAACATGAAAATATTACTTGAGATAATCAAATTTAATGTAAAAACTGTAGTGTAGAAAATTGTATACCTTAACAATTTCACATTATGTTTTGTCCCCCTAATTTATTGGACTTAATTAAGCTTCTAATTTTCCAAATTATGCATTCCAAAGCCTAATTTTTATCGTTTTTTGAAGGAGGAAAAGCATTGAACAAATGCATCCAATCATTAAATTATCCCCGAATTTGAGTGTCTTGGAAATTTGGGCCAAGACCCACTTGCCCATGGGCAAATGGGTCCCCCTTCTTAGCCAAGAACCAAACTCAAATATGTTGGCGGCATTTTAAAATCCAAAATTCAAATATGAAGTGTCGACTTTTGGAATCTAATTTTTGGGAAATTGGATAAACACCTATAAATACCTAGTTGCTTTATCATTTGAAATCTAACACATTTTCTAGCACTCAAGAGAAAATCCTATTGTCAAGAGCAACATTTCAAAGCATTATTACAATAATTCAAGATCCAAAATCATGTCAAGGTTTATGTGTGTTCATGTTGTCATTGTTTTGTGAAGGATAAAATCTTTTTGTAGGTACCCAAAGCATTCAAGTATTCAAGCAAGCAAGATCCAAATTCTTGGAGAGATGTGTATGACTTCAATCCTTCAAGGAAACCATTGAAGGGTAGTGAATTGCAGAGCATTGTGAATTCATCATTCATTCCTTCCTTTCCATTATCATTTATCAGACATTTTTCCATTGTGGAAGTGGGAACACTTACATGGGGTTTAACTAAGGGAAGCCCCTATATGGCACAACATTTTCTCCCTCTTTGAATGTGAAAGTTATAGATTTGGAGAGGATCAAAGGAAGATTGAAGGAAAATTGTCAATTGTTGCATTTTTTGTCATCAACCTAGTCAAGACATGAAAAAATCATCTACAGAATTCACTAATGATACTCTGATAAGTTTACAACCGGTAATTAGGAGCTTAGATCTAGTACCAGAGGACTGCAAAAATAGTTCCAAGAGCCCCTATCAAAGACCCATTCACCCTTGGGTGATTGATTCCCTTTGTACACATTGAATCCAAATTTTGGTGGCAGGTACACATCAGTTTACACTTCCCAAATCCACTTGAAAATTACTATTTCCAACTTGTCTTCAAGATTTTGCATTTATCATATTAGTTCATATAGTCTAATTAGGGAAATAATTCCAAATCATTTCCAATCCATTCCTAAGAATCAAAAGTATCAAATCCAAGTCTAATTGACTCACCTTGGAGGTTGAAAGTCAATCTATGCACCTTGTTGATTTGCATCCTAATGAAATCCTAGAAATGATGGAACATTGACCCTAGGTTTTGGAAATTAAACTTAAGGTCGCCAGTTTTTTATGTTTCATTTTGGTGAACCTAAAATTTGACATCACAACTTTCTGATTTGGTAGTCTTTCAAACCCTTGATCTTGGTTTTGCATCATTGTGTCTTGCATTTCTCATTTAGGGTTGCATATTGCATCATAAAAAGTTCTAAAAAAATCCAAAAATATTGCATCCATATTGCATCATAGCTTGCATTGGGGTGTGTTTTTGTCATTTAGATCAGATTTTCATTTTAAAATTGTATTAAAAAAAGTGTCATTTTGTTCCAAAATTTTTATATATTTGCATTTCCTTTACATTGATTTTTTTTGGAAAAACAATCACCATCCAACCTATTTGGAAATAGGAATAGTAACCTTAAATAACAACTTAAACATTCAAATTTTCAATTTTTAGAACCCTGAACAAGGACTTAGACACCCTTGGATGACCTTGTCCTTTTACAGGTGCATCAATAAAAAAAATCATAGTTGTCTATCTCTATTTGCTCAGTTTGCATATACTTGCAGATCTTTGTTTGAATTCCATAATTACATATTCTGAAGCATTTTTGTATTTAGTTCATTTGGTGAAAGAAAGTGTATTGTTTAGGGTCAAAATTTTGATTCAAAAATCATCATTTTAGGTCTCTGCATCTTACAATTAGTCAATTGTTACATTTTAGATCTAAAATTTGCATTCAACTTTGTTTAAACATTTTCAACATTACTACATGCTTGCATTGTGCTTTAAATTGGAATACATTAAGCAAATTTTGGAAATTTATTTATTGTTATAGTTGTGTACAAGTAGAATCAGAATCCTTAAGCATTGCATTCTTCAGTCAAACTTCAAACTCTCGAAACCCCTGACCAAACAAAAAAATTCTAAGACCTTTTTCGTTGTGGTTCCTTTTTTATTCTACTTGCTGATTTTTGTTTCTAAGTGTTTGTTGTACTTATTTAATAGCTTGGTGTTTATCCTAGGTGCACTTTTTTTGTTATGAAACTTGCATGCGTTTTACAACCTATGTCCTATTGTCAATACTTCAGTGAGACATCATTCAAGACTCATGGCATCCCACGTTGTTGGTAAATCTATTGTGGATCTTGAGTTCTCCAACCCTTTCATGACAAGTGTTTTCAATACTCAACCCATTTTGGACTCCATCCCTAATGCAACAATTCTCATGACCTTACCATCAACCACTATCATTGATCTTGAAACCATGGCAACTCATGTCCCTGAAGAGAAACTGAAAAAAATTAGACAAATCCTTAGAAAAACTTCAAGATTATGTTAGAATATATCATTGGCACAACAGTCCCTACCATAGATAACATGAAGAAATTGATTGATGATGTTCAAAGACTAAAGGTAATGCGTAGTCTACCCCACATCATAGAAAATCATGTACCTAAAATGGCTAGTTGTGCTCAAGATTTGGGGTACACTCAAAGTCAAGGAGGAAGCCAATTTTCTCTCCCTACAACTATATCCTCTATTCCCACATATACAAACCCAATTGTTACCACAACGATGAAACCAAGCAACAATATAGCTCCAACTTTGGGTATTTCCATTGGGAATCCTTATAGTTTTATGGACTCAAACACCATATCTCCAAACCCATCACCCCTCACAAACTTGAAATATAGTAGTCCACCTAACACATATACATTTCCACCATATTCACCTCATTCCCAAAATGTGATAAGCAATGATTATATCATAAACCAACTCTTACAAAATGTGACATCCCTTCAACAAAAAATATCAACATTGAACCAAACTCAAAATGGACAACCATCACAATATGTCAAAAGAAACCCATTGTCACTAGAGATATTGAAAGCACAAATTCCACAAAACATAGAGGTATGCCACTTTGAGAAATACAATGGTAAAGGAGATCCTAGCAACCATATATTGGCATACACATCCTTATGTAGTACTAGACTTCATTTTTGAAGATAAGATCTTGGCTAAAAAAATTCCTAGGTCACTGAAGGACATGGCCATGGAGTGGTTTTTTTCATTACCGAATAACTCAATTCACTCATTTAATGAGATTTTTGATGCTTTCCTCAACCATTTCTAAGTGCACATTAGTCCCTTGAGATCAATATAACTAATTTAATTCTATGCAAACAAAGAGAAGGTGAAAAACTTATAGTTTTCATAAGTTGTTATCAATTGATACTATCACAAGTCAATCTAACTCTTCTTGATGTGGAAATCCAAAGAATGTTCATTGATAACTTGCAAAAGGACATAAGAGAAAAAAATCCTATTATAGAAATTTCCATCCTTATAAGTTTGTGCATGGTGCTACATGATTATTAGAATTTGATTAATAAGTATGAAGAGGAATCTTCATCAAAACATATTGAGAAATTTGAGCCTGCACATTAAAATAATTATCAACAATTAAGAAGTCAAACAAGAAATTTTTATTAAAGATAAATCCATCCTAAACAAACCATGTTGAACCTCGAGTTACTCCCATAAGCTCTACCCCATACCAATTTCAACCTAGGGATAGGAAATTTACCCCATTACCTAATTCCCTCCACTTAGTCATGTTGCAAATTTTGAGTAAGACCCTAATTCCTTTACCTCTGGTCAAACCTATGGACACAACCAAACCCTTACCTCCAAATTATAACCCAAATTCATTTTGCTAATATCACCGACAAAGTGAACATGACACAAAATGATGCATGCATATTAAATAACAAGTAAGACCTCATCAATTCCAATCATATCTAGTTGGGAGGTGTTAATGACAAAGGAAATAAGTTAGTTGCCTCACCTAACCAAAATTTGCAAATTTTCACCAACCCAATGCCAAATCATTCAACCAACTTTGTGAAAGCTAGTGAAGTCAAGAATGATGTGATGAATGTTGATAAGATTGAGGATATGAATGATGATAACGATGATGATAAGAGTGATAATGAGGATGATCGACATGGCATGGTCACTCTCATAGACATTCAATCTTGTAAGGACAAAACTAATTTGTTACCTAACATTGCTTTCACACATATTGATGCCTCTATGCATGCACTCGATGGCCCTCTCTATATCACCAAACAAATTAATGATAAGCCCACAACTAGGATACTTATTGATCCCATGTGTGTAGAGAATGTGATCATTGATGAATTCTTGTTTGTGTAAGAACTTTATCAAGATTCTTATGAACAATCGAAATCATGGATAAAAACACATAATGGGTTTGCTCGCCCTACGATAGGTTTGATCACTCTTGCATTAAAATTTGGACCAAAACAATTCAAGGTATCATTCTCCATCATCGTGACATAAGACCAATTATGTGTGAAGCTAGGCTATCCATGGCTACGCTCCATGAATATCATACCATTGGTTATTCACAAGTGCATAAATTTCCCCTTTGAAAATGAGATATTTACAGTGCACCATAGTGGATTCAATCCTTTGTCTTCTCATGGGAATTTTTCAATGGATTTATTTTTTCCTGATCCTATGGAACCTATAAAGCCTCTTGAAGATTTAATTTTCAAGTCATATCAAAAGTTTAAGGAAAAACACATAGCAGAGTTATCTCTTAGCAACATTCTTGAGTCTAATAGGTCCATGGTTGTTCCTTCTCCCTATCCCATCATTGATGTACCTATGATTGAGCCACAAACTCTTCCAAGTAACCAAGTTAAGTACACTGCAGTTCCTCCACCACTTTCCTACAAAAGACCAAGAGACAATAAGTTGATTCCTTTTGTGCCTCTAGAGATAAAACAAGTATATAGACCTAATGAGATAGTGGTTCCCCAAGCCTTGGTGGTCCCTTCAATTCCTCCATTAAAGGAATAAAAAAGACTAATGGTTGATAAACTCACTCCTACCCCATCACAACTTGAAAACTGTGCAAAAATAAATTGAAGTGCTAAAGAGCACAGGCGAAGACATCGTGCTATTTCTCGTCAATTAGAAGAAAAGAATCAACCAACACCTATGCAAATAACTCAAGATGAAATACAACTTTCACCAAAACAAGACATAGAACCAAAAAAAGAGGTGAAACAAGAAAATTCAAATGTAATAATCATAAAACCTCATATTGTGATCAATTTGGATGATGATGATGATGAGATTGCTAAAATTGATGAAAAAGTGCATAATGAGTGGAATTTTTTATTTTCCACTTCTATGAAGTTAGATGGTGGCAACCATGATGATCCTCCTAATGAGAGTGACCCACCACATGTTGAACCTGGTGATGCTCCTAGTATGACACTTTTTGTACTCCCCTTGGCTAGTTGTCCTCCTTCCTTATATGATGAGCAAGATTAAGATGCAGACGACCTACTCTAGGTTAGATCACATGTGAAGTACTTCTTTTGTGTGTTTATTTTTTATGTTCTTTGTGTTTTCTTGCATGTAATTTGATCTCTCGTATTGAGTTTCTTGACATGTCTTTATGTTTGTGAGTTTTCTTTGGATGACCCTTATTGCTCTGCTGGCACAAGGATACAAAGGAAATGAATCTGTCGTGATATTATTCTATTTGTATCTTCATTCTTCTATATGTTGTAAACTTTTTCTTTTTCTTTTTGTCTTGTGTTCTCCTTTTGGGGATGATGCAAGGTGTTGAGACATTTCTAGGTCTCTTCCATGTTGACCCAAAAGTTTCTTTGTCTTCTCTCTATGTTTCATTCCTCCTTTGTGTTCATTGTTCCACGAGTATTTAGGGAATGATGTCAATTCCAAGCTCTATTATATCATTGTAGCAAAGATGTATACTGACCCCATATCCTTCGATCCCTTAGTGTACCTCTCTATATTGCATTTTGGGGGCAAACCCTTATCATAATGTAGTTTATTTGGAAACATATCATTGGAATAGGACTTTCCAAATAAGCTCTTGTGATATTTTATTACTTGGCATTTATCATTTTTCTACTTTAAATTATTTTGCTTTACTTTGTTCACAGGGGCTGAACTTATTGGTGCGTTGACATTTGACATTTGACATTTTATTGGCTTCACTTTGTTCATGGGGGTTAAACTTAGTGTAGCATTGGCATATCACTTTGATCATTTTTGTAGCACTTTATCAAGGTTAAAAGGGAATATAACTCTCGGTATGGTTATGGGAACACCTTGTAGACTTAGTGTGTGTTTCTCATTTTGCTACCTGTTTTGGGAGATCACCTAGTGAAAAATGGTCCTCACTAGCCTGTGTGTCGTCCTGTTTGTGATTCACCTAGAAAATATCAGACTTTTTTATTGTGTGAGTCATGAATTCTTTTGTATGGTCGCTAGCATAATACAACTTGTTATCCCATACCCCCCTTTTTTCCTTGCATTTACTTTGGCATTTTATGTTTGTGTATTTGGTCTTGTTGCATATCATACATGTGTGTTCCTTTTTACTTATGTTGGTTTGCCATGGGATTTGGATCGTAGGGGCTTGGCCACCTCCTTGATCCTCAATCATCCTATCACTTCAAAATTTGGAAAATTGGACTCCTCTTGACATATATGTCTCTACTTTATTGTGAGTTTGAGTGTAAGTTCATATTCTCACTAAAGTGGGGCCTAAATGTAGTGTATAAAATTGTATAACTTAACAATTTCACATTATGTTTTATCCCCCTAATTTATTGGACTTAATTAAGCTTCTAATTTTCCAAATTATGCATTCCAAAGCCTATTTTTTACCATTTTCTAAAGGAGGACAGACATTGAACAAATCATTAAATTATCCCCGACTTTGAGTGTCCTAGAAATTTGGGCCAACACCCAATTTCCCATGGTCAAATGGGTTCTTATCTAGGACCCAAATTCAAATATGTTGTTGGTGACATTTTAACATCCAAAATTCAAATATGAAGTGTTAGCTTTTGGAATCTAATTTTTGGGAAATTGGATAAACACCTATAAATACTTAGTTATTTTATTATTTAAAATCTAACACATTATCTAGTACTCAAGAGAAAATCCTATTGTCAAGAGCAAATTAAGAGCAACATTTCAAAGCATAATTACAACAATTCAAGATCCAACATCATGTCAAGGTTTATGTGTGTTCATGTTGTTATTGTTTTGTGAAGGCTAACATCTTTTTGTAGGTCTCCAAATATTTCAAGTATTCAAGCAAGCAAGATCCAAATTATTGAAGAGATGTCTATGACTTCAAACCTTCAAAGTAGTTGATGGGCTCAGTCATTACTACTTTTTCTATTGCTTTTCATATGCTTTCGAACACTTTACATATATTTTCTAAGTACCTTCTAGAAAATACTTCCATGGTATGCTATCCTTTCATACATACTTTGCAACTGTGAACCTGGTTTGTGAATGTGAAATATGGTGATAATATTCATAGTATTGCATGATTTAAACATGAATATGTATATATATGAATGGAATTCTATGATTTAATTATGATGATTAGCTGCATATGTATGTTGTGTGGATTAACCTCTCTACAACTCAGCATGTGGTAACAAGAATGGAGCATTTGTAGCAAGAACCAAAGTAGCGAAATAGGGGATCAGTGGAGTTCAAGCCACCTAAAGTGCAGGAAGTTGTGGAGTTGAACTTGAATCATCATGGAAGGAATAAATTTTGAAGAAGGATACTTGTTCTATAATTCTTGAAATGAAGAAAATATGTGTCCTCTCTTTTTCCTTTAGGGTTTAGGACCTAAAAGGAGAGAGATAATTTTCACACACTTCACTCAAGAACAAACCATTGAGATTTCAATGCAAAGGAGATTGAAATCTGGAAAAGGGACTATCCTAAAGGTTGAATGAGATCTAATGAGGGGTTCACCACCAAGTTTAGACTTGGAAAAGACAATTCAATGCAAGTTGTAAGACAAAACCCTAATTGAATGCAAACTAACCCTAAATGACTTCAAAAGATAAACAAAATCCAATAGAAAGCTATGAAACTGAAGGTGTGCACCTAGGAGACTGACGAAGGCAGAATGGAGGTATAGATCACTAAAGAATCTATTATTGATGATGATTGGAACTCATTCACCAAGTTGGGTGAATCAGTCTAGCTTCTAGGAAAATGTGTAGATATAGGTTTCAGCCAAAAGGGTATCCAGATCTGTGAAAATCCCTTTCAGGCCTGCACAATGGGACTCATTCGCCACTTGTGGTGAATCAGTCCACTTCTCCTTTTTTTAGAAGTTTGGGACCTGATTTTGTGTCTCTCGGTCTGCTCTTCTCTTTTTGACTGGTTTTCGGATTCGAAACTACAAATTTCCACCTGCAGGTCCTCTCCAAGCTTCTACAAGGCTTGATGACAACTTTAGGGATTTGACAACTTTTCTCCAAATTTTCTTCTTGAAAAATCTACAACCTAGCCCTGCAAATCACACACAAGAAGAGGGAAAAATGTGGGGCTTAGAGAATAGGGGTTTCCCTTGGTCAAACCCCTTGTTGGTAATTAAACATTGAAATGAAAGAAAATATGAATGGAGAATGATGAATGAAAAAATAAAAAATTTACAACTCACCAAACTCTAGCAATAAGGTGCAACAAATATGCTTGAAATGGCTGCAATGAATGTGGTCTTTGACTCTTGCTTGAAGGAGATAGATCTCGAATGTAATGCTTGCTTGAATCAACTCTACATAACAATTGTTAGCACAATAATAAACATAAAGAAGGAAATCTTTGACATGATGATTGGCACTTAAATGTTACTCTAAAATGCTTGATAATCTACCCTTGAATGCCCTTTGAATGCTCTTGTGAATGCTCAAATGCTCTTATGAACTCTTGAATGCTTGTAAAATTTACTAGGTATGAAAATGAGAGAAGAACCTGGTATTTATACTAAATTATGCAAGAATTCCCAAAATTACAACACTACAAGCCAATATCAGATCTAGGAGAATAAAACCCTGCCAGAAATTTGATTTAAATTTGAATTTGGACCACACGGGACTCATTCACCCAAGGTGGCGAATGAGTCCACGCAGGCCTAATTTTTGGGGATATTTTAAAAAGTGCTTAGAAATGTGTGAAACCTACATCGGGGCAAAAAAGACCTAGGTGGGACTCATTCGCCCAAGGTGTGAATGAGTCCCAAACACTAAATCTGGGCCACACAAGCTAGGAACACCTAAATTATGATTTGTTACTGATTGGTGTCAGAATTATCCTCAAAAAGATGCAATAAATGAAGCTTGTGGATGCAAAATAGGGCCAATTAAAGTATAAGAAATCCCAATTATTAATTACAAGCCTAGAGAAATGTGAAAGTGTGTTACAACACTTTACAACACTCCAAATAAGGCAAGATTTAGGCTAATTAATGCTTAGTTAATTGATAAAACCCTAGAAAAGTGTGAAAGTGTGTTAGAACAGTTGATGACACTTTAGCAAGGTACCATTAAAATCCATCAGTTCACAAGGGCCCAAGACCTAATGTGAATGTGTTATCCACATTACAACACTAAATCAAGGCAACATTAAGTCAAAATCCACAAGGAGGACCCAAACGAGTGTGAAAATATCAAAGGATATATTTTTTGACACTACATTTAGCCCCCACTTTAGTGAGAGGATGAACTTGCTTCAAACTCTCACTAAAGTAGATAAACATGCACCAAGAGGGGTTCCAATATACCAATGCTAGCAATATGGGACAATAGCGATCAAGAGGGGTGATCAAGCCCCCAAGATCAAGATCCCATGGCAAACCAACATAAGCACAAAGGAACACACATGAAAATGATATAAAGAACAACAACAAGGCACAAGCATACACTGTCAAAGAAAAGAATCAAAACAAGATTCAACCATTTTTCCATCACGATATGGATCAAATCTATGTTGTTTGTCCAAAAAATGCACTCACTTTGAGGCGACGAAACTTTTGGTTGTCCGCTAGGTGAGAATTCCTAAAAGGTGAGACACATACACTCATGGTTGGTATGCACTCACACACATGCAAGTGGTTATGGGGAACATCATGCCTCGGTTAGGGCTTCCCGCTCAAAACCATACCAAAGTTATACCTCCTGATAACTTTAATAAGGTGCCACACAAAAGAAATGATTTTTGAGTTTCATGAGACAAGCAAACTTCGTATGCTTGGAGCTCATGAACAAACAGGATGGCTCCACAAGCATGCAAGTTGTGTTATGCAAGGTGGCCATATAACAACAAATTCAAAATTCAAAATAGAAAATGTTCAAAGGATTCTTGCTTAGTTCATGCGAGGTCTTTAACTTAGGGAACATTGTGCCTAATGTCTCCAAGAGAGGACCAATCAAAGAATATAAGATTCACAACTTAGGGGATGTAGTCATCACATCAAGCCACTAAGAGGAATGTAATATGCTAAGAGAGATCATGATCCTGAAGGAAATCACATCTAATGTCATCCATAAAGCAAAAAACACATCGAATGAAGTAATAAGACTACACCAAGAACCATGAAAGGGAAAATGAAAAATAATAATGCCAATGTATGCCCCCACTTTAAAGAAAATGATAAACACCATGTTTTGAGAAATTACTTTAAAGTATTAAATGGTAAATGCCAATAAGAAAGAAGACATGAGAGCCAACTGGGAAAGCCCTATGCCAAGTCATATGTTTCCAAGTAAAGTTGCGTCATGCGAGAGAAAAGGAAAAGAGAGGGGTTGCCCCAAAAATTAAAACACCAAACACATAAGGGATCTATGGATTTGGGGTCAATATGTTCTTTGCTACATTGTTTTTAGAGGGCTCTAAATTGTCATCATCCCCCAAATACACATAGAACTGGAAGAATGACACAAAGAGATCAAAAACAAAGAAAAAACTTTTGGGTCATCATGGAAGAGACATAGGGTGTCTCAATGCCTTGCATCATCCCCAAAAGGAAAACACAAGACAAAAGGGAAAAATTAAAATTAAAATGAAAAAGAAAACCTTTTGGGTCAACATGGAAGAGACATGAATGTCTCAACGCCTTGCGTCATCCCCAAAAGGAAAAACACAAGACAAATGAAAAGGAGAAAAATCAAAAAAGATTCACAACATAGAGATGAATGAAGGTACAAATAGAGGAATATCACAAAGAGAGAGAGAGAGAGAGAACATAGAACATCACGGGGGATGCACATTATGCACATACAATCACACAAAAGAAAATGAAAAAGAAATAATGCAAAAGACTAGTAAGGAAAATGCAAGTCAACCTATGATCAAGTCATCTACCTCCCAATCATATTCATTATATACAGAAGGTGGGAAATTATCCAAAGGGACAAGAGAAAGTGTTGAACTAGGAGAAGCACCAAGTTCAAAACTCTTTGCAATAGGTTTTTCATTTAAGCTCATGTAAGAGGAAAATGATGTATTCAGTTCATTATGCACCTCTTCGTCAATTTTAGGAACCTCGTCATCATCATCTAAGTTGATCACAACAGGAGGTCGAAGGATAATGTCCATAGAAGAGTTCAACTCTTGTTGTGGAGGTTGCATTGAATTTTCTTGCTTCAATTAGGGAGGAGTTTCATCATGCATTGCTTCAGTCAAGTTTGGATCTTGATTTTCTTTGTTTAATCCATCATGTAACTTGCAAGCAAGGGCACGATGTCTACGCTTGTGCTCCCTAGCACCTCTGTTTATTTTGGTTTTGTTTTCAATTTGCACTTATGTAGGAGTGGATTGGTCAACCATAGGTTTCTTTTCTTCCCTAAGGAGAGGAATGAAAGGAACCGCAGGAGGTTGTTCAACCGATTTTTCTTTGATTTTATAAACTTGTTGTATTCTAGGAGGTGCGATGGGATTGTTTTCATATCTCTTGGTCATTTGTAGGATGTGAGTGAAGTTTTTGTTTTAGGTTGGTCTTGGTTGCTTTGATATTGTTTAGGTTGAAGCATAGTTTCGTCAAGGATGGGAGGTTCAGAGGTGGATGGGGACATGTTTCGAAGAGATATTTCGGCTATTTTCTTTGCTTTGAATTTTTGGTAGGATATGAAAAAGAAGTCTTCTCGAGGTTTTATAGGTTCCATGGGCTCAGGCCAAAAGACATCTAAGAAAAAGTTTCTTTTGGATGACAAAGGGTTAAAGCCGATATGGTGAATAGTGAATACGTCATTGTCAAAGGAAAAATTTAAGCATTTATGTACAACTGAAGGGACTACTTTCATGGAGTGAAGCCATGGGTGGCCTAGCTTCACACGAAATTGGTTCAACTATGGGATGATGGAGAATGTGATATCTAATGTTTTTAGTCCTATTTGCAATGGAAGGGTGATCGATCCTATCATAGGGCAAGCAAAACCATTGTGTGTCTTGATCCATGTATTTGGTTCATCATATTCGTCTTGATAGAGTTCATGCAAAAGTAAAAATTCCTCGGTGATCACGTTCTCTCCACAGATGGGATCTATTCATATCTCATTAGTGGGCTTATCATAGATATGGTCGGCTATGTAAAGATGACCATCGGGTAAATGTTTAATTAAATCCTTAAAGGAGAAAGCAATGTCAAGAGGCTCTTAGTTTAGCCCTTACGAGGGATGACATCTATCACCCCTACCATTTCATCTATAGGATTGACATTATTAGCATTATTTAGAACAAAATCATTGTTTTCATCGTCTGTATCAACATTCTTGTAGTCTCACTAGCTTTGGCAAATGAAATATTATGTATGGGCATTGGGTTGGTGAAAATTTTCAAGTTTTGGTTCAGAGGGGCAACAGACTTGTTTCCTTGATCACTAACACCTACAACGGATAAACGACCGAAATCAATGAGGTTTTGCACAAGATGTTTAAGATGCTTGCAATGTTTCGTGTCATGTCCATTTTGTCGATGATAGTGAAAATATGCATTCAATTTAAAGCTCAGAGGTAAAGGCTTATTAGGGTTGGGTGTTCTGACGGGAGGTAAGGTAATCATTTGTTGGTTTATAAGGGGACATGGTATTGTGAAGGGTATCGGGTAAGGGAGAGAATTGTCTTTTCGGCTCTCCATAATTAAAGGGTATTGTGGCTTTGACAACAGCTACTTGGTTATTGATATTTTGAGTTATTTTTTGAGGGGGGTTTTATTTGTTGAGGGGGGTTAAATTGAAGGAACCCCTTATTTTGTTTTCTAAAAATTTGGGAATTGTTTTGGTGTGCGAGCTTGGATCTCTTGATTCAGCTAGAAGTGGATTTTGTATTGCGACTATTAACCAAATTTTGATAATCACGTAGGGTAGTGCACGTGCATGAAGGATGGGAATTTAATTAGGGTGAGCTTGTCTTGGATCTTACTTTTCAATTTTTCTATGAACATCTTTTGAAGGTGTGGTTTGGGAACCTTGACATCGATTTGGGAATAAAGCAATTGATAGCATGAGGTAAAACCAATTATCTTTTCTTCTTCTTTTTTCTTGCATCTCATCAAATTGTCCAAGGTCATCTTGGGAGTCATATGCACTTGGAAATGGTTTACAAATGCCTCAACAAGTTCATTGAATGAATGAATTGAGTTGTTCGGTAAAGAAGAGAACCACTCCAAGGTGGTATCCTTCAAGGACCTAGGAAAAAGTTTTGCCAAAAGCTTATTGTCAAGGAAAAATTCACTACATAAGGAAGTGTAGGCATTAACATGGTTAGAAGGATCTCCATTCCCTCCATATTTCTCAAGTCTAGGCACCTCTACACCTTGTGGAATCGATGTTCACAATATCTCCAAGGACAATGGACTACTTTTGACATAATATGTGGGTAGGCCATTTTGATTTTGGTTTATGGTGGAAATTTGATTTTTGATGGATGAAACGGTTTGGAAAAGTTGAGTTATGAGAGGGCCATTGCTTGTGTTATGAGATGGAAGTGAAAGTGGTGATGGAGGGTATGTGTTTATAGGACTAGTGAATGGAATGATTATAGGTGGTAGCGTAGGAGATATAATTTGTGATGCCACATAGGAACTAGGGATGCTAGTAGGAATACCCAAGGAAGGAATCACATTACTAACTTGTTGCATTGTTGTTGTGACTTGAGGAGGGGTATAGGTAGGTATTGAGGCTATTGTTGCGGGAGGAGGAATTTGAGTTCCTCCTTGATTTGTAACATTGCTTGTTGGCAAAGAACAACTAGTGGTTGAGGGAATATGTTTTCCAAAGATTTGCACTATGTTTTTCATAAGGTCAAGACCATATTCACTTTCAAGCATGTGGTGAATGTTTTCTATAGTAGGGATGGTGGTAGTTGAAATTTTTTCTAGACTTATTTGATGTTGTAAATTTACTAAATCCTCATGAATTTGAATTATGTTTTCTTGCAGGATACTATCATTCCTTGGTTCAATTTTCATGCTACTTGAAGGCAAAGAGTTACTAAGGGTGTTATCCATGCCTAGTGTACTAGTGTCAATACTAGGAGTGGAAGCTCTAGATAAACCAAGATCCACAATGATTGTGCTATCGCGAGATGACATGAGTCTCGAACTTCTTCTCACTATGGTATTAGCAATAGGACACCAAACACTCATGCAAAGATTACTAAATGCAAGGTGAGTGCAAATGTAATGTAAGCTAAGAACAATGAAATACTTATAACTAAAATTCTAGAAAGTGGAATAGAAATGCAGAAACAACAAACAAAAACTCAGAAAATGAACTGTAAATGCCAGAAAATGTAGTGAAAAATATGCAAAGGGACTGATTCACCCAAGGTGGTGAATGAGTTCAAGTACTATTTTTTTTTTTAAGTTTCAAAAAAATTGAATTAAATTTTATGCTTTTTATGTTTTTTGAGCTATGCTTAAGATGCAAATGCAGAATTTGATTGATTTTCAATGAAATTAAATGCAAAACCTAATGCAATGTTAATGCAAGCTAAATCTAGGATGAAAATGCACTCCAAATCAAAATTATGATGCTCTATATGCAGGTTCACCAAAATGAAATGGATAAAATATGTGTCCTCTCTTTTTACTTTAGGGTTTAGTACCTAAAATGAGAGATAATTTTCACACACTTCACTCAAGAACAAACCCTTGATATTTCAATGCAAAGGAGATTGAAATCTGGCAAAGGGGTTTTCTTAAAGGTTGAATGAGTCTAATGAGGGGTTCACCACCAAGTTTAGACTTGGAAAATACTGCAATGCAAGTTGTAAGACAAAACCCTGATTGAATGCAAACTAACCCTAAATGAATTTAACAGATAAACACAATGTAATAGAAAGCTATGAAATTGAAGGTGTGCACCTAGGAGACTGAAGAAGGTAGAATGGAGGTTTGGATCACTGAAGAATCTATTGTTGATGTTGATTGGGACTGATTCGCCAAAGTGGGTGAATCAGTCCAGTTTCCGGGAAAATGTGCAGATACAGGTTTCAGCCAAAAGGGTATCTAGATTTGTGAAAATATCTTTCAAGCCTGCATAGTGGGACTCATTCGCCACTTTTGGCGAATTAGTCCACTTATTTTTTTGAAATTTTGGGACCTGATTCTATGTCTCTCGGTCTACTCTGCTCTTTTTGACTAGTTTTCATATCGGAAACTGCAAATTGCCACCTCTAGGTCCTCTCCAAGCTTCTCCAAGGCTTGATGACAACATTGACAACTTTATGGATTTGACAACTTTTCTCCAACTTTGCTTCTTGAAAAATTTGCAACCTAGCCTTGCAGATCACACAAAAAGAGGGGAAAATGTTGGGGGGTTAGAGAATAGGGGTTTGCCTTGGTTAAATGCCTTTTTGGTAATTAAACCTTGAAATGAAAGTAAATATGAATGGAGAATGATGAATGAACAAATAACAATGTTGCAACTCACAAAACTCTAGCAATAAGGTGCTATAAATATGCTTGAAATGGCTGCAATGGATGTGGTCTTTGACTCTTGCTTGAAGGAGATAGATCTTGAATGTAATGCTTTCTCGAATCATCAACTCTACATCACAATTGTTAGCACAATAACAAACATGAAGAAGGCAATCTTTGACATGATGATTGGAACTTGAATGCTACTCTAAAATGCTTGATAATCTGCCCTAGAATGCCCTTCAAATGCTTTTGTGAATTCTCAAATTCTCTTATGAACTATTGAATGCTTGTAAAATTTGCTAGGTATGAAAATGAGAGAAAGAACCTTGTATTTATACTCAATTATGCAAGAATTCCTGAAATTACAACACTACAAGCCAACATCAAATCTAGGAGAATAAAATCCTACCAAAAATTTGATTTAAATTTGAATTTGGGCCACACAAGACTCATTCACTCAAGGTGGCGAATGAGTCCACCCAGGCCCAATTTTTGGGGATATTTTAAAAAGTGCTTAGAAATGTGTGAAACCTGCATCGAGGCCAAAAAGACCTAGGTGGGAATCATTTTACCAAGGTGGAAAATGAGTCCCAAACGCTAAATCTGGGCCACAGAAGCCAGGAACACCTGAATTATGATTGGTTACCGATTGGTGTCAGGATTATCCTCTAAAAGATGCAATAAATGAAGCTTGTGGATGCAAAATAGGGCCAATTAAAGCATAAGAAAACCCAATTGTTAATGACAAGCCTAGAGAAATGTGAAAGTGTGTTACAACACTTTACAACACTCCAATAAGGAAAGATTAAGGTTAATTAATGCTTAGTTGATTGATAAAACCCTAGAAACGTGTGAAAGTGTGTTACAACAGTTCACAACACTTTAGCAAGGTACCATTAAAATCCATTAGTTCACAAGGTCCCAAGACCTAATGTGAATGTGTTATCCACATTACAACGCTAAATCAAGACAACATTAAGCCAAAATCCACAAGGAGGACCCAAACGAGTGTGAAAATGTCAAAGGATGCATTTTTCGACACTATAATTTTGAACATTTGCTTATGTGTTTCACATGCAAACTGTTTCATTAGAGTTATTATTTGAATAGGTCTCTTCTTCCTTTTTAGTTAGAATTAATAAGTCAGTCTTAATTTCATATCCTCGTATCTAGGAGTGGGATTAATGATTATAGTTGGTTAGCAGTTTGAATAAGGCTTTCCCCATTTTTGTATAAAGTCAAGGGATGAGTTCGTAGTAAAGTTAGTTGGTTATTAAGTTGTTAGCAATTACTCATTCTCTAGTTTCAAGTGATTCAAAAACATGTTTTTGAAATTCAATTATTGAATATAATTTGCAAGAAGGATTTTATTTGAATATCTAGTAATATGCAATGAATGGAGTTGTGTGTTACATGTATGTGTAAGAATCTGAGTTAGGTTTAGTTCTAAGTTAAGTGAGACAGTCACCTGAGCTGGCCACTCAAGGTATTGTCCCTCACTTCATCTATTTACCTGTTCATTTATGCATTCTTGTTAAAAAAAAATCTATTGCTTTATGAATGCATTGCAAAGTAAAGTAGAATAGCTCTTATGGTTGGTTACAGTAATTGTTGATCATGAACAGTTGTGTAATTGGAAAATCATAGCACTCCAGAGATTAGAATTAGTCATCCCATTATTTTGAATAGCTTTGGATTGATTGTGTACTTACTTATTATTAGAAGTCATCTACAACTTATGCTGCAAGTACCTATAGCCATTAGCATATGTAACTAATTTTATTGTTTTTGAAATTTTGTAAGATTCCAGTAAATTAGAATAGTTTGAATAAGTTGTATAGGATAATCTAAGTGAACACAAGTCTGTGAAGGCACATATAGTGCAGTGCCATCATAATTTTATGCACCTTGGTTGATAATTTAATGTAGGCTTGCAATGTCAAGTGGGTTGTTTAGCTAGGTACACCTCTGAATTGTGTAGATTTTACTAAGTCCACAACACATCAATTTTTCCTTTACAACAGCCATTGAAGGGTGGCGAGTTGTAGAGCATTGTGATTTCATCATTCCTTCCTTTCCATTATCATTTATCATTGAAATTTTGCCATCGTGGAAGTGGAAACACTTACACAAGGTTTGACTAAGGAAAGCCCCTATATAGCACATCATTTTCTCCCTCTTTGAATGTGTAGGTTATAGGTTTGGAGAGGATCAAAGGAATATTGAAGAAAAAATTTCAATTATTGTATTTGTTGTCATCAACCTTGTCAAGACATGAAAACTCACCTACAAAATTCACTAACAAAATTCTGACAAGTTGACAACCGTGAATTAGGAGCTAAGATCCAATACCAAAGGATTGCAAAACCACTTTTAGGAACCCCTATCAAAGACCCATTCGCCCTTGGGTGACTGATTCCCTCTGCACATGTTGAATCCAACTTTTGGTGAAAGGTACATATCAGTTTGGACTTCCTAGATCCACTTGCAAATTACTATTTCCATCTGTTTGTCTTCAAGATTTTGTATTTATCATATTAGGTCATATATCCTAATTAGAGTAATCATTACAAAACATTTCCAATCCATTCCTAAGACTCAAAAGGATCAGATCTAGGTCTGATTGACTCACCTTGGAGGTTGAAATTCAATCTATACACCTTGTTGATTTGCATCCTAATGAAATCCTAGAAATGATGGAACATTGACCCTAGGTTTTGGAAATTAAACTTAAGGTCACCATATTTTTTTGTTTCAAAAAATTTAAATTCTCTTCTTCTATGTTGTCAAGCAAAAAAAATGGTGTAGAAAAGGTGATGGAGTAAGCAAAATATGGTGGTACAAGAACTCAACAACATGAAAAAGTGCTTCCATGTTGGAAAAAGCGCAATAACCAGACAAAAGTGGGGAATATGGGCCTATATCCCAGTTCTTATGATGAGTGTCAAATAAGCTTTATAGAGATTTTGCAAGTGTTCACAAATTAGGAAAGCAAACAAAGAGAGATAGAAGAGAATAAGATAAATAGATAAGGCAAGGGAATGAATGATAGAGAGAGATAAACACTTGTACCCTAAACCCTAAACCAGTACTCTAAACCCTAAATCATATACCCTATACCCTATAATGTACCATAAACCTTTTACCATCAATCTTGTACCCTAAGCCATGAGCCCTATATCTTAAACCCTAGACCCTATGTACTCTAAACCTTTTATCATCTCTTGCATGATGGAGGAACTAATTGATAACAAGTTAAACACTATAGATAATGTTGTCACCGATTCTGAGGTATTGATTGAAGATCATGTCTCTATTTTTGAGATTATGGGCTCACAAAATAATATACCTAGGTCCTCACATGATAAAAAGAAAATAAACAAAAGCATTGTGAAACACTTCAATTGCATCAACCACAATTAAATTATTGGGTAATGGCACTAGAGGTGACCTATTGGCCTAAAATGATTATGATATAGGCTTTCTCTTAAGGGTTGATTGTATTTTGGACCTCAAATGCCTCATATTAGGCACTAATAATTTTTCAACTATCACATGATTGAAGAGGCCCAACATCAATGACTACACCCTTCAACCATGCACCTGCATAACCAGATTGATTGTTATAACACTCCACCAAGATTCCTCTTTGAAACTCCATTTTAATCCCTCAACAGTTTACCCAATATCCTCAACCCTAATCCCTCTACCCTATACACTTAACTCTGTACACTCAACCCTAAACGCTATCCCTCAACCCTCGATCCTATAAAAAGACCTAGAGAGGGGAGAGAGAAGAGAAGGAAAGAGAAAATAAAGTACTAGTAGATGAATAACAAGGGATGGAGGGAGAGGTAGATATGGAGGGAGTGAGATACATAGAGAAGGGGGATGTACAGAGGTGATGACGTAGAGAGGGGATGAAGAGAGAAGAGGAGTGTAAAGAGTGAAACTCTTTAAATCAAATATCGACAAAACTTACAAAAAAAAACATTTATATTCAAAATAAAGTTGACACTTCTTTCATTTAGACATCATAAAAACCAATCGATTCCAAAAAAACAACTTAAAGTCGATAAGATAGATTCAATATACAATTCCAGTTTAAATACATAAATGTGTCATAATACATGACATTGATAATAATACAAAGAATTTGTAATATAAGTTACAATTCGAGACTTAGGCATTCAGTCACCTTAAGCTCTTCAATACATATTCAAGAATACATAAAACATAAATGAAGATGACATCCTTTGATCTTCAATCCAATCACATATCTTCAATAATGAAGATGAGAACAAGGATCAGGCGCTTTTTCCGCCCAACCTCGAAGCTTACGCTTCCCCGAAATTCTTAAATCATTCAAAGAATACCCGACCCTGCACGAATCGCTTAGCAAAAAGCAGTCAACAAGCAAGATGGAATCTAGTGCGTGCCTAGTATAACTAGTAAAACCACAAGCATTTTCATTTTTCTAATTCATTTAAGAAACAAGCAAGTTCGATACTAGGATATGGTAGAGAGTTCAATAATTCCATCTATTTCAATGGTCCTTAAGTTACTTGGACAAGTAAAATGTCATGCACGACAAATAAAGCAGTTTTGGAAAAGCAAAACTACACTCTCTAATAACCCATATTCGGTACCCGTCCCGGAAGGTAACTTTCCAAAAACATGACATGCACTTTCATTTATCAAACATTCATGGTTCCAATCCATTAAATACAATCTTTCACAAACAGTTTAACAAAAATCTTGTTTGAAGCGAAAATAGTTTAAAAGTTGTTCCTTTCATCATTTTAAACCATAAATATCATTAATCGAATAAATTAAATAACAAAAATAAAGAAGGTGTATTTCCAGTATGTAATTAAATACATATTTTAAAACAGTCATAAAAGAGCACACATTCTTTCGTTCTATTCACTAAATTAATTTGTTCCACTTGAAATAATCTGAATTTGTTTCGTTTTCAAGAAAATCATATTTTAATTTAAATGATTTATTTTCTGTTTTCCATACTTGCAGAAAATAAATAAATAAATAAATACTTTTCAAGAACAGTTAAAAATAAATCATTTTAGTTTCTGTTTTGAATGTTTTGAGTTTCATTTGTAAAATTTACTGATTTAAAATTTTTGTTCTAGAATCTCATTTAAAGTTTATAGGATATTTTGTCAAAATCTTTTTTGTTTTGAATTCTTTTCCAGTCTAATTTAAAATAACGTTTTCTGTCAAAATCTTTTTCCAAGTCTGAACTTTTCTTCTAAATTTATAAATCAGTTGTTTTTCTTTGTTTTCTATCCAATTTTTCCTACAATTTTCGGCTTCTAATTTCAATGGTTTCAGGAAAAACATAATTTGATGTTCTAAAAGTTTAATCAAAATTCAATGTGAATAGATATACTTTTGATAGATTTTTAGAAATCAAAATAAGAAATTTATCTATTCTATTTAAATTCACTGTATTCATGATTTTGTTTATTATTTTCTGAAGATCTTACTTGGTAATTCTGGAAATGGATTTTTAGTTTCCTCTGTTCTTTCTGTATCTTTTTCCTCTGTTTGATTGTTGTTCTATCTGATCTTCTTCCTCTTTTCCCTTAATTTCCTTTCTATTTTCACCTCTCTGGTGCCTATTCTCGTGCCTTCTCTCCTTCCTCTCCTATGTTATTCACCCTTCCACCTTGCTCTGGCCACGTGGAAGAGAGTGGCGAGTCTTCTTGACTCCAACCGCACCCTCCCTGCTCAGATTGGAGATCCTTCTCCCTACGCGTCCCTTTTACCAGTCCTTCCTTACACCTGCGCACCTTCTTCTCTTTGAGGCGGCACATTCCCTGTCCTTGCGTGGGAGTTGGGGAGACCCTGTGGCTACGTGGGGTGTGTAGAAGAGTGGTTGCGTATGAAAGTAGAGGATGGGGGGTGAGCAGTTAACACTCCTCTCTTTCTGCACATTCCTTATCTCCCTGGCAGCGCCTATACTCCACCATCCAACTCCAACCTGCAGTGCATGGGGTGTGTAGGGAAGATAAACAACATAAACATAAAGAATAATCCTCTCCTCCAAGCTGTGTGCGCATGGAGTAATTAGCAGCTCCAGAATAAAACAAAAGATCAAATAACCATCTCTACCTCTGTCAAATTCACATTAATTCCCTGGTAAAATTCTTCATACTCTATTTTTTTTCTCTCCAAAATAAAAACGGATTTTTCACCCACTTTTTTTAATTTCAAAATTATTCCCCTCCCTCCTTATTTTCTCATGCATTGATGGAGTTATCAAGAAATCATGTCCACAATTTGAGGTTGATCTCCAGTTCAATTCTCCAACTCCAAGTTTTGAAATTTGATTGCTTTTCATATTGATTGAAGATATTTTTCTTCAATTTGTTTAACTGAAGTTTTGAATGCAATTTCAATTTGCACGTGATTTATTTTCCAATTTGTTTTTAATAACTCAATTTAAGATCTTTGTTTAATTTCTTCATCTAAATCTTTTCTCTTTCATAATTTTCAAATGAGAAATAAAAACTATTAATTTTATAACACTTTATTTATTACATTTTAATAAATTTCGTAATAAAAATCTATTCCATTAATTTCAAAATAAAAGCATCATTATTTTTAAACAATGATAAAAATATCTAAACAAGGAATCCAATTCATTTAACTTAAATCAATTTCCTCAAAATTAACCAAATCGTCATTTTAAATCAACATATTCTTTTCACAAATTTAGAGAAATCAATTAAACTTAATTTAAAATTTGCAAACACAATAATCACAAAATGCATTAAAATATTGACTAAGTGAGTGTGTGAGATTTCATCATCCTCATAAATGTCTAATGGCTAAAATGACTCTACCTGATCGTTGTTCTCGCCTTCAATCACATTCACCTATTCCTGCGTTCACTTGCGCTCGAGTTTACATCAGCAATGACATACCCCAAATTAAATAAAAATGCATTTCGAATCATTGTAATTGCATTTCGAATCATTGTAATTGCATTTCAATTTCAATTTAACTTCAATTTAAATAATCATTTAACATAATATAATTAATCAATATCATGATTAATAATTTGCATTTAAAATAATCAATAAAATCTATACGTGACAAGGAGAGAGAAGAACAAAGAGAAAGAGATGGGTAAGGAGGGGTGGGGAGGTAGACAATGAGTGACTAAGAGACCTAGAGAGGGGAGAGGTAGAGAGGTGAGGGAGAGAGAGAAGTTCACAAAGAGGGAAAGAGGAGTAAGGAGGGAGGGAGAGAATTGGAGAGGAAGGGAAATAACTAGAGAGGCATCGGGAAAGAGGAGATAGAGAGGTAACGATGTAGATAGGGGAGGGAGAGAGAAGAGGAAATAGAGAAGTACAAAGAGAAAGAGATGGATAAGGAGGGATGGATAGGTAGACAAGGAGTGACTAAGAGACCTATAGAGGGAAGAGGTGGAGAGGTGAGGGGAAGAGAGCATAAAATGAGAGAGAGAAGTTCACAAAGAGGGAAAGACGAGAAAGGAGGGAGGGAGGGAAATAACTAGAGAGGGGAGAGATATAGAGGTGTGAGACCTAAAACCTAGGGAGAGAGAGGTGAGAGAAATAGGGGGAGAGATAGGGGTGAGAGAGATAGAGGGAGGAGAGATGTGGGTAATGAGACAAGGAGGGAGAGGTAAAGAGGTAAAGAGGGAAGGACGGAGACTTGGAGATGGGGAGAGAGAGGGTGGGAGGGAGAGGTAGTGATCAAGATAATGGAGAGAGATGGGTGAGAAAAAATAACAGAGGGGGAGAGAAGAAGAAGAGAGAGGTAGGGAGGCAAAGATAGAGATGGTGGTAAGGAGGGAAGGGAAGGTAGAGAGGGAGAGAGGGTGGGAGAGACCTAGAGAGGGAAGAGAGGGAGAGAGAAATGGAAGTATTGGTAGAGAAGTAATAAGGGATGGAGGGAGAGGTAGACATGGAGGGAGTGAAATGCATAGGGGAGGAGATAGAGAGGTGATGGTGTAGAGAGAGGAGGGAGAGAGAAGAGGAGAGAAGAAAAAAGAGAAAGAGATGGCTAAGAAGGGATTGAGAGGTAGATAAGGAGTGACTAAGAAACCTATAGAGGGAAGAGGTGAGGGGGAGAGAGAAAAAAATGAGAGATAGAGAGATAAGTTCACAAAGAGGGAAATATGAGAAAGGAGGGAGGGAGAGAGGTTGAGAGGGAGGAAAATAACTAGAGAGGGGAGAGATATAGAGCTGTGAGACCTACAACCTAGGGAGAGATGGGTGAGAGACATAGGGGAGAGATATGGGTGTGAGATAGAGGGGGGTGGATAATAAGACAAGGAGGGAAAGGTAGAGAGGTAAAGAGGAAGGAGGGAGAGACTTGGAGATGGGGAGAGAGAGAGTATGCGAGGGAGAGGTAGTGATCGAGAGAATGGAGAGAGATGGGTGAGAAACAATAACAAAGGGAGAGAGAAGAAGAGAGAGGTAGGGAGGCAAGGATAGAGATGGGGTAAGGAGGGAAGGAAAGGTAAAGAGGGAGAGAGGTTGGGAGAGACCTAGAGAGGGGAAAGAGAGGTGAGAGAGAAGAGAGGGAGAGAAAAAAGGAAATATTGATAGAGTAACAAGGGATGGTGGGAGAGGTAGAAAATGAGAGAATTTCACAAAGAGGGAAATACGAGTAAGGAGGGAGGGAGGGAGGGAGGGAGGGAGAAAGGTGTAGAGGGAGGTAAATAACTAGAGAGGGGAGAGATATAGAGGTGTGAGACCTATAGCCTAGGGAGAGAGGGGTGAGAGACATAGGGGAGAGATGGGTGATCCCACAATAGTGGGTTACACTTTTTGGCCAAACTTGACATTGAATTGAACTTTTTAAACTAAATCTTCAGTTCTGAACACCTATAACTGCTAAACCATGAGGAATTTTAAGATGTTGCAAACTAGTTATTTGTGAAATTTTGTCTATAAATTCTAAATATATATTTATTTATTTTAAATGGAATCAAATTGCATTTCTTTTTCCATCTCCTTCGATAACTAATTTTTAACAGTAAACACCATTTACAAGAGTGATGTTTATTGTATAATACAACCTTTTTTCTATGAAGGATAAAATTCTATTTTTTTAGAATTTAGATTTGTAACTATGATATCTAGCTCCTTCATTTGGTTTCATAGTGTTTTATTGAATATTTTTTTCTTAATTAAGTTTTGAAGTCAAACCAATTACAATTTAGACATAGGTTTATTGTATAACGCATAACTTTTTTAGTATCTATTGAAATTAATTTTTTTTTATTTGTTGGATCAAGGACATCAATACCAAGAGCATGGATATTTTTCAAAAAAAAAATTGGTAATCTACTATTTTTCCACATGTGCAAAATAAAGGTCTTGATTTTTCAGTGAAAAACCTACATTCACAAGAAATAAAAAATAAATATAATAATCAAATTAAATATACTTAAAATTATACTTTTTGGGAAGCTTATAATAAGGACTATATATTTAAAAAACATAAATTTTAAATAAATTCATTTGATCCCCCAAAAGGTAAATCAAAAGTGATTTTTTATTAGCATTTTGATAGGTGTAGAGGAGACTCCGTTATAGGTATGGTTTAAAACTAGCGAGGTTCTATCCAAGGGGGTTTGATCAAACCCTCTTCAATTAAAAACCTTTAAATGGAACCTTTCAAGACTTAAATCATTGTATTTTTTAAAAATATGTGATTTTAGCAAAAATCAGGATCTCCCAAAAAGTGTAACCTATTATTGTGGCAGCACCCAAACAGGGGTGAGAGAGATAGAGGGGGGAGAGATGTGGGTAATGAGACAAGGAGTGAGAGGTAGAGAGGTAAAGAGTGAAAGAGGGAGAGAGTTGGAGATGGGGGGAGAGAGGAGATGGGAGGGAGAGGTAGTGATCAAGAAAATGGAGAGAGGGGAAAGAAATAATAATAGAGGGAGAGAGAAGAAGAGAGAGGTCGGGAGGGAAGGATATTGATGGGGGTAAGGAGGGAAGGCAAGGTAGAGATGGAGAGATAGAGTGGGAGAGGCCTAGAGAGGAGAGGGAGAGAGAAAGGGAAATATCAATATAGAGGAGTAAAAAGGGATGGGGGGAGAGGTAGACATGGAGGGAGTGAGAGACATAGGGAAGGATGAGATAGAGAGGTGATGACATAGAGAGGGTTGGGAGAGAGAAGAGGAGAGAGAGAGAGAAGAAAGAAGAGAAAGACATGGCTAAGGAGGGATGGACAAATAGACACAGAGTGACTAAGAGACCAAGAGAGGGGAGAGGTAGAGAGGTGAGGGGGAGAGAGAGGGAAG